>JAWWEE010000105.1:91068824-91205279 GCA_035221455.1 Xenops minutus | reverse complement strand
AAATTTTTGAACGCCCGCGCCACACCCGCGCCCCCCCCCCCCCCCCCTCTGCCCAATGATCTGAGAGCCCAGAAAGACAGCTATGTTATTTCTGTGAAGATTTGTTTTCCATTTGTTCAGGCTAAGATCAGTCAGGGTGAGCAAAGGGTTTTTGAGAAGTAAAACAAAGTTAAACCATGCTTTTATGTGAGCTTTATTTTTTTCCTTGAGGATTTCTTTTCTTTCTTATTATGAAGGACCAATAGTGCTGTCAACTATAAAAGATTAGATCTTGTGGTGCAATGTGCCAGGGTTTATGGGATCAGGCAGGGCATGGTGAGGGTTTCTCTGGTTGCATTTTATCTTCGTAAATTCGTAGCAATGGCTTTCTGTGCTTGGCTTGAGCAACGAGGTCTCACAGCTTTCATTATTTCTAGTGCATTCTTTCTAGTAGCAGAACAGTCTACTCCTTCACTATCCTTCAGTTTGCCAGCTCACAATTTCAAGTGAAAGACAAGTTCCTGAAAAGCTCTATGATCTCTCCTGGTTATGTTTTCTTTGCTGGAATTCAGCATCAAGGATTTGTCAACTTTGGTTTCGTTCAGTTATGGAAAAGCAAAGTTAATTCTGGGTTCAATGTGACAACATTTCTCTGCTTGGAAATAATTCACCTTTGATCAATACTGTGTTAAAGGATACAGCATAGATACAGTAGGCTGGCTTCTACTAGTTTTAGTGAAGACTTGATATGTGTGGAATTTGGGATTCTGGGCACAGAACTGTCTGTAGATTGGTGGCTATGCGTTATGGCATGATCATATTCCTAACCTCAGCTCTGTCTATCTCTGTTATAAAGATAACACAAAAATAATAATTATTGAAGAAGAGAGGATGAAAAGGCATCAGGTGCTCCTAGTGTGGGAAGCAGAGACTGGAATGACTTGGTATTTTCAGTTAGAATCCAGGGTTGTGAAGACACTTGATGGGCTGGTGCAGGAGGAGCACATTCATCCCTTTTGTATGGGGGAGATCCTAGAGGTTACTGGGTCTAATCAACTTCGTGATCTAGGGGCTTTCTCCTTTCTGCTCCTCTGAAGCCAAATCTGGTGGGCACAGAGGCTGAGGAGATTCCTCCTGTCTCAATCCAGCAGAGCCAGACTGCTGCAATTCTCATTTGTATATTCAACAAATAGTGAGGCTGTGCCTGTTTGCCCAGGAGGCACCTACATGCACAGACACACACTGGCCATGCAAATCGCTACAGGTGCCAGTGCTTTTGTCAACATAAAAGCAAACAGTGCTCACATGGCCATAAACTACGAAGACAACCCAAAGCTCTACCTCCCATTTACTTCCTGGGGTTGCAGTTTATACTGGACACACACACACTGAAATGTAAGAATGTCTCTCCAAAAGCTGCTATTTGATGCTTGCTGTGTCTAGAAACTGGCCCCCAGCCTTGATCTCCTCCTGTTGCTGACCCCAAAACTCTGGAGCCCTCAGGCTGATGGTCCCACCTTGGTGGCTGGCACTCTGAGCTGCCAACCTGCCTAGGGTCCACTCTGATTTGGAGGTCACTAGAGCTCATCCACACGGGCTCAGAAGACAGACCTCACTCTCAGAGAAGATAGTGAGAAAAGGGGTTTAGTAAGCATAGAGGAGGGATGACCCAGATCATGCCCAGGGCTCAGTTACACAAGTACACTGACGAGCAGCTGATTTTCTGTAACTGTTTTTTCCATACCCAGTAAGTACTCCCTGTTCCCCTATTCTTCTTTCTCTGTGGTTTTCCTTAGTTCATGGAGGAAAGGAAGCAAGAACCAGATGTTTGAGCAATGGCTGTGGACTCCAATGCTTCTGTATTTTTTTGTTGCAGAACTTATTCCCATCCCAAACTTTTTTCTTCTACATGGTCAAGCAGGCTAGGAACTAAGTACTGTCACAGTGAATGCTGCAATTTCTGTCTTGTGTGTTAGCTGGGATTGCCTTCCCCCAGTGTCCATTATATCATACAGCTGACCAGGAGCACTAATGCCAACATGAGCTCCAGATTGACCAAACTTATTTTTGCTGGCAGTGTTCCCCTGGGACAAAGTTGTTGCTGTGTTTTGTGGAGTGTATCACAATTCTTCCTTCTTCCAGTCTCCTCATCCTACTTGAAATGAACTTAGGGGACTTATTGTTTCTGCGTACAGGGTGCATCTTCCACAGAGAGTCTTGCTTATGTAAAGGGCACAGAGTGAGAATAAAAATATGTTGTCTTAATCTATAAAAGTAATCACAAAAGAATAATGATATCAATGTATGGTGATAAAATTCTATGGGGAGATGGGAAGCGAATGTTGTCCTCTATTTATCATGTAGGCTCCTTTTCCTGAAATGAAATAATCACTTCATATGGATCTACAAGGTTAGGGAATGGCCTAATGACATTGTAAACTAGAAAGCATCCATGCCTGTAAAATGATGACCCTTTTCTCAGACATTTACAAACATTAACTAGTAACCCCTCATGATGACCCTTTGAGATGCTCTCATCTGTGTTTGACAGAATGGGAAAAAATAAGACTATGGAAGAATGGAGAAAAGGTCAGAGAGTGAAATTTCTGAAATCATATACATCCCTGTTCTGTCTTTGTAAGTCAATGACCTTCCCTATGTCCTTCAAAGCAATCTATAATTGTTTTACTTGTATCTTTAATGTTTCATCCAGCATAGTGTAAGACCATGAATAATGAAGTTTACACTATGCAGGCAGGGTAGCTATTGATTTACACAAGGTATGTCTCCCTTACTAATGTGTAAATACGATGCAAATATATGCATGACAAGAAATTAAATCAATGCTTGTCACTTCTCCTTTCAGTCTGCATGCTTTTATAAGTATAAATTTGACATTAATACTAGTTTACAGAAATGTACTTGCTGAGAAAGCAATGATTTACATTGGTGTGCAAATCGCTCATGAGCTGAGAGTTTTTGAAAACAGTGTGTGTAACCTGGACTAGCTGTCCCTTGAGTGCCATTTTATAGGTGATCTTAGATCCATTCATTTTACAGATTAAGTGTTGAATTGTAATTGCTTGCTTTTAAGGTTTTGAATAGTGTGATTGTGAGGCCTGGGACTGGAGCACAAAACTAAGAGTAAGAAACATAGAAATATGGCAAGCAGCTCCCCATTTCTCAGATGAACAATCACTAAAGTCCAAGATGTAAACAGTGGTAGCATCAAATGGATGTCTGAATCCTAAGCTTAGAAGCATAACAAAATTGTTACAATGGAAAGTTTTTGAATGAAAAAACTTCAGTATCACCCTCTTTTCATAGAGCATGAGGCCTATGTCCAAATTCATACTTCAAATCAGCAGTTATTCTCCAGCAACTGCAGTGTGAAGTGAGGCATTCACATACCACTCTCTGCCCGGCATGAGAATAGGTCCTGCCTTACCTTAAGGAGCCTGAGAGTTCTCTGCATTTCTCCAAGGGTGCTCCTTTCTCAGAGCTAAAATTCTTATGTTGATGTTGGAGAGGAAACTCTTATGAATTTACTTTTCCCAGATGAGGAAAAGAGGAGTTTCCTAAACCTGAGAAGAATTACTTAGATAATTTATTGTTATATAGAGAAACGAAATGTACTCCTTTGGTTATCAGTAAAAGGCAAAGGAGTAATGAGAATTAGTGAGCTCCAAGCAGAGCTTTATGACAAAGAGCAGAGCTTTACGTATAAATGACAGAAAGTGCAGAAGTCCAAAGGTTGAAGGATGGTGCAGAATAGAGGAAGATGAAAACAGGCTTCTAACAGTTCTGTGTGGCAAGAAGATAAAAGACAGCAACCATAAGCTGAAAAAGACTAGGAAAAAACAATTTTTAAAAAAGGAATAGTAAAAACAATAAATAAAGTAATACTTTAAAATAAATATTGCTCAAAGGAAAAGGACATTTGCCATGAAAGCCGCTAAGCAGAAGAACAGAATTCTCAGAAAAGTTGCTTGGAAAGGTGGCACAGTCTCTGCCCTTGGATGTTTTCAAGTCCCAACTAGATAGAAGCCTGAGGAATCCCATAACTGATCCTGCTTTGAGCATGAGGATGGACTAGAGGCTTCCTGAGGTCCCTTCACACCCTAATTATCCTATGATACTGCTGTCTGCAAGGATATTCACAGCTGCTGAAACAATGCTAAATACCTCCTTGTATGGAATGCTGGTGACATTTTATATGCTAAGAAGAGAATTTTTGCCATCTGGATCTTGTGATAAGAGTGATGATGACAATGATAAATATTATAATGAGGGAAAAGGAAAACTCACCTAATTTTTAAGATCTTGTGGACAATCTTTGTCTGGAAACAGAGAAGAATTAAACATTAGGGTTTATGAAGGAGACATGCTGAACATAGGGCTTTGGATGGAACTCTGGGATAAAAAGAGTTTATGACCTTGTGAAGGTAAGGGGCAGGAAACTCGGGAGGGTTATAAGGATGTCATGAGGTTATGTGGAGACAAAATTAGAAGGGTCAAAGCCCAATTAGAACTTAATCTCGTCACTGTCATAAGGGACAATAAAAAATATTTCTATAGAGACATCAGCAACAGAAGGAGTACTAAGGAGAATCTCTGTCCTTGACTGGATGTAGGGGAGTGACAAAGGATGAGAAAAAGGCTGAGGTATTTAATGCCTTTTTTGCTTCAGCCTTTAATAGCAAGACGAGTTGTTCCCTGGGTACCAGCCCCCTGAACTGGGACGGGGAGCAGAATGGGGAGCCCCCAAGATCCAAGTGGAAATGATCTGTGGTCTGCTGTACCACTTAAACATACACAAGTCTGTGGGGCTGGATGACATCCACCCAAGAGTACTGGGGAAGATGACAGCTTACTCTGCCACTTTCCATCATTTACCCACAGTCCTGGTTAACTGGGGAGGTTCAGGTGATTGCAGGTTAGCCAGTGTGACACCCATCTATAAGAAGTGCTGGAAGATCATGCTGCATGTCCTCATGTGACATGTAGGACAACCAGGGGATCACACCAGCATGGGTTCATGAAAAGCAGATCCTGCTTGACCAACCTGATCTCCTTTTAGGACCAGGTGACCCCCCCTAGTGGACGAGGGAAAGGCTGTGGATGTTATTTATTTGGACTTTAGTAAAGCCTTTGACACTGTTTCCCACAGCATCCTCCTGGCAAAATTCATGTCTGCTCAGGAGGTGAATGGGCTCACTGCTGGTGATGGCAGGTAACAGAGCCACAGAATCACAGAATATGCTGAGCTGGAAGGGACTCACAAGGATCACCAAGTCCGACCCATAGTGAAGCCAAGCAAAAGTTCCGAGGGTTAAAAATTGGCTTAAAACACTAACAATGAGAACTGTCTATGAAAATGCTTAGTTAGAGCCATAATTAAGGTCAGTATGTCCCTGAAAATATGCAAAGAAGATACACTGAAGAGCAGAAAAAGAACACTAAAGGAGATAAGAAAAGAACAAGGGCCTAAGTCCAAGATTCCTTGCCAGGATCAACAAAAACATAGACGGTTGAAAAGTTCATGACAATGAGGAGTGAAAATACGACCCCCTAAGGATGAAGGCAACTGGATTTCCCACCATGAAACACTCCAAAAGAGATGACCATGCCCAGGCTCCACCTACTCTCCACCTACTATGAATATTATAATCAGATGTTGCAATATTATGAATATGCATGGCAAAGATGTTGTAATGCTTCACAGAATTGTATAAATAATCTTGCTTTTCACTGAGAGCTTTGGAACTCTTTTGTCCGGTGAGAACCAGGAGTTCCCCAACGTTGCAAATAAATACCTTTCTGTTTATGGACTAAAACTCTGTCTCTAAACAGTTATTAATCGGCCATTTTTCTGGCATCAATAGCCCTGCACAGGATCATCCCCAAGGGTCCCATTATGTGCCCAAGAATATCATCCAAATGCTTCTTGAACTCTGTCAGGCTTGGTGCTGTGACCACTTCCCTGGGGAGTCTGTTCCAGAGCCCAACCACCCTCTGTGTGGAGAACCTCTTTCTAATATCCAAACTAAACCTCCCCTAAATCTTCAGTCCATTCCCTCAGGTTGTGTAAACATCTATAAAGAATTCTAGAAGGAAATATTTTGAAGGTTCTTCTTGGCTCTTTCTTCTAGGTAACTTTGCACATTTCACTGCTTTTGGAGTACCTGATGATTTCTTGATAAGGTGGGACACTGAGCATCATTGACCAATGTCTCAGTAATAACTTCATTACTATGGCAGTAGTACTTACAGCATTTTACTTACCCATATATTATGAGAACTAATTTTTTCCATATATGAATATGTTTGAGTTCGAGCAGGATCTAATACATGCTTTTTTGTGAGAAAACTAACATTTCTTCTGTTGTACGTAATGGAATATCTGTTAAAAGAGGGCATTGAGCCATTGTGATAGAAATGGCATGAGCAAACTCAAGACATCTGTTTTTAAGAAATACATGGGTTTACTTCTCTAAGTTGTTTTTTTGCCTCTCATTTTAGAATCAGTTTCCATCTTAGCATCATCTTTAAGTATCCTGAAACAAGCAAACAAGTGAGATGAAAAAGTACTGAACTGAAGATTGTGATCTGGGAATTTTCTGCATTACTATGAGGTGGAAGTGTTGTAAGAAAAGAAAAAGGAAGTATATATTATTAAAGCACAGCTTTGAGGACTCCAGAGGTTCAGTTAAGCACTCAGCATTAATATCTGCAGGTTTGAATGTCAGACTTTCCTAATGCAATGACCCCATTTCAATACAAATTGGTCTCTGTACTCAGCAGGTTGTAGGTTAGTTAAAATCAACCTCTTTCTGCTAAGAGACCCACTTCAAAAATTCCTTCAGAAGTTTTCACGCTGAATACATTTCCACCTGCCAGTTCACATGAACCGATCCCTGTCTTCCAGGAACAAAAAAACACCCCATCTGAACTAACTGTTGATGGAATTTCATGACTCATTGAAGCCCAGAGCTATGTGAAACTGGCTTTAATTTCTAAAAATCAATAGTACGTTTAAGCTGTGTGTGCCTCTGATAGTCTTATCCTAGTGGAGAAGAAAATGTACTTAATATAAAAGGTGAAAATAGATTTTCCTTCAATTTTAGGCTGAAGTACTGTTTCTGAATATAACTCTGATAACAAAGCTCAGTCGTTGGGCTTAAGGGAAACAGTTGTGTAACACATTGCAGGCATCAGCTCCTGCTGCAATGGAAAAGAAAGAGAAACCCTGTTGGCAGGGTTTTCAAAACAAAAACTAAGACTTGCTGGAGTTGAATCACTTCCCTATGCACTGCAAATGTCCTGAAATCTGTTTGTTTTAAACATTGCCATTCTCTTTTTCCTGGTGATATATGGAGCCCACTGTAAGCCACAGTCATTTAATGGCTTGTGATTCACAACACAATTTCCTTCCCACTGCAAGTCTTTTGTGTCAGTCAGAGAAAAGGAATAACAGTCTATCCCTGGGTCTGTATTGTCTTGTTTATACCACTTTGGAAAGCTACAAAATGTCCTGAATAATACAGCTTGAATGATAAGTGTTTCCTATATTTTTTTCCCCCAGATACTCTGAGCTTCTCATGCAAACCCAGTAGAAAAAAAAAAGTATGTCTATGTTATTTATGTTCTACCTTCCCTGCAATGAAAAATACAGCAAGAAACACACACATATATATATATTTATAAATATAGACATGCCACATTTCAGAAGTCTGCATTTGCAGTGTTCACTCCTCAGCTAAAGAAATGCAACATATTCTTGGTGTGCTTCCCTTTTTGGTTTCTTACAACAGTGAGAATTAACATCTCTGTGGGCCGTACTCGTAGAATAACTTTGTCCTTGGCTTTCTCCATGGTAGTTTTCAGCCCTTGGTTAGACCTCCCTTAAGCCATCCTTCTTGGTTAGGTACGAAAGCAGGGTTCTCAATTTACCACATTGATAGTATTTACTTGTTGGCCTGTCAATACCTTTAACACTATTAATTGATTTACCACTAATTTTTCATTGCTGGAGGACTGATAAAAGATCACATGAATGCACTGTACAAGTGAGTTGTGTCTCTCCTATAGTATCACCTCTAGACACCGGGGAGGATCTCTGCCTGCAGCATATACCATTGATAATTAGAATGAGAATAATGCTAGTAGCAAAACCTGATTATACAACACAATAGTAGCACTTTTCCAAGACACATTTTCAAATCTCCAAACTAGTTGACATGAAGTAATTGCAGAAACCATGAAAAACAAATGAAGCTAACTACGGTAGTTTTTTAAAATGATGTTTGCCTTTATCTAATCTCCAGATGTTGCAAAAAGAACAATGCTGCTATAGCAAGAGAGAACTTGTGTTTGCTATATGGAAGATGCTAACCAATTTTGACTAGAGTCCTGTGAAAATATGTTTGCAAAGGAGTCGCAGAAATTCAGAACCTGCTGAAAGAGTCAGATGGTAAAACTGGTTTGGTGCAGAGTTAATTTCATTACTCCATTAATCTTACTTCTGAGCTTGTTTAAAAGAAGCAAATTTGCAAATGACTTTGAGTTCTGCAGGAAGATAATTTTAATTTTATGGGCCATTTTTGCTCAGAAGTAGGCGTTTTGCAGATGAAAGCATATGGTGTTGGAATTCTCCCTGTCTGTTGTCAGGAACCAGGATGCCAACCCACTCCAGCCTTCATATACTATGGCACTTTATGTAGAGTTTCTGCCTATTAATAATGCATTTTTTTTACAGAAGAATTCTTAAAGAAGCCAGATGTGAAAATCCTGTTACTGGATCACAGGTAGAGTAATAACTACTCTGCAATACTTATCAACATCTAATAACCAACAATATTCAAGAAGTTTGACCAAGATAATCACTTTCTCAGGGGCCTCTAAAAGCACACAATCAAGAGCTGTATGCAATTTTGTGCAGACAAAATAACAAAGACACTTTCTTTAGGATTCTTGGATCTGCCTTGCAACAAACCGGTTAGAAAATACAGCTGTATCTATTCAAAAGCTCTGGACTGCGTGACATTCAAAGACTACGTAGGGTTTCTACATCCGTTCCCCATCCTTTGAAAGAAGGAGTAATTTTAGTCATGGAAATACTTCATGGACCCTTTGGATCTGAATATTCAATACCATATTTTGGCTACTGGTTCAGTAATAATTTTTACATTAGTTAAAAACAAAACCCAACAACAATAAAAAAAATCCTCGCAATCACGTTCCTGAGGTAATATCAGACCTTTCCTTTTCTACTGAAGTAGGAAAATGCAGGTAGCTAGCCTAGGAGGTATTATAGCTTACTCAGACAGGGGATTGCAAAGCAAATTTATTCTTGCTCAAATTCTTTGTAAAAGTTGTCAGGATTTGATGTGTTCGGTAGTTTGTTCTGCAGTTCTGTATGCTATTTTAGTCTCCTCAGGACTGTGCAACATTCTCATGATATAGCAGCAGATTTCTGCTATTCAGCCCCTTCAAATAAAAACAGAATACTGAAATGCATTAAGTGCAGCTGAATTAATAAAAATCACATATTTTATGGACATGTTTAGTGCTTCATTTATCATTGACGAATTTCAGATGCTGTGAGAGCTGTAGTGTATCCAATTTCAACTTGTTCTTAAGAGGAGAAATTGTTTACTTCTTATATAGGTATTTAATCATGGTAAATCGATTATGGGATTATTTTCTGCTTTTTCCAGTTAGCTAAATCTTACCCTATCACTACTTCTCAGAACTGTAACAAAAGCTGTGCTTGGAGATTCTGCCATTGATGAGGAGAATTGATTTTACCTGTATCTTCTGATTTTTAAGAGCAGGATGCGTTCTTAATTATATATATGTTCTTACTTGCTAGCAATTTTTTTTTTTTTTTAAATGCTACACTAAGACGAGTCACTGAGACTATGGTTTGACTGGAAACACTATATGAGTATAGAGTATTCTGTTGAAAAAGCAACACCTACACCTTTTCCTTCATTCTTAAGGAACATACCTCTGTGTCTGCAACAATGTCTGACAGGTGGAATATTGTGATTGTCATTGGCTATTTCAGTTACTGCTATCAGAATGAGTCAAAATTATCTGGAAGTACAGAGCTATTCAGTTCATGTACTAAACAGTACATATGAAGTTTCAACAAAATCTGTGAATTCAATAGTTTTCTTTATTAATTAGAATAATATATCAAAGAATATTAGTATTATTTTGTGAGATTTGTTATTTTTAAACAGCTCTTGTGTTTTGAAAGCAACTCCAACTGTAAATACACTTTTTCTATTAAGTTAAAAAAATCCTCTTTGCCATTGGCCTGGATACTCTTGGGAGTACATGAGGATTCAGCTACAATGAAAAATCGTCTCCCTGGAAGAGAATGATTTTTTCTGCACTTTGACTCTAACTTGCTTTCACACTTTTTGTGCCTATTGAAACTGAATAACAAAGACACCATACACAGAATTCCAGTCATGATAAAACATGCAAGGTTAACTTAAGACCATTTACCTATATACTTCTGTCTTTAGTGATTTTAATTCATCTATTCTCCAGTGAGATCTTTTATCCTGAGGAAATCTGTCAGAAGACACTGATATAGTTAAAGACACAACCACTTGTGATTCATGAAGTAATATATAATGCAAATATCACCATTAATGTGAAAGAGGTATAGTTATTTCCTAACTTTGTGGTAAAACTAATAGAAATGGAGCAGTTGCACAGTTATTGTCTCATAATGTGTTTCCACATTGGATAAAGTAACCATGTTATGTTTCCACCTTTGGAAAAATAGATGACTTTAAGTAAAATGGATTATTTGCCTCCTATACTGATTTCAGTGGCACTGTTTGCAAAAGACATCACTAATTAGCATGAGAAAGGGTGACAGAATCAAGCAAAAAACTATATTGCCCATGAAATTGTTAGGTAATTTTGTGTCTTGAAGGAAAAAACTCTCCATTCAAGGGAGGTTGGGTTTTAAAATCCCTCTGTTATTTATAGTGACTCTTTTCACAGTATGGTGGTTTTGAAAAAAACCTGCTTATTTAAAAAGAATCATGGAGAGTCAGTACACAATATGGCATAAGTAACTCCCAATTAAAATAAACAGAACCCTGAGTAGGAGGAGAAGAAATTCAAAGAGGAGCAGCTTAAAAAATAGATGAAATGACACTTTTAAGCAGTCATATACTAGTGCAATTAAAATTACTAATCCAAAATTCACGTTCTACTAAGGGAAATATAATCATTTGAGAGACCAGATAATTTTGAGTCATATTAATAGTGTCACATGGTCATGAACCATTCCCTTATCTAATATAGCAACACTCCTGCAATATGGAACACATTTGCCTTTTTAATTACTTAGCTGTAAAAAAAAAATTACACTTTTATCCCCAGTGGATGGTTAACAAATTGTGATTTTGCTTTGCTTCATTAGAATTGTGTAAACGTGACCTTGACATACTTCTTGGAGCTTCATCAAATGCACTCATGGCAGAGGAAGGAGTTAATGACTCTACCTTGCTGTGTGAATTCTCCAGCATCCCCTAGAACCTTGCAACTGCCAGATACTTTTTGTTTCACTGTCTCTACCTGTTATTGATGCCTTTTAACTTCCCTACTTTTGCATTTTATGTGCCAACTCTAGTTTGGGCACTTTCTAGTTTCTTTACATTCTAGTAAAGAAAAAGGTATTGCGAAAATAAACTAAGTATGTTTTCAAAACTCGATCCATATCTACCTTATGACAAAATAAAAAAAAACCCCACAGAGCATTCTTTACAAATTTCTGCCTGGAGGTGGTACTTAAGAATACAAATTGGCAAAATAAAACCCCAAATGTCTTAGGATTAGGTGGTTTATCACTTTCACAGTTTGCATAGCCCTTTCGTATTGCAATCTGAATAGCAGAAGAAGAAGAAAAAAAAAGCCATGCCCATCTATTATAGAACTATATATACCCAGAAAAAATCCAGTTCATGTAATTATCTCCTTAGAAATGCTCTTTAGAAGTGAGGCTTTTGACTCTGCATAAACCCAGGCAGTGAGATCTATGAGACCATCCAAAAAAAATACGGTCCTAGTGATTGTATGTGAATGTGCAATGCCAGGGGCTTTCTGGGGTAGTAAAAGAACCTCTTTACTGCAACACATATTCAGGCTATTCTTTGACAGGGCTAGAAAAGGTTCTTCTTGCCTGATAACACAGAACCATGCCCCAGCTGCTTCCCTCAGGCTCTCCTGCTGGCACCAGGAAGGAGCACATAAGGTCAATGGAGTGAGATAAAATCCTTGTTCATCTTACATTGACATTAACACCATATATGGATTTCGGGCTGTGGCACAGATTATAACCAGCCACATTTTAAAAATAGAGGTTGCCATATTTCTGCCTTCAAATGTTTTTTGGGGGACATGCATACCACCTATATGCTCCAGGTCATACTGAAAAGATTTAATGAAGACACAACTCACATCGGGGCACACAGCACAGGCTTTATGAGGTGGCTCTTCTTCAAAGAAGGACATATTTTGCCACAGTGAGTTAAGATGAAACAAAACAAACAACTGCTTTGATTTCACAAAAAAAAAAAAAAAAAAAAATATACTGCCTCTTGAACACTGTTTCAATGAACTGGATCTTCTGTAAAAATTGCAGGATTCAGTTGGAGCAACTTCTGACAAAGAGACTGTGGGACCCTACGCAGTCTTAATTCAGTTTGACAGCTAGCAATAGGCAACTGCCCCTATCACGGGCATGCAATTTACTCCTCTCTTTAGCCTATCAATTCACCTCAAACAAACCCAACCTGTGTAAGTTCTGTGGTAGGATTTGTGCTGGGCCATTTCCATCTGTGCCTGTCAGCAGCTCTAATTCTGTTTGCCACTGGCTGCCTGTGGCAAACTTCTCTGTATACAGCTTTGATTTCTTCTCATTATGGGGGATGAACTCATCCTCTTCACCAGTCTATTTTATGGTCTGTAGCACACCCCATTTTTAGACTCTCTTGACCTTCATTAACACATAGGTCCATATACTGATAAGTACAGAACCTGCTGCTCAGAACCCTCATTTACTCCATAAGAAATGTTTTCTCTTTCCTGTGGCACACCATATCACCCACTCACACTTTTTTTACCCAGATCTACCCCAGTGATTTTACATTTCAATCATAAGAATTATTCTTTTTAGTTTTAGTGTTGCCAATTAAATCACATTTCCTCTTATCCACGGGAATTTCCATTTCACTCTTCTTGTTACCCCAGCATTTGGTATCTAAGAGACCAAACAATTTTTTGAATTCAGTGTCTTTATAGTTCTGCTGGTTGGTAATAAATTGATTATGACTTTATGTCCCTTTACAGCCCTCTCCCCATGTGTCAGCTGTCTTCCAGCTAGCCTCCAGCTAGGGCTATACAGCTCACATGTATGATGCAAGCTGTGTAATTTATACAGGCCTACCATGCATGCTTTCTATTCTGCTCCATAAAGAAAATAAAAGATAATGAAGGCACGTCACAGCCGCTGTCTCCCCAGTTGCAATTTATACTGACTAGTTTAGAGCTATTCTTGCAGAGACCAAAATGTCTTCTATAAATGTCTTCTGCATCTCTCCTGGGGTTCTCATTCAGGTGTATTTCTCATCATCACCATTCTTAGTAAACAGAAAATCAATTCCCCAGATTAATATTTAGTAAGTTTAAAAAAATCTGAATAAAACCCCCTCACATAATAGCAATGTTTATTTCAGGGTTTTATGGTTGGTTGGTTGTTTTTATGTTGTTTGTTTGGTTTTTTGTTTGTGCTTTTTTTGTTTGTTTGTTTGTTTTATAATGAAAAGCAAGGCTTCCATTTCAGGAACTAGAGCTTGAAGAAGAATACTATTATTGGGAGAAAAATAGCTACCATGTGGGACCTGGCAGCACTGCTATCTTGCATGCATCTCAGGAGTCCTGGCAATAACTTCTTGTTCTGAAGAGTTTTTTAGTTGATCAGAACAGATCTTCAACTTCAGTGTAGAACCTGGTGGCTTGGTGAAACTCATTGAGCTCGGTAAGTTCCTACCTGGGATGGTCTGGAACCATGCATGTACTCCAAATAAATCTACTAAATCCATTAATTTTCAAACTCTGAACTGCAATTCTTGATTTTGGATCTGAATTTTAGGCATGATTCTTGTGTCCAAACTGGTTTAAGTCATAATCCTAGAAATAAACAGTTCTAAACCTATGGGGAAGGGAAAGACTTATTTGTAATGCAAATGCAAATACTGTCATTCTAACTCTCCCTAATGCAAATTCAGTCCCTGCAGTAAAACCACACAGTTTCAATGCTGATGAAGAGAGTTGCTTCATGAATCACTATTCCCCCTAGAAGGATGTTGGTTCAGCAGCAAGAAAAAGTGACTGTCCAGCTTCTCCTGAGCTCCCCTTTCCATGATAGCACAACTTTTACATCTCCTCTCAGCATTTTCCTTATCTACTTTATTTTTAGGAAGTTCTTTACTGTGACCAAGCAAAATATGTTACTACTGCTGAACTGGTCCTAACAAAGTTGCATGCAGATTACTTGTGGCAATGTGAGAGTTGACTTACTCAGAAATACAAAAAAATAGATTTTCTCTGCTTAGTGACAGTGGAGATGAAGGAAGCCAACAGAGAGAATGAGGGTAGTAGGTTGGGGTTTTTTTAATTGTGCTGGGTAGCTGTAGCTATTACTTTGACATCTGAGGGTTCTCAGCCATTCTGAAAATGAGCCCCAAAGCTTCTGCCCTCAGCAAGCTTTTATTGCTTTAGCTCTGATTGATGGGTTCAGGGAACTGGAGCCTAAAGATAAGTCTTTAATGGTTCACTAAATTGTGAATGCCAAGCAAATTATTGTGTATGGGTTTTACAAATTGTGCTACCTGGAAGACAGTGTATTTCAGGAGTGAAATTTTATGCTGGAGGGAAAACAAACCAGCATTTTCAGTAGTGGTTTTAATGGCTAATTTGTTCAGAATGCTTACTTGCTGCTGTCTCCTCTCTTTATTCAATCTTCACTTCGGCTCCTTTCTACCATATACATGCTGAAGTTACTAAGAAGTCCATTTCTTTACTCATATTATTTTGCAACTTTAAGGTATTTTTTTCTGATGTTATCAACACTAAAAAGAGTACAGATAAATTATTTATAAAAAGGAATATTCTTAGATGACATGTAAGGGAATTATTCTTCTTTTTGTGTATTTTGAAAATCTTTATGAAGAGATAACTTGGACACTGAAGTTGTGGCCTCTTCTTTTGTCACTGTCATCTTCATAAACATTTAACATGCAATGTTTAATGGCTTACTGTGGCTTTTCTACACTGGGGTCATACTCATAAAAACAGTTTCCACAGCATGTTTGTAAGTCATTTATCTGGACGTGGAACCTCTTTTTATAACAGTATTAGTGTCCAATACCTATTTTTGTGTTGAGCATGTATTGAATTGCCTTTGACAAGGATTGGAAGCAATTTAGTCTAACAACTGCAATACCATCTTGGATATTGCTTGTCTGTGAATTGCTGCTATTGCTATATGATAACAAACTTGGAAATAATACATACCTAAAGAAATCACCGTCATTAACCTCTATGCTAAGATGTCTATTTAAAGGCTCAGAGGATGGCTTGTTATGTTTTGATCAGCTTTTTTGTTTGTTTTGTTTTGGTTTGTTTGTTTTTTGAGTTAGAATATTTCGTTGTCATTGTTTTTAGGAACTAATATGTATTTCAAAGATCTATTCAGTTTTGTGTGATTTATTCCTGATCCAAACTTGCAGTCAGAGTTCTGGAGTTTTGAAATAATTGATTTGAAATTTGAATGAGAAAAGACTGGTAAAAATGGGAAAATGTTAAGGACAACTGTTTCTCAAAAGCATTAGGAAATCAGCCTTTGGTAATAAAATAAAAATTGAAAATTGTAAATTAAAATCAATTTTGAGATGAAATAAAAATGACAGGTGTATGTAACAAAACACAGGACAAATTTTGCTCTATAGGACAACATATTACAGATTTTGGCTTTAAAATAGACACTAAACTGACTTTCATTAGCTAGAGAAAGAGGAATATTTTGCTTCTGGACTTGAAAATCCATCAGTTTTGTGTTACTAAAGGTGATGTGAACTTAGATTAAAGAAAAAAAGCAGAATGTTACACAGTCATATTTCGTTGAGCCAACAAAATACTGAAAAGAATAACATGCCTTTTCAAGGGTAGGATTGGAGGCTTCTGGATACCTTAGATGCCTTTTAGTTTTATTTTTCTTGACTAAGTGTTTTGTGATCACTACAAAGCCCTCATAACAATGAAAAGTGCAGAGTGAACTCAGAGTCTGAAATGAAAATCATTAGTTTTTCTGGGATGTTTCAAAGAGAACACTGAGATACTGAGGTTTGCAATATATTATCCCTCAAATTATAACATTGCTGTGTAACAGAGGAGTAATAAGAAAATGAATCAAACCTTATTGAATAAACAGTGATGGACAAATACATCCTATATAGCAGTCATTTTACTTCTTTATATTGTGCTTTTATTAAATGAGTTTGGTCATGTTTTGTATTGTGTCAAACCCCCACAATTATAAGATGCTGTTTTAACTGAGGTAAGGACTTTATAATAGAAATGTTGTTGTCCCATGTTGTTGCTGACAACATGGAATAGTACCAGAATTTGAAATCTCCATATATTTCAAACAGTTTTTATGTTTTCTGTCTTCTGGGGTAGAATAAAGTAAATTTTTGGTACTGAGATTTCAGAATACCAACTCATACTCCATAAGGGGTCATGAAGCATCAATTAAGGAAGAAACTCTCTTCTTAGGCAGCCTTAGAGAGGTGAAAATGTTAGTGGTCTCTCACCAACAGATGCATCGGGCTACTGCAACACTGATTTAGTCATTCTAAGTTCTCCCCAGCTTCCCATAAAGTATATATAGACAGATGGAAGGCTAAAATTACATTAAAGTCAATACTGGAGAGTGAAAACTGGGAGAACCAGAGAGGAAATCTGTTGTGAAATTGTACTCCTTTGTTTTCCTGCAAACTGTTTTAATGATGTTGTTGTCTTTATAGCTTTAACACTGTTAGTACAGACAGTCTCGTTCCTGGAATGGACAGACAAGATCTCAAAGTGCCTAGTCAGGAGATTATTTATATATCCTTCTGAGGACACATAAACCTGAAACATGGTATGTATTGTGTGCACACTTGGCTTCTCAGACAACAGGAAAGAAAGCAGAAATCCTAATAATGTTTATCTAGAAAAGTGTACGGTAATACTGAATGCAAATAACCTCCATCTGAAGGAGGTATCTTGAAACTTGCTGTACATTCTCTGTCATGCAAGTAAGTTTAGACTTATATAAGAACTATTAACAAAGACAGAAGAGAAGGAGAGATGCAGAAGCAAAACCTCACAAAGTGCAAGAGAAGGATAAGATGATGGTAATCATAAATGCTTTTTTCAAATGTGACCAACACAGGTTTTGCTAGAAGCAGGAAAATTATGCCAAGGGAGTCACAGTCAAAGTTTTTCAAAAGCAAGAAAAACTGAACTGAGATAGAGACCAAGCATGGCATACGATGAACAACCTGACACATCAGTGTTTGCATATCTTATGGTAGCATGTAATAAAATCAAAGAAAGCGAGAAAGCTGTGCTTGTACCTTAGGGGAGGAGACATCTGGATGATAAGTGGTGAGTAGGTTGACAGTAGATAGATCAAAGTTCCTGAGTAGATAGAGATGGTATATTCTTCCAAATTTTACCCTGTGCTGATCACATCACAGTGACAAGTTTTTAATCCAGTGATTCCTCTGCTATTTTCCATTCACCATCACAAGAAGAGAAAGAAGTTATCCAAAATAAAATGTATGAGACTCCTGAAATTCTGATAGGACTGAAATTTAGTACTCATGATGTTTATATTTTACAAATACAGGAGACAAAAATAATGTGATGCAATGTTAAAAAAAGCTTTGAAACAAGTGCAGCTACAAGTCTAAAATTAAAGACAGCAAAATATGTGCTGTGAGAAACGTTGTCATGGGAGTTAGGACATGTGATTGATAAATGCGGTAGCAGAGACATGACACAAAACATGTCGATGAAATGCCACTGTTCACCAGCACGTTGGAATTTCTGTGGATCTTCGATAAGATAATATTGTGTAGCAAATTCCCACCTTCTGTTTCCTCAGAAGGCCAAGTTCTTTATGAACTACTCTGGGGCCATCTGGGATAAATTACACAAGCACACCTCTGAGGATTTTGAAAACTAATTGATCACATCTTCAGCAGTGGCATTTTATACTGTTTTCCAGTTCCTCAGGTATGATGCCATTCCTGTTGCACTGAGGTGGCAGAGAGCTCAGAGCACACTGTTTCATGAAGCCTGCAGATTCTGATAAACAACATATCAATTCTGATTATGCATTCCTGGTTAATATATAGTCTTTCAAGGATTTCAGTGAACTTTGGAACATTCTGTTAAAAGTATCTTAATTGCACGTTGGGAAATGTTAAAAAACAAAAACTAGGCTGCCCTCAGGGTGACAAAAACTTGCTTTGGAGTTTGAATCTATGACTGAAAACTTGCTAATTAGTTAGTAACTGTTTCTGGCACCTGCTCATCTGTGCATGCCCCAAAATACAAATTTGAAGTGTGTGGGTAAGCACAATCTAGTTTGCTGCAGGAACAGTATTATGGCTGGGTAAATATTCTACATTAAAGGATCCTGTCCTTTTCACAGCAATTCCAGGTCTGGGCAGACCTATGTATTTTAAAAAGTGCTCAATGGCTCAGAACAATCTCACACTGGCACATTCACACAGGAGCAGTAAAGTATTTGTACCATGCCCACTTGTTCCAGCTTGCACAGTTTTGCTGGACTGCCCCTAAAATACTCAAGGTATCAAGGTCTCATCCATCCAGTCACAACTCCACTAAGTGGCACTGAATATGGACTATGCAGGAATGTTTCCAGTATGAGTTCAGGATTGAAACTGTTCGCCTTGCCATGCAAGTAGTACCTCAGTGACACTGTCACAAAATCACAGAATATGCTGAGTTGGAAGGGACCCACAAGGATCATCAAGTCCAGCTCCAGGCCCTGCACAGGACCATCCCCAAGAGTCACACCCTGTGCCTGAGAGAATCATCCAAGTGCTTCTTGAACTCTGCAGGCTTGGTGCTGTGACCACTTCCCTGGGGAGCCTGTGCCAGTGCCCAACCACCCTCTGGGGGAAGAATCTTTTTGTAATAGCCAACCTAAACGTCCCCTGACACAACTTCAGGCCATTCCCTCAGCTCCTGTCACTGGTTACCAGAGAGAAGAGATCAGTGCCTGCCCCTCCTCTTCCCCTCACGAAGAAGTTGTATCTGCAATCAGATCTCCCCTCAGCCTCCTCTGCTCCAGGCTGAACAGACCAAGTGCCCTCAGCTGCTCCTCATACGGCTTCTCATCAAGGCTCTTCACCATCCTCGTTGCCCTCCTTTGGACACTCTAAAAGTTTAATGTCCTTCTTATATTGTATTGCCCAAAACTGCACACAATATTCAAGGTGAGGCTGCCCCAGTGCAGAGTGGGACAATGCCCTCCTTTGATCAGCTGGCAATGCTTTGCCTGATGCCCGCCAGGGTATGGTTGGCCCTCCTGGCTGCCAGGGCACTGCCGACTCATATTCACCTTGCCATCTACCAGGACCCCTAGGTCCTTTTCCGTGACACTCCTTTCCAGCATCTCATTTGCCTGTCCATCTGTACATCTAGGGTTGCCCCATCCCAGATGCAGAATCCATCACTTTCCGTTGTTGAACTTCATATGGTTGGTGATTGCCCAATCCTCTAATTTGTCAAGGTCTCCCTGCAGGACCTCCCTGCCTTTGAGGGAGTCAGCAGCATCTCCCAATTTTGCGTCATCTGCAAATTTGCTTAGTATCCCTTCTAGTCCTGTATCCAAGTAATTTATGAAGATGTTGAAGATCACAGGGACTAAGATGGAGCCCTGTGGAACCCCACTAGTGACAGGTCACCAGTCTGATGTCACCCCTTTCACTATTACTCTCTGTGCTTGACCCATGAGCCATTGGGTCACCCACGACATGATGTGTTTATCCAACTGTGCTGGACATTTTTCCCAGAAGGATCCTGTGAAAGACAACACTAAAAGCTTTACTGAAATCCAAAAAGATTTCATCAACTGGCTTCCCTTGACCAGCCAGGTGGGTTACCTTGTCATAAAAGAAAATCAGGTTTGGTAAGCAGGACTTTCCTCTCATGAATCTGTGCTGGCTGTGACTAGTGACTGTGTTGTCTTTCAGGTGTTTTTTGATACCTCCCAGAATAATCTTCTTTCCTTGTCCATGAAAGATCCACTTCTGAAAAAGACAATACTTGGATTCTTTTGACAACTGATGTGTTGCATATGCTGAGATGCCTGTAGACATCAGGCTGGGGATGTAATCAGCTCTGCATATTGCAGTACTGGAGAAGCAAAAGCACCAAGCCTGACAAGGTTCATGAAGCATTTGGACAATGCTCTCAGGAACATGGTGTGATTCTTTAGTACTCTCCTCTGCAGGGCTACAAGTTGGACTCGGTGATCCTTGTGGGTCCTTCCCAGCTCAGCATAATCTATGATATGTGATTGAGAAGGTCCAGAGCCATACATCTCCAAAGGGAAACCCAAAATGCTCAGAACCATGTTTTCTGTTAAATGTTTATTGGTGGGCTAGCCAATGCCTGCCCAAAAGCCAGCTATTTATATGCAGGGCTGGCGGCATCTTCTGCCTCAGAATCCTGTTGGCACTGCAATCTGCATGAAGTATTAAATGAGTGTCCGGATTTGCTCTGCTGAGGCACTATTCTGTATCCCAGTAAATACTCTGCTGAATGACTTCTCTGTGTTTGCATACAGGTGGTGAGCAATCCAAAATTATTGCTATTCTCCTGCCTTGCCTTTGACCAATGAGGAAATCTGGTCTCAGGAGCACCAGGAGGCAATTTGTTAATAGAACAGAAGTGAGTGTTATGTTTGTGTGTGTGGTTGTTCCTACTCTCTTGCATGGTGGGCTTCTTTAGTTTCTGTGCTGCTTACTGGGCCCACAAGTGAATGATTAGTCACTCACCTTTGAAGATGTTCGCCTTAGCTTATTTGGTTTGGTCTCTCCATCTGCATAGCACACAGATTTTCCAATGACATACATCCACAGTAACAGGTTATTTGTATACTGAGCTATTTTTGAATGACATTTGATAAGCTTAAACCCCATCATCTTTTCTTCAGAGTTTAGTAACATTCAGAACTGAAAGGGTTTATGTACTGTGCTAAACCCCCTTATGTTATGTGCTTATGATGTATGGAAGTACATTTTCAAGAAAGCAAAACAGCTGAAGGCCAGCTGTTCTTTTCTCAGGAAAAATAATTACATAAATCCATATATATGTAAAGAGAGAGAGGCTACAGAAGAGAAAGTGACAGGGATGATATATTTCAACCCAAGATCACAATGGGTTTAATAGAGTGAAATATTTATAGATTGTTAATAGAGAAGATTAGAATTGGTGTTATTGAAAAGTATAGAGAAAGGCACCTGAAAGTATATCTAAGTACTGAGGCAGGTGACCTGATTTTAGGAAAGAAAGACTACCTGGAAATACTGAATCCCAACACTGAACTCCCACAATTTATGAATGTGATTTTCTTTCATGTAAACCTTACAGAAAATTTGCTGCATTTAAGACAAATTGTTTAAAAGTCTACATAAAGCCCCCCAAAAACTGTGTACAAAGTATCACAGATACTTTTGAGATGCTACCAAACATCCTTGTATAGTTGGCAGTTTCAAATGTCAGATCTTTGCTAGTTCATCATATTTTGAAGCTGGGAATCTCTTGATCAGCTCTATTGTTCAAACGATGAATGATTTCATTTTGAGAGTTTGAAAATAAATGAAAGCTGTTTTTAGATACAACTGAATAAATGTCTTTGTACTTAATAGAATCACCTCCTGCAGCTAAACAGGTTGTCTGTCTTGGCTGTACAATCATCTTTTATCTTGTCCTTTTCTCATTAACAATCCATTAGATCATTTGTTTTTAATGCAGTTAGTGCGGCACTTGTTTTTGGGGATGAGGAAGAACCCAGCCAAGAAGAAGGTCAGGTGACACATTGGTAAAGAAATAAATCTCAGTCTGGATTTTTTTGGGTATTATTTCATTGGAAAAGACTGCAGTGTATCCTGGTCAAATCTAAGTGTGAACTAGGATTTCCTCTCAGCAGTTAGAAATTCTCCTTTGATGACCAGTTGCTAACTTCTAGCAGAGTTGCCAGAGTCAACTATCTATGTTTGTTTCCTGACTGGAAGGCTTGTCCTTCTAATTCCCATGTTAGTTATCAGTAGATAACTGTTGAGATTATCTTCCTTTGGAGTAAATCCCTTCTGTCTTTTTTTTTTTTTTTTCCCCTTGGGCAAAATAATGCTACTTGCCCTGTTACTGGAGTAGAGTGAAATTCACTTCTGTGCAGCTCTACCTTCAGCTGGGTGAAACTCAGGTGTTGGTTAAGGCTTAGAAATCTAATGCTTCCCATTGCCTGGACTCTTCATTGCTCTGCTGTTGATTTGTATTGTTATACTGGGTTTAAGTGATGTTAGGAAGGTCACTTCAATATCTTCAGGAATCCACTGCCAGTGTAGCCGCCACTTTCTCTTGGTAGTGTGCTATAAAAGCATCAAGCTATAGCTGACGGTGTAGTTCCAGGCAATTTTATTCTACTTTAACTATTTCCCTTAAAACAGAATTATTTTTTTCCTCATGGAATGGTAATCTGATGAGAATTTAGAAAAGTTGATAGGTATATTAAAAAGGTAAACTATTCTTCTATTCTGCTATTATTATAAAATTTTAATTTTCTTTTGAAAGTGATGGATGTCCTGGCTACTTATAGCCTTTAAAAGACTGTTAAGTAGTTTCTGAAAATAAGGAGTATAGTCAATAATTAATGTAATGATGAAACAGGTTATCTGCATTCATCCCATGTTCTCAGTAGGAAATTTAACTCTCATTTACCATCCAAAATAGTTGTATCTTTTGTATACTATAAAAGATCTTCTCTTCTGCTGTTAAAGGTGGCTATTACCTAGACAATACTCAGTTCTAATGCTTTTTATTTTATGTTTGAAAATGTAGTTGTAAGTACTTTGCAGCTGGAAATGCTGCATGAAGAAGTATTTGAATAAAATTTGTCCTTCCAATGCCAGTTACAAAACTGTCAGTGTCAGCATCACATCAGTGCCTTTTTCACAGCAAAAAAAGAGGAAAAGACTTCATACATCTCTAGTTGAGAAACACTTGATGCACAGATGGGGACAGAGATGATTCTCTTTGATAGGATACACAGTTGGCATGAAGGCAAGAGAGAAGTTTGGAATTTGAGGTCTAAATTTATTCAGTATGAACACTTTGGTTGCTTATTTGGGACTCTAGTGATAAGTGTATAGTGTGAATCAGAACCCTTTGAGCTTGTTTGAAACTTAGGGAAGCTGAATTCTCATGAACACTTTTACGGTGGGGTTTAATTCAAAACAAAGACTTCCAGTTGTTCAAATTCTTTCTCTGTGGAGATTCTGGTGTGGGATTCAGCTACCTTGTTATAGCAACTGGTTCTACTTAACTGGCTGAGATTTACTGCCTGGGCTTGAGTAGCCTCTGCAGGAGGTAAAGATCCTTTATGAGTCCTACATCACATCCTGTGATGTACTGTGGTAAAGTGGTCTCAGATGTGCTGTGGCATCTTGGACATGCTGTGTTGTTAGTAGCTGGATTCTGCTCCCAGACAAGGGAGGTTGGAGAATTATTCACCTCATCCAAAAGTGGATATACAGGCCACCATTTAGATTCACATCTCTCTTATAGATTTTGTATAATATTGCCAGTCTGTGTAGATTTTGGACATGGAAGGAATGATCTGTGGGCAGGGGCAACTGTACTGATGCCTTTGTGGCTGGGAAGCTCAGAGTCTCTACAGGCAATTTTGATTATATCAGCTATTTTCATGGACTACCAGGGGAAATTTAGACAGCAAGGGTGCCCACAGACATCTGAATTAGGTGTCTGTAGTTAAGGCCAAACAGAATCCTAGTCATTCTATTTGTTGAAAGGCTGGAATCTGGACTGCAATTTCTAATACACTGAAGTTTCAAATAAAGCTTTACCTCATATTTAGACTCTTGTCTTGGAAAATCTGATCACTTGGGAGGAAAGAGATAGCATTCTTAAAAGTGTGTTTTTACCCTTCTATCAAAATGTAATTCTGTATTATTTGCAGAAAGGATATATCAATTCTTTGCATCTGGTTTATATGCCAGCAAACGTCAGGCTGCATGGTAGAATAATTAAGAAAGCTGAGTTACTCAGTGGAAAAAAAACATCTTGGAAAAAAAAATATTCCTAGTGCCTTAATTTTCTTTTCTTCCTAAAAGGTTTTGCAGATGCTTAACATATGAAAGCTGAAGCATCAGACCGGAGCTCCACTGAGCTCCAAGTTCTCTTTCAGGCAGAAAAATTGCTTAGCAAATTTTGATACACGCAAAGAAAGAAGAGAAGAGGTAAAAATGCACCACATCACAGTCAAACGTGGTCAATAGAGCTGTATTCTTTCTCCCATTAAGGAACAACAAATTGAAATTAAGGGGACTGTGGAAAGAGAATGTAGAAGAGTAAGAGTAAGGCTTTAACATGGAAACAAAAGGCTTGATTCAACACACAGTTATCAGTGATTTCATTCTGTATTCCACCATACATTGATGCCTAAGCATTCTAATTTGTATTTGGTAGATTTTTATAGAGTTATATAAGTTGAATAAGTTTTCCTGAGTTTATCACATTTTAGGTGGTATTTAGAAGTCACTAAGCATTTTCCCACACATTTCTGAACTTTATTATCACATTACATTGTTTTGAAGAACACCTGCAAAAAGTCCAACTGAGACAATAAGATAGCTTGTAGTCAAAACAGAAGAGTCAGATCAGAGCCCTTGGAGGGGTTCCAAGGGGCAGTTTTGAGGGTGGGTACCAGGGGAAATGGTACCATGGGTTGGTTATAGACATTGAAAATGTTAATTACTGAAAGTTATAAAAACTGTAACATCTAGCTGATGTACTTGACCATAGTTTTAGTGTGCACTTTAGAAGCTTCTAATAAAAGATCTATCTATCTATCTATCTATCTATCTATCTATCTATCACCACTAATGTTGTTTTCCAAGAATTTAGGCACCAACATCATCACATGTTGCTATCAGATTTTGTTATTTTTAATGTAATTTTATTTCCTTGCAGTTTGAGTCTTTACTGAGAAGAAACTATTGGCTGGCCCTTGAAATCTTTAGAGGAAATATTTCACTTGGGTTTGGAGAAATTATCAAGAATCTAAATCTTAGAAGTGTTATGTATTATGGGGCTTAATTCTGTAAAAAGTGCTCACTGCACCTCTGGCAATCCTTTTTGTAGTGGGTCCTTTGCAGTTTTATGAAACTATTCTTTACCAAATCACTCTCAAACACTATTGAATTGAAATATTTTGTTCCATGTCCTCTGTGTTCTTATAGCTGTTAACTTTTACATTAGCTGAACATAGTTTAACTACAGTTTTCATAATCAATTATTAATGAATGCTTTATTCTATGTGCTGTATTACTTTGCCAAATGAAACTGGTGTGAAGTTAATTACTGCACAGGTTTTATTAAGGTGAAAATGAGAGAAGTTGCTTTTGCAGCAAAATTGGTCTATAGAATTTGTTGTGTCATTAGAGGATAATGCCGACAACATAATCTGTTGAGCAAGCAAAGCAGTTCTCAACCTTGTCCTAGTGTTAGGGTGTCTGATTAAGCACTTATGAAGTTGAATCCTAGCAGCTTTGTAATTTAGCCTCCATTCAACTGTAGGATGAATGGTAGACTTCCAAATTCTTTGAAATATCAAGCTTTTTTTGTGTTTATATTTCTACCTACTCAGCTACTAATACTCATTTAAAAATTTGTGTTTTCCACACATCCAGCCACCTCAGTCTGCAGTGGCTTTCTGTAGGCAAAATTCAAAGGGAGAGGATCTTTCGTTCTGTGCAGAACTCCAGGGGCTACTGATGTTGGCAGCTGCTATTTTTTTTAAAAGCTTCAATCTGCTCATGATGCTTTCAAATGTCTTTTTTCTGAAAGCAATTTGAGACCAATTTAAAACATATATTTCTGCCATTACAATTGACATAGGTTTTAATTTCTGACTGAAGGAACATTGATTTATCATTTGGCTTTTCTTGGTGTTTTTTGAAAGGCTATGCTCTGCCTGTCCTTCTAGAAGAAGGAACACTTGCAAGGCTTTGGGGAAAAGTGATAGATGACTTTGGTGCTGAACTGGGACCAAGAAACACCTGCTAAGAGCCCACCTGTCAGGACACCTTAGCCTTGCATAGCCAAAAGATGGACTCAGCTGCATTTGGGTAGGGCCAAAGGGAAGAAAGAATTTCTGGTCAATGGATGGCTTCCTGAGAGCCTTTTCCAGACTTTCTGGCTATTCTCTGTTTCAATTCACTTAGCTCAAACAACTCATCACATCTGCAAAGTTGCATAGTAGGAGGACTCTCCATTGGCTGTCTGGGCAGAGGTAAAATTTTTTGAGAGCACAAGTAACCCTCCTCTTTCATATTTTAAAAATGCAGAAATTGAACCATCTTTTAGATACTAATCCTTGATGATCAGACCACTTGTTTTTCCCTTAAATGATGAGCAATATTGGATAACCTCCATTCACATATATCCATTACTATTTTTGTATTCAAGCATAATTGCTGGATTTTTCTCAGTTGAGAGATTAGATATACACTGTCATTGGTATCCCAAATATTATGTCCATATTTCTCTTCCATGAAAACTTCTTTATTAATGACAAGAGGTCACTTTTTACTCTTAACAGATGATCCTTTATGAAGCAATGGTTTAGATTGATGCTTTCCATTGATAGATGCATTGCAATAGTATTGCACTTACTTAGCACATAACAGATTCTTATAACAACAAAAAAAGAACACATGACATGGATAAGACCATTATGGAATTGCATATTCCAGTGTCAAAAGGCAATATAAATTATTGCAGGCTCTTAATGACACTTTTGCAAAATATACTGAAAAATGTGTTGGAATCTTTTTGCTGACAAAGACCAGCTGCAAAGTCTTTCAGATGCCATGGGGATCTGGGTCCAAATTTCTTGATGAAATTTTTCTATTTCACAGCAGATTATGAAAAAGAACAGGAAGAATGCCCCCAGGCCCTTCAGTTGTCTCCCTGTTGTCTACTTAGCATGGGAAATTAAGCCCAAAGTGTTCAAAATCTGGACTATGTGAAGACATAATGGCAGAATTTGAATGCATTTAGTCAAAGTTGCTCTCAATCATGAGGCATGCATTCCCATTGGTTTGAAGTCAGAAAGCTCAAGTTGTTAAAAAAATTATATGCAAGCTCAATCAGTGCTTCAATCTAGAGTTTGAATAGCCAACAGACCAGCTTCCAGTGATTTCAGACAATTGCTTGGCTCATACTGGGACAGAATCATGTTAAATGTTTCCAATTGTATGCTTCATTATGACTTTTCAATGCATCTTTAACTTCTTGGAGCTGGAATTCACTGTGAGCATTTGATTGCAGCCCACCGTCCAGTGCTGAAAAAATCTGTTTCTTGGTGTAAAGTTTCTCAGTATAATTAGAGACTATTCATAGCAGCTAGCAACACCTTTTTTCAAGCAACAAATCCTTTTCCAGATGTTGAAATTTTCACAGGATTTTTTTATAATTTTTTTTTAAGTAATTTGTTGCATGTCTCCAACACTCAGGGACAGTCTATTACTGCTCAATTACAGTTTGTTTCAGCAGCCTTAACCTTATTATAACAAACTTTTAAAGTCTTTTGACCGAATTCTTTAATGGAAAATAATTAGGAGAGGTGGGGAAAATTCAGATAAAATCATTTGCTGATGTCTTTGTGTGTCTCACTGCTTTGCTCTAACTAGAAAGCATGTGAGGCAGAGACAGTATTGATGCATTAGGCAAGGAGAAATGGCATTTTCAAATATTAATAAAAACTTTGCAAAACTTTTCCCAGCTTAAATTATGGATTCTTTCAGCAATTAGTCCCCATATCCTGCCAGCTCTGTCATGATCTGTTTTTGTGTTTATAGAAGAAAGGTTCCATAACAGACTGAGGCATGGGCAACCTTAGATATCTCACCTAAGACCTCTCCATTTGTGTGATAGATAATTGGGATAATAAAAGCAAGATCACCACTCTGAAAATTGACACAGAGCTGTTCCAGCCTCTGCAGGCCCAGAAAATAAAGTTTCTCAAATTGGTTACAGGCGTTTCTGCCCTGCTGCAAACAGCAGCCTCTGACTCTGTGCTGTGTCAGTGAGAATGGTCTTCCTGCACAGGGAAATCATTCAGGTAGGGCACAACTTCTAAGTGCCACAGCTATTTTGTAGTAACTGTTGTCTAGATATGTGTCCTACATGGGGGGCAGAAGGGGATGTGGGGGGAGAGATGGTCCAGGGCTCTTTGTGGAGGTCACTATGAAAGGCCCAACAATAAATCGCATATCAAAATTACCTGCTTCAGAAACACAGAGCAAAAAGAGAGATATAGACAGCGTGTAAATCTTATATTCCTTCAGGTGCTGGGAACCTTGATTTCATAAAGCAGCAAGTGGATGCCAGATGTGTATTTTCCCATGGTATGCCATGCAGAACCCATCCATGGAGAGATTCCCAGCAACTGAAGGGACATAAGATTTACTGACATCTATACTCTTATTTTCTTAAAACATCTATTTTAATATTGTAGCATCATAGAATATCGGGGCTGGAAAAAGCACAGTCTAGACAAGACAGCCCAGCACCTGTCCAGTTGAACCTTCTCTGATGTTGGAGAATCTGACACTTCCCTAGGGGAATAATTCCAATGAATGGTTGCTTTATTGTGAAAAATTTTCCTCTTCAATCGAATTTGAATCATCACACAAGTAAATGGTACTCATTGTTCCTCCTCTTTTCCATGTGACTCCTTTTAAAAAGGTTTTGTAGCCACAAATACTGGAATACGATGATGAGGTCTTCCCTTTCTCTGCTCAAGGCTGATCAAATCCATTTTTCTCAGGCTTTTCAATCCTTGGATCATTTTTTCTGGACTCTCCAGCCTATCCACATCTCTTTCTTTGTGGCAGGGACCAAAATTGAACACAGTATTCCAAATGTGGCCTGACAAGTGTTGGGCAGACTGGGATACTGACTTCTTCATCTCTGCCTGTGATGCCCTTGCTGATGCAGCCCAGCACTCTGTTGGCTTTCTTTGCTGGAGCAGCACACTGCTTGCTCACACTGAGTTTCATGCCCATGGACTGCCAGGGCCCATTCCACATACCTGCTCCCCAGCCAGGTAGATCCCAGCATGTTCTGCATTCCTGAATTATGTTTATGCAGGTGCAAGACCTTACCCTCGTCAGCCCACTTGTCCAGCCTATCCAGATCCTCCTGCAGGGTGTCTCTCCTTTTTAAGTGTCCATTTCCCCACTAAGTTTGAATCACAAAATTGCAGAATATCCTGAGTTGGAAGGGGATCACAAGGATCATTGAGTCCAACTCCTAGCCCTGCACAGCACAGCCCCAACAATCCAACCATGTCTCTGAGAGCATTGTCCAAATGCTCCTGGAGCTTTTTCAGGTTTGGGGCCAGGACCACTGCCTTGGACAGCCTGTTTCAGTGCCTGACCACCCTCTAGGGGAAGAACCTTTTCCTAATATCAAGCCTAAACCTCCTCTGACACAGCTCCAGCCATTCACTTGGGTCCTGTCACCAGTCATGGAGAGCAGAAATTGGTGCTGCCCCTGTGCTACCCCTCATGAGGAAGCTGTAGACTGCTATGGGGTCTTGCCTCAGTCTCTTCTTCTCCAGCTGAACAACCCAAGTGACCAGAGCCATTCCTCATATGGCTTCACTTCTAGGCCCTTCACTATCTCTGTGTCCCACCTTTAGATGCTCTCTAAGAGCTTTAGATCCTTCTGACATTGTGGTGCCCAAAAGTGCCTCCAGGACTCAATGTGAGGTTGCCCCAGCACAGATAAGAGTGGAACAACCCCCTCCCTCTCCCTGCTGGTGATCCCGGGCCTGATGCCCCTCAGGACATGGCTGGTCCTCCCATCTGCCAGGGCATATGACAGTTTGTTTAAGAAACTGTAGAGGAAAGGCTTCCTACTCTCTCCTAAGTAAAGACGGCTTCTGACCTATCCGCAAGCCTCTTACATTTTAAAATTTACTTTTATAGGTTAGTTTAAGCTCTCCAAAAACACTCAATCCAAACCAAAGACAACAAAACCCCCCTCTCCTACACCACCACACTTAAAGTTTTTTTCTCTAGGTCCAGATCACTAGATTCAAATACCCTGTTTGGAAGTTATGCCTGAGAAAATGATGAAATCTACTATTAGTCTCACTGGAAAAAAAAAAAAATATAAACCAACTGTTTATTTTCACCATGTTGATATATTCAAGGGTTATAAGTTGTTCCTTTCTTTTCCCTAAGTGCCCCATTGTGGAAACCCCATTTTGTCTGTGATGCTCCAAAATCTCCTTCAGAGCCAGCACTGCTTACAAATACTTTATATCCATTATTACATACCACACCATGGATAAAATCTTAACTCATCAGCAAACTTCATCAGATCATACTTGATCCCATCTTCCAGATCATCTATGAAGTTATTGGCACAAGACTGGTCCCTGGGTTGCCAGTTTGAAAAGGAGTTGTTTACCACCACCCTCTGAGTGCAGTATCTCAGCCAGTTCCCCACCCATTGCACAGACCGCTTCTCTAGACCATCACGTATCACTTTCTCTGGGAGGAAGCTGTGGAAAATTATATTGAAAGCTGGGACAAACTCAGGTAGACAATGCTCAGGTCTTGTGCCACATCAACCAAGCAGGTCACTTTGTTATGGAAGACGTCTAGGTTTGTCAAGGATAATTTGCTCCTGATGAGTCCATGCTGGCTTTTCCCAATCACATGCTTCATCTGACCTTTTGGTAGTCCCCAGGAGGATTCATTCTACAGCTTTCACAGAGACTGAAGTGAGATTCATATGTCATTTTTTATCAAGCCTTACTTACTGACATGCTGAAAGAGCCCTGCACTCTCTCTCTTTCTTTCTCTCTCTCTCCTTCACCCCACCCAGTGTGAAACAGTACAACAATTTTTTGATTCAGTGATTCCGTGATTTATTTCAGAAAACAGCATTGTCCTTGTGGTGATCTCACTTGACATTCCAGAACAGCTGCCCCAAAGCTTTTCCTTTGTAGACCTTGAGTAAGGTCTTCTCAGGCTCCAAAAAAAAAACAATAATCCTGAATTGTTGATACTGTAAACACAGTTAAAAATTACTGACAGTGTGTACAATGATTGTGAACAAATTTTAAACACACAAGTTATCAAACTGAGCCTTATTTTTCATAAGGGCTCTGCTGTTTTTATGTGTATGTCAGGACAAGACTACAACCTAATGTGGTCCAGTTTGGTACATCATCAGGTGCCCTTAAATTTACCCTCTCATGTTTTGTTTTACGCTTCTGTAGCTTCTCTAGGGCTCTCATACTGTGACTAGGCTTATCACAAAGGATAAGAGAGGTTAAAAGAGCCACCTTGCCTTTCCTGTGAATATTTGGTGGTGTTGGGCACTTGGAATTCTGAGGAGTGTCACCTCCAGCCATCTTCCACAGTGACAGGACAGCTCCAAAAGCTGACTGGACCCTGTGGTATGTGCTGGCTGAAAGAACCTGCAGTTTATACTGAGGTAATGGAAGTCAAGGCTGGTGGTATAAGATTAGCACAAAAAGTTTTAGCAAAATCAGAACAAAATCTGAATGAATTCTGTGGTGTGATGCAGACAGAAGAATCTGAGCAGACCCAGAAAAATCTGACAAATATAAAAAAAAAAAAAGAAAGAAAATGTACTGATAGAATTAAAATCTCTTGCATTTGTCCAGACATATGAACCACGTTTGAGATTCCTACATCAAAACTCATTACAAATGATTTTGTAACCATCTCCTCAATGATATAGCTTGACTCTTTTTGCATGCACACAATATAGCAGACCCAATATGATACAAAATTCATTACCTGGTCTTCTCAGGGAAGGCTCTTGTATGGGAGAGATGTTATCACAGAGTCAACCATCTGGAACAGGTCATCCAGGGTTTACTGAAAATAGACTGTCTTTGTATTCCTCCAGGTGCCAGAATCTGCCTGAAATTTGATCAGCACAACAAGCTGCTTAAACATACTTTCTACGCATGAGGCTCTGCCAGGAGTCTTCTACATACTAAGTTAGCTCAATTTTCTGCGTGTTTGGATTCCAGGAAACAATTTGCTCTGCATGGTGGTCTGCTGTTGAAGAGATGTCATTTAATCATTCCTCTGAGCATGCAGGGTGAAATTGCCTAAGGGTTTTATGGCAGATATAAGGATATTACTGCAGTATTGGGCTTGGGCTTGCCAGGTGCTCATCTGGTGGCAGTGGTATGGAATGATCACATCTCTCAGTTTAACTCCTGAGCTGTAATGAAGATGGTATTGAGGAGAAATTACAACATTTTTCTTAGAGACTGGTGGAGTGTGCCAGGAACACAACCATCCTGGATCTGTGGCCTGATCCCATGCTGGCTAACTGTGAGGGAGAGTTGATCTCTAAGACTATGTATCACCAAGTCAGCATATGGTCTGCTACAGGAAGCCATGACTTAGCAGTCCATGCAGACCAGGATTTGGCAAGTTACCAACATCTACAGTACCACTTTATTTCTCTCTTACCATAAACTGAACAACTGGAAACTTGTTGGTAAAACTTCCTTACAACCTCATTTTATTTTAGGTGGTGTCAGTTGGCTCTTGAAGTAAGGGGAAAGTAAAATAGCTGTAGAGCATAAACTCAGGGGTTTCTGGTTTTCTGTGGGAACTACTGGAGCAGGGAGTTTTCAGTGGCCTTTGCAGACAGTTCGGACTGGCTAAGCACACAGCGAATGCACATGGGTTCCAGAGCTTTGTGAGTGACTTGTATTTAAGCCAGAAAAACAGCAGCCTCTGTAGCATTGCTCTTAACATTGCACTTATAACTCCCACCCTTGCCTTGTGCCCTGACTAGCTCTCTTCTCAAATGGTATCTGTGAAAGGACTGGACACCTTATTTTCACCGCCTATGTTTTTCACTTAAGCTCCTTTACAGCATCAAATATTCATGGGGAATATCTCCAGTAGTGGCTGTGGCTTCTTCCTGGAATTGTTGGCATCTTTCTCGGTGGTGGTACCTTGACACATGTGTCAAGAAAGTTATAGTTTATATAAAGTTCTGGAACTTTTCTGAAGGGTTTATTTCATCTCCTTGTACTCAATATGGCCCAATGTAATGGTACAAAGCGTTGTGCTTTTGCCTCAACAAGAAAGAAATCATCAGTTCAGCCGGGGTGGGCTGATGTACCAATACACTAATGCAGGTCATATGTGAATATGAAGGGGCGTTGGACTGGATGGTTTCCAGAGGTCCCTTCCAACTCTAACAATTCTGTGATTCTGTGATATCAACCTTACAGACATGTCAGGAGATGGTCTGTTATGGCTCTGTTTTCTTTCACTCTTTGCCTTTCTTAAGGTAGGAGTGCTGCTTTGCCAGCCTACAGAAAACATTTTGAACTATGTAGTGTTGTGTGTGTATTCTTACTACGTCAGTATGACTCCAATGAATAGACTAAATCCTCCTTTGGCTATAGAACATCAATACAAGACTGATATGACTCCTTCCTCAGCTCAGAAGGGTATGAGGTGGTTACTCTGCTGCCATATACAATATGATGAGGGATTGGCATACATGGGAAAGGATTGCTTCTCCAGAGAAGGCATGTCAGACAGTGTGAATTTCTGCCTATTTTTAAGAAAAGGTCACTGAGATTATGTAAGGCTTAGTGTTTTAACTGTTTATGTAGCTGAACAGTCAGAGGGATGTAAACAGACTGTCACTCTAAAATTGCAATGTTAAATTATTCCCTAAAGCAATCATTGCTGGTCTTGATTTTTTAAAGCACATACAACACATTGAAACAAGAGGGAAAAGCCAAATGCAGAATAAAACTGAAGCTATAAATCTCCTGAAGTTCCAAAGTTAGTCCGAAGCTAATTATAACTGTATGCAAAGCAAATGAAGTGAGAACTGAATTAATGAAGACTACTACCTTCCACAAGCTAATGAGGCATGCTTTATACCAATAGCTCTTCAAATTGAAAAATTAACCATGAGAAAGAAGGAAAGAAAGAAGGAAAGAAGGAAAGAAGGAAAGAAGGAAAGAAAGAAAGAAAGAAAGAAAGAAAGAAAGAAAGAAAGAAAGAAAGAAAGAAAGAAAGAGAAAAAGAGAGAAAAAGAGAAAGAAGGGATCGAGGAAGTTAATTAAGAATAGTATAGCAGACCAGAAAAGCAGTAAGATCCATGCTCTTAGCTATTCACTTTTCTGTGTTGTCATGTTTTTCTAAGAATCTAGTTGCCTTTCTATTTTTTTTTCCTCTGCTTTGATAGGCACTTTCAGCGCCACTGGGCTGAGGTAAACAAGAAAACCTTGTTGATTTGGGGCATTTTTTTTCCAGTCTTCCTTGCACATTTACCATGGTATTTAATTTTAAGGCTATGTGCCCAGTACTGTGTTGTAAGAGAGGTAGTTGAGTTGACTGAGGCTGATTCTCTCCAGTGTGACAAACAAGGGTTATTTTTGGCTGGCGTTCTCTGGTCCACTCCACCTGCTCCCCATTAAGCTTTTATTTTTTCCTTTTTGTAATCTTCTATTTCATTTTATTTGTCTATTGTACTCTTTTGCTTTCATAAATCAAAATCCCTATCTTCTTTTCTGTGTTTTTGTGCATCTAAAGCCATATTCTTGTCTGGTGAAATGGGGCATCTTTGCCACTCACTAGAAGAAATATTAATAACAAAGTGCTTGGATCAATATCTCATCTGTTCAGAAGAAATGTGTAAATCTATGCCTTAAAGGGGCTATGTGCCCCCTGTTTCATTGAACAGCATATATATATCTACTAGATTTAATTTGCAGGGGGAAATATAATTCCAAAAGCAATGAAAGGATTGTACAATCCTATTTAATAACATAAGAATCAAAATTTGGCACATTTCCTTGAAATATATACTACTTTTAAAAGGCTCTTGAATAAACTACAGCCAATGTTGTGCTAAATTTTTTGTTAAATCAAATGGGAAATTAAACACAAATGAAAAAAATGGAAAAGTAAAAAAAATTGAAAAGAGATATATAATATCAGCAAGGAGGTGAAAAGTGTTCTTGAATACAAGCTGCCACAATTCTCAATTACTTTCTACATATATATAGTAGTCTAATAACTAGATTAGTAAACCCATCTTTGCAACAGAAATCCATTTCACCTTTCACCACCAATGAAACAAATTTTAACAATTATAAGATGCTGAAGAATCACTTTCTCTATTCCTATCTTTACATAAAAATATATATCAATTTCATATAGGAAACAGTTGAAAGGAACGTGCAAATCCTTCGCATGGGCCACAGTTGAACCAACTCTTTTAAAACAATTTCTGACAGACATATATTTTACCAGTTTTTGAAAATGCAGTACTAAACAACGCACCACCCCCTGAAATTGCTGTTATGAAAATATTCCTAATGAAATGACAAATCATACCAGTGCTTGATTAGTCTTACTTTTAGAAAGTTTTCCCAAGGTTTAGTCTGTTAATACTGGTTTTAGGTAAAATAAGAATGGATCTTTTAGTGCCACATCTTCTTACAAAATATTAATAACACCTGAATAAGTTGTTAAATATAGCAATTACTTTCCTCTCCCCTCTATTACTGTACTTGTTTGGTCATTTGTGCCCACTGCAAGTTTATTTTATGCTATACTCAAAGGTATGAAGCCCTGGAAATTCTGGAGTAAAAGTTGGCCAGCATCCCTCTGTTGTGTGATTCCAAGAAATCTGCCTTTTTCGGACAAGTCATAACTAATGAGAAATCATCAGATTTCCTTCAGAATCGTCTTGTTTACAAATAATAACAGTTCTTGGCTGGACATCATTTGCTTTGTGACTGGTAAGATGGAGTGTTGTTTAACAAGTGAAGTTCAGAGGAGAATTTTATTTGATTTATTGATTTTTATTTCCTAATTGCCCTATCTTCCAGCAAAAGTCCAACAAAAGGGAGTTGCAAAGTCTTCATCACTTCATTGTAAAAAGATAATAAGTCACTTTTCTAATCCTACTGTATTGTATTTTTAGACTTTAAAAATAATTTATGGCATTAAGGAATTAAGGTCCATTTGAGACTCCTGTGTTAAAGTAGAACTGATTGGTTTAAAGGTGTGAAAATAGGAGTATTATTTCCAGATGTTTGTGAGAGTGGTGCTCTTGTAATTGAATCATGTCTTTGCATGGTTCTTTATCACATTACTTCTGAATTCATGCACAGTGGCATTAATTTTAGTGTAATACATGCCTACATCTGTTTATTTATTCCTTTTCATCAATTCTGTCACACTTCTTACTAGGGTTTACAAAAAAAAGGTTAAAATTAAAAAAAAAGTTACATCATTTTTTGATGGGGGTTTTAAACAGCAAATTTACTGGTGTTGATTCTGACAATAAGAGAGATGAACAAGAGTGTGTTTCTGTTCTTCCGTGTTTAAGTTGGTTCAAGCTGTCAGACTGAATGATTTCTACATGGCTAAAACTTAGCTTAAGGAAAAGCTTTGGTCCCATTGATAGAACTGAGAAAATTTGTTTTATAAGAAAATAATCTTAATGCAAGAAAAAGGCATGGCTATACACAAGCAACTTTAATTAAGAGAAAACATTATTTGTCCTCCATAGTAGGGATAGTTCTAGTTGCCCATTGTTTCAATGCTACTGCAAATTTAAAATGTAAACACTTATACCAATTTTCAAAATTAATCTGAAATATAGTACAGCCTTCTCAGATGTGTGTCTTCTCATATCTAGAAGCAAACCATTTAGTGCTTAATGGTCCAGGAAACAACTTTTAAATAATATCCAGAGAATGAAGGTGGTTCTTCACTCTTTTTCATTACTGGTTGCAAAGATATCATGGATGTATCTGTTTATACATGTATGCACATTATATAACTGGAGAAATAGTAATACACTCCATTATACTTTCTCCTGGAACTTTTTCCTTATATCAAAACTTGCAAGCATATATTTCAATCACTCTCATGTAAATTCTAAACTAATGTATTCAATAAACTGTTGTATCAATTTTTCCCCCACTTGCCTTAAATGCACTTTATTTAAAACCCAGAAGACACTAGAATTTAGCTAGTTTAACATGATTTACAAGTTCTAAAAAAAAAGTTGCTTATGATTTACCATCTAACTTAGACAGCTCTTCCTCCTGTACTAAGAAGGAACAATCCTTTCTAAGGTGTTCATGAATCAGTCAAGCCTAGATTTAGCCAACTTAATCCTTGCCAATCAAAACCTAGAAGCATAGACATTGGGATTAATTCCTGGCTTTGAAGAGGAGCAAGATAGATGCTTCCCCACTTACTCATCTTAAGACTGGTATTATGCTTTGAAAGAACATCTCTCTGAGTTAGAGTCAGCCTAAACTGGTAGTTAAGACATGATGTTTAGAATACTAATAGCAGGTAAAGTTAATTCAAACCCCAGAAAGCATGGCTGGGATCAGCTGCATTTAGTTTCTGCTTTCTACATGATCACTGTTATTTGTGATAAGCCACAGCCCAAGTAGCTGCAAATGATTTTCAGACTTTGTAAAGCGACTATCCACTGCACTTTAGCTTATTTTGGGACAGTTCTTTTCTTCAAAGAAATACTGGCTTATCTATGATTCAATGTATCTCTGATAAATAAGGCTGTAAAGATCTTTAACATTTGTAAGAGTCACACTTTTTTGATTTATAGCCCGGGCAACCTAATTTTCTCCTCAAACAGCTATATAGGCAATGTTCACCACACCGTTTCATGAGGAATAGCTGGAAAACTATCTCCAAAAACACAATAGTGGTCATGGTTCAGATAGCAAATTCTTGAAAAAGTTTTAGAAATAAGCATTTAATCTTACATTTCCAAATCCTGGAAACTTTAATTCAGCTAATGTTAGTGAAATGTGGGTCTCCACAAAAATGACGAAAAAGAACATAAATAAAACATTCTAAAGACTGCTGTCTTTTCTGCTGTCACTCTAATTCTAGATAAATACTCTAATATATGGGGCGGGGTAGGGGGGGGGATTGGTTTTGGTTTTGGGTTTTTTTTAAGGATTGTCACACAGATAGCTCTCTAAGCTTTACCTTGCTTGCTGGTAAACTTGGAAGGAAAAAGTCATTGATCACAGCACAAAGCCTGTCAGTTCAAGAAGCATTTGGCCAGCACCCTTGGGCACATGGTTTGTGCTGAAGTGCTGCTTCCCAGCAGCTAGCCAAACACCACTTGCTAATGAGAAGTAGAGAATAAACTTATTATTTTCCTCTTTGCTTGTGAGCATGCAGACTTTCACTTTTGCCTTAGAAAGCTGCCTTATCTCAACCTACAAGCCATACAAGTCCATCTCATTCTCTCTCTCTTGTTCAGCTGGGAAGGGGAGTGATAGAGTGGCTTAGTGGCACCTGGCATCCAGCCAACCCCCTACACCTGCACAGGGCCAGGAGCTGGACTCAATGATCCTGATGGGTCCTTTCTAACTCAGCATATTCTGTGATTCTATGATTTGATGAGTGTGTCGTTCTCTTGTCTTCTCTGAGCTATGTTTTTGTTCTTTGGCCATCTCTTCAAAGACATTCCCGGAAAGGATTCTGTAACCATAGACATATTTGAACAAGGATTCAGTACATGTGTTTATGTCTTTTGATACAATGACCTAAACATTTTTTTTTAAATTATTTTTTTTCCTTTTAACACAATTTCAAGCTTTTGAAATGTGTGTTCTTATTTTAAATAACCTCCTTTACTGGGTTGTTTAGCCATTCTGACTTTCTTCTTTCTGATGTTTCTAAAATAATTTTGGCAAATGGTGTACATTTGTTTTGAATTTCTAATGTGTTATCTGCCAATATTTTGCAGTTTTGACTTTCTTTCGTTTTTCTCTCTAGAAGATTTTCTCTCTAGAAGTTTTTCTCATTTTTAATGTAATTCTTATTTTTGAAATTAAGCACTGCTAAAGTGTCTGTATAGCTTTTCTCATTTTGGAATAGAAAACTAATATTTATTAGGGTTTTTGAAAGCAAATTTTAAATCAGATTTGCTAAGCTGTCATTCATTTTGCCTGAAAAACAGTCTTGGTTTCACACTTGAAAAATTATTTCACTCCAGTCTATATTATAGTAGATGGACTCTCATTACTGGGTTTTTCTCCTTAGCTTCTAATCACCTTTACCCTCTCACAGTCGTTACTACTGTTTCAGCTGAGCAATCTTGGTATTTTTCCTATTTTGTCTTTGAATTTCCATGCCTATAAAGATTTTATGTTGCTTGTTATTCACCCATTTACTTGATTTGACAGCTATTTACAGATGAAACTATCCCAAACCAGGATAAAGCATTTTGAAAATAAGGCAGCATAAAAGAAGTTAGTCAACCATCTCAAAGCCCCATATTTTTTAGATGAAATGAACTTCTTTTAAAATCTAGGAACCTCACAGAAAGTTGATCCTAGAGTCTAGTTGCTTATAGAAATTGTGGCTATAAATATCAGTACCCTATGCAAATGTGCGTTGGTACAAGACATAATTCTGTGTATTGATATTTACTGTAATCATATCTCTCTGGGTTAGGGGCTTCTCTAAGTGCAAATAACTTAAATATTGTTAAAGATATCTCTGCTATGGGGAAATTTGAGGCAAATGAGATGACAAAAACATCAGTGGGTGGACTGTAACAATAGTCTAGAAATCAAATAAAGCATGTAGGAGACCTAACAACGATATGAGAGTGGTAAGCAATAGCTCTCCTGTGCCTCAATTCTTTTAGTCCAGAAGGAAAATATGAACAAGACTTTGCATCCTGATGCTCTACTAATTTGAGTAGCATTTTTTACAGTTTCTCAAAAAATCCCCAGAAATGAAGAAATTAAATACACTAAATTAGAGTAAAAAGGAGAAACATGACCTAACTTAGAAGAAGGGCAGGCCAGGAAAAAATCAGGCCACCTCTGGGATAGCTGGAGAGTTTTACAAGAAAGAGTACACTTAAAATCCAGGGGAGATAAGAGGAAAACTGAAAGGTTGAGAATACCTAAAGCTCTCTCCAACAGATAACAGTAATATTGCCTGCCATTTCCTCCAAGTGAAACTAAATTGCTTTCTTCCTTTTAAATTTAGCAGTATTAGGGTATTACTCTTAAGAAATTGAAGCTTGGATGAAAAATCCCAATGTAAAAAGTTACTTTCAATTCCCTGTTTATTGGAAAGGAAAAAGTGTAAGACATCTCAATTAGAGTTCTCTGATTTGTCATACAGCTCTTAATGGAGAATGTTTAACTCACCTTTAAGTTTTGCTGTTTTCTTGCTCTAATAAAACAGATAGATACAAAGAGAAATAGAGGAAAAAAGAAATCTCGAAAATATGGTCTTTGTTGACATTTGCAAGACTAATAAGCCTACTAGAAATATCAGCAATACAGACTATAGATTGACAGTCAGCCACAACAGTTACTCTGGATGCAGACTGAATTTACTCCTCTGGCATCATCTCGTTAGTCTTATGCTCAATCCTTTTTTTGGTGTCAGTTCAAATAAGCAGCAGCCCCAGTTGTTGTGTGGGTTCCCTCTGGGATCCTCTGTAGTTCAGTGGTGTTGGCAGCATGCTTGCTGGGCTTCTGGTAGGACACAAGGTAGTAAGTACACTTGCTAGCAAAGTATATGCTCTTCAGCTCTTTGGCTTACGGTGCTGTGTCAATTGCCATTTCCAGTAATGCTTCCAGGTTACCAGAACCTGTTATGAACTTATAACTGCTCATTTGTGTTTGCCCTCACAGTCAACATACAACTGCTAAACCTAAATTCCCAGAGAATCTGTACATTGGGGAAGTCTGCTAGTCCTTATGGGAAACAAAGGCCAGTGTGAACTTCATGGAGCAAGGCATTAGCCTGTTCTATTTTGTGGGCTGAAATACCCATTACAGTAGATCTGTTATGCTGTTTGCTAAGGAATATTACAAAGCGTACACCAATACTTATAAAGCTTTCTTTTTTCCTACTCCAACATTTGGTTGTAGAAAATACAGGTATCTTCCAGTAGCCAAGCAACAGTTTCATATTTGTTTTACAAATGAGCTATGGACCACATATTTTTAATGAAGCCCAGCTTTCACGAAATGCACCAATTATTATGAATAAGTTTAACTTTTCCCATTCCCTTCCAGAAACACCAGCTTTACTGGTCCCCTTAATTATAAGGCTGAGCAATGATCCCCTGAAGCAAAAAGGAGATACTGTATGACATTTGATGATATACCATACCATTTCTCACAGGAGACTATATGTCACTGTAATTCGGTGCTGCACATTTTCTGATGCCTATGCATTGTGAAGTGATGAAAATTCATTCCTCACTTTATCAGTAGAGATAAAAATACTTTTGTTAAGTTAGAAAAAACATTAATAATTTAAGATCTATCTTCATAATATTGGCTAATTTTGATGAAATTTAAAGATGAGCATATTTTTTTGCAATTATAAACTCACAAGGCAACACTCTTCTAGCCTAATTTTTTAGTAAAAATTGGCTATGTTCAATTAGTACAAAAAATTCATTAAATATCTTTTTACATGTATATTCTACATATTTATCAATAGAGGTAAATTGCTGCAATAATCTCAGGGAGATAAAATACAAATAATTACATATCTATCTTTATAGAACTGAATTAGCTATTATGAAATTTAGAGATAGAACAACTTCCTGAAACAATAAAGGTTATTCATAGTATAACAAGCTTCTTTTCTTCTTTGTCAATCAAGATTCACCTTTCTTAATCTTCAGAAGAAAATGCATTGTTGTGCTTGCATCAGTTGAAAAATCTTGTGTTGGTATTCATACACAAAGGGATCTAAATTAAATGCAAATATCTGCATCTAAATCATATTTTTTAGATTGTCAGAGCTCTTCTGTTGACTTCTGGGTTTTCCAAAGCAAGATTAAATAACATCATATTCCTTACAGAGACAACTTAATTGGGCACATGGCTGTGCCAAGCAATCAGAAGCACGAGAATTTAATGAATCTTAAAAAACCCTGATGTTACAAAGTCACATCTTCAGTCACTGAAATGAAGTGCAGGAAAACAACAGAGCACTGTGCTTCTGCTATCTTTCAGAGTGTTACACAACAGGAATTGCAGCTCCTGGGATGGTTATAGTAGTTCAAAGGAAATACAGGCTACTTCTGCACAAGTTCAGTTTAGTTATTTAACAAACTGTAAACTGTGCATTACACAAGAAAAACTTTTTTCTTAACTTCGAGGGCCTATATATCCAGTGTAGCTTAGCTAGTGAATTCAGAAAGGTATCCACAACATGTGTTTAAACTTGGTTCAGCCAGAGAGTATATGAAATCTTCTATCAACCTTCAGACTATTTCATAACAGAGCAGGTAGTCAATGAAGACTCTATTGCAGTCTCCCGGAGGCTATCTTGCCACAACTGTGGGATACCCACAATCCAGAATGAAACAGTGAATGCTTGTGAAACAGACTATAACAACAGAAACTACAATTGCTTTTTTGTACTTAATATTTCTTTTTCCCACATGGTAAGATGCAAAAATATCAAAAAGACCCCCTAAGATAATAATTAAAAAAATAAAAACTTTTGTCTTATTTCATTATGAAAAACAGTTCTACACTACCTAGTAGAAAAAAGTGTTTCATGCTCTAAAAAGTATGGTTTCTAAATACAATTAATATGTTCAGAAATTCTGTCAAAACCATAAGAGTTAAGAAGTTTTTCTTAATTTATAGGAACTCCAGACTGGAGTGTTACAGTTCTATCAGTGCAGCATAGTGCCCAACTTAACTGGTCCCAGTGGTTGCATCTCTAATATTAATCTGAGAAGGGTTAGGGAATACACATACCCCGTTTTGCAGCGTGCAGACCCTGGCATGGTTTTGGCCTAGGGTCAGCCAGCACGCTTCCAGGTAAACTCCAAACCATCCCTGAGCTTTTGTACTGGTGAGGGAGCATTCTCAACAGACAGTTTGAAAAAGCTACCATCTTTTGGTGGATAAGCAAGTCCAGTTGTATGGATGCAATGTATCATTTGTCTCCGAAGCTAGAGGGTGACTCCAGACTGTTTCCTTGCACAGGCGGTGAGGCCCTACTGAGGGTGTACAGCTTTTGGGGCCCAGGCACAAAATTCACTTTTTCTCACACTGTGTGGTTCTACTTCTTCTGTTACTGCTTTCTCTAGCCCCACTGTACTGGGTAGATTGAGGCTGATATGCCTAAGTACTTGTGTTTGTCAGACTATAGCTCTCTCCCTGTCACAGATTCTTATCCACAATCTGTGCACCATAGCCATTGTGTTCTTCCACCCTTAATTTATAGGGTCAGTTTACAATGTATTTTGGTTTTGGACTGAAATCATCTACTGAAGGAAAACAAGACTCATGTAATTTGGTGTTGTTTTCAGGAGCTGGAAGTATACACAGGGCACACAGTAGTAGACGCGATCCTTAATTCAGTAAGAAGATCACAAAGCAATCACAGACAAGTATTTGTGCATTTCCTTTCAGAAGTTTGTCAAGCTGACAACCAATATTAAAATGGCTTGTGTTCTCTCTGCTCCAAGAGGGACACTGCTTCAGAACTTCCCTTTCTGGTCATTAAAACATTCATATGCAAAGACAGAATTTCACTTTGTTATTTGCTCACATGCCTGCAGTGTGTGTTAGCTCATGCAGTTCCCTATTCCCCACTTGGTATTTACTATCTTTTGTGCTTTTAAAGCCCATTTCCACTGGGTCTTATATTTTGCTGACTAAGCAAATGGAACTGTACATTCACCTGGGAACAAAGGAGAAAAAATTCGTAAATTACTGATTCAATTTTTTTTTCTGTTCTGGATTTATTCAACACCAGCTTAACCCCTCAATGGAATTGCACAGAGTTTGCCTTTCAGCTTACTTTTGTTCCTTCATGACCTATGTCCTTGACATGTGTAGTCATACTGTGGAAACACTTGAAAGCTCAAGATGTGTCTTGAAGGAAATTGCACAGTGCTCTCTGTAAAAGAAATCATAGCATTAACAAAGAATTCCTTCTTGTCATCTGCTGTCCCAAACAATAGAATTCAGATCACTACTGAGTTGAAATGTTAGAAAGGAATGGGTATAGTATTCCAAAGCAGATGCTATACCTGGTCTGCGAGATATAAAATGACATTGATAATGCTTAAACAAATTTACCAATAGTCATTTACATTTATCATATCATTTTTAGGCCTAAATTGCCCCATCTGATTTTATCTTCTAAATTGTAGCTTAATTTTTCCCAAACAGATTTCATTATCTCTACGTAGTAATGTACAGCAGAACTAGCAAAGTATTTGCTTTTGTTCCCCAACAGATTTTAGAATAGTGCCAAGACATCTGAAGTTTTCTCTGGCAAAAAGACCAAATGATCTTACTTTTAGGGTTCATTAAAGGGTACATTATTTTTTATAAGAAAATTGTAAGTGATCTCATAATCATCTTTGGGAAAAAGAGTGTTCTCTATGCTAAATAAAAGTAGAATATTTTCTTATTTGCTGTCTGCTAGTCTGCAAACAATTTAAGAAATATCTGTTTTCCTAGTGCAGTCCTCTTTAGCAGTGAGACTTACATGAAGACCTAAGAGAATGTCTTCTCTTTAATAACAGAAATTTAACCCAGCAAAAGTATAGTTGCAAATACGGCAGATGACACAGTTACTGACAGCAAGTGACCCTTCTCTTTTTAGTGTTAGCAGAATGCTGCAGCTTACTACCATGCTGGGTGTGCCTACATAGACTTTGCAAAGTACTAGGAGTTTAGAGATGATTTTTTTTCTTTTGGGGTAAAAGAAAATAGAATCACCTACTAAAAGTTCATGTGGCAAACTACATTCTGGTTAGCCAGCTACAAACCAATTAAATGTCAGCTGGTGCCCCTAAATAATAGCTGAAGAATAAGTCATTTTCCCTGTCTCCTATGTTCTGTCTTGCAAACAGAGAAGTGAGTTCCTTGCTCTTTGATTGTAATTTAAAAGAAAAAAAAATTGCATTTGGGATAAATCTACATGGATTATTGCACACAAACATCACAAATTTGCTTTCCTTATATGCCAAAACAGCAGGAGTGCATCAGTCCAGAGAGGTGTAGCTCTATTTACACACTAGTGCCATACTGAGTTAAAAACAATACACCCACATCTGGCATTGCATCTGAGTGTCTACCTGCATTTTGTTGTTTGATGTGTGGACAGCACATATTTGTGTGTAGACGAACCCTACTTTCTTTATCAAGTCCTATTCTGGACAGACCATACCATTAAGTTACAGTGAATATTGTTGGAAGAGTATTATAGGCAGGTAATGGAAAAGAAACTGCCATTGAAGCATGAATTAGTTCACCAAAAATTATGTCTCTATAAATATCTATATATATATATATACACACAAAGAGGTTATAGACAAACAATGCCAAAATACAATCAGATGTTGAAACTGTCCATTTTATCATATGGATCTGGAAATTGTCCACAATGTTGCCAAGACGAAGAGTGACTTTCAGTGATGCAGATAGAAATAATTTTTGAACATTTAGCAAATCTGGAATGTAAACATTGTTTTATGTGACAAATAGGTGAAAATAAATGACAGTTGTCCCTAAGGGTATAAAGAAATAGAGGATAGTGTCATATTTAGTGTCACAGACTACTTTTCATCTGCAGGTCTCAAAGAGTTTGCAAGAAGAGACCATGAAGACTTAAAAGATGTTTGGAATTTATTCAAATGTGACAGAATGGAAGATTTGTCATATTTATATTCTACAAAGTAGTTTCTGAAGTGCTGTAGAGGATAACACACCTAAGACTTGCTAGTGAAAAAAGTATTAGAGCAGACAATAACCACAAAATATAGTGGAGAAAAAAGGTCTATTTAAGTGTTGTTTTTCATGGCACTTTTTGTGGGCAATTTTTCTTTTTTAAATTTAGCAGAATATAACTTTATTTATTTGTCTGTCTGCTCAGAGAGATTACACTCTTTTTAAAATATAAGCTAAAATAAATATTGTTTACAAATCAGGGTTAGATGCTGAAGAGTATTGAATATATACTTAACTGATTGTTGTATTCTGAAAAATTTATACCTCCTTAAAGACTTCTTAAATGTTAGATAGTCCAGATTATATGTGCAACATAACTACTCAGCTGCTGAGGACGTGCACACCTGCCACCTCAGCCTACCAGCTGCGTGTTGAGAAGGATAATGAGAGGGAAAAATCTTCTAGGCAGGGTAGGTTTCTTTGTCTTTACACAGAAGACTCAGCTGTGACAACTCCCCTCTGAGAAGCACATAGCTTGATGATATTCACCTCTGCTGCTGAGCCATAATGGATCTACCTGTGCTGAGGTAACAGGCAGCTGTAACAACTTAGAAGGTGTCAAAGACTCCTGAAATGTCTGTGATCCAGTATTACATCATCTAGTGTAGAGCTCCCTGTGCCAGGGGAGGTACCAGGGACGTTCCCACCTAGCCTAAGCCCAATAAAACACCACTCAGACTTCACTCAACACTGAGTTTTCTTCCCTCACCACACGGGATTTTGGCTTCTACCACCACCTGGACAGGACTACTACCACTGCTTTGACCAATGAACATCCAAATTGCAACAACCGAGTCTTGTTGTTGGATCCAATGGGTGCCTTGTGGGTCCTTCCAGTTGCCTGGAAAGTTTGTTCCTGCCAGGTTCTCCAGGTGTCAGGAAGGCAAACCACTTGGAAGGGTGGCCATCCTCCCTCTGTCCTGTGGCCATGTTCATTTTTTTTCCAGGTGGAGGAGACCAGATGCCATCTCAGTTTGGGTCAGTGGGTGGGGCTTGGGAAGTTTCACCTCATCAGTTGGTTTAACCAAGTTTTATCACTATTGTTATTGGCATGCTTTTGTAAAGAGTTATTTTTTCATTTAAATCTGGGCATATTTGGTCTCCCTCTTTTTATTGGAGAAACCAGGGGTATTGAATCTGAGGAAGGAAACTTCTGCCTGAAGCTTGTGCCTCTCCTAATTGTCTCAAAGCGAGACAGTATAATGGGATAATTTACTTGGGACATACGTCAGCTTTCTACACGTCAGCTTCTCTCTATTACTTGCAAATATGCTTGACAGCCAACTAACTGTTAGTTTAGGGCAGTGTAAACCCATGCTACAAATGCTTAAACTGGTTCAAGGGCAGAGTTGTGTACTTTTGAATTATCACTGTTCTGCAACGTATTCTCTACCCTCTTACTCTGATGGTGGACAGAATAAAATACGTAAATATTCTGCTTCAGAACAGCATGCAAAACTCGGTGCATTTTTACAACAGACTAAAAGTTATTTCAAACCTACTGTCTGAGGGATGCTGTCAGTTTGTATTTAACACAGGAACTTCTGGATTGTTTCCTCATTTTATATGCTGGTCAGATAATTTCCTCTACATGCAAAGCCTTCCTGCACACATGCACTAAAATGGGCAAAATCAGTTTGAATCCTCGGGCAGTTATTTCACCCTGTAGTTTTCTTTATTTTATTTTATTATTATTTTTTAATACAAGCCTCCTGATACTATTTTCCTGATTGCCAAATTCCCATTCTTTCCCACATATGTATCTTGTAGGCATAAAATGGACAGCCAAAGTCAACTGGGCCATGATTGTACTTAATTTCTCTTGGCCAGCTTATTGCATGAGGGAAGATTTTCTCTTATTCAAAGCAGGTCCCCTTGTTCTGATTCTCTCTGAAATCTCAGTGTGCTTTTACTTATTTATTTAGGTGGCATTAGTCATCATGTGGGATGCACTCAAAACATGAAAAGATATTCCATTCCATTCTTTGCCATCAGTCAGACTAGGACTGAAATAACTATACAAGGATTAGCAATGGGTTGCAGTGCTGTTAAATATATTGCTTAATTTTCAGTGGAGACCTGCAGTCAGATCTTGCTCTGATGACCATTAAAGATAGTCTTCTCTGCACTGGAAGCATAGAGAATTTAGGAATTTACAATAGAGACTGCCTCAACAAGCACCTGCAAATTAAAGAAAATGTTTCTTACCTGTACTACTGAAGTATTTTTAAGAGCTTGTCTTTAGTATTTCAGTCTCATGCTAACATGGCAATCTGTCTCCTGTTGTTTTGCATGCAGTTGAAATTCTAAATCTTAAAAAATAAAAAGGTGAACTTTTTCTTACATCTTACACTGGACAAGGACGAAAATATATTTTAAAACTTAAGGCAGCAAGGCCTAGGTTTGTGAGACTGGGAAACTTCTTGACAACAGCTAATACCTTCACTCCCAGAAGTTCTTTGTTTAAGGATCTGTAGGTTATAATGGCTTTGATCATACTTAACCTAAGATTTATTGCACTTTTTAAATTAAAAAAGATATGTTTACTAGTAAAATATACACACTCAGTAACACTGAGATTGTGTTTGAGTAACACATAACGAAAATCTTTGGATATTAAATGATTTTATATACAATTTAGCAGCACAGGACACTGTACCCGTACAGCAGTTGCCATGGGAAAAATGTGAATATAGAAAAAATATTAATATAGAATATGAATAGAAAAATTGCATTATGCATTAATCCATCTGCTATACAATTGTGCTGTTCATATGAGTGGATCTTTTAGATTAAATATGTGATGTAAAAAATTGAGCCAAAGGGGAAAAGACCAGAAAAGATAATTTTTCATTTAGTTTCTCTGATAGCACATAAATATTCACACAGTTTCTAAGTTGTCTAATTCAAACCCATTGCATTAACAGGAGCCAGAACAATGGTCTCAATTAATTTTTGCTAACAGTCATCAACTAAAGGTGTGCCCAGAACATGAACACAATAGTGGGCAAAATGCGGAATTTTTTGCACCAAGCCTTTTGTGTATATTTAAGCACATGCGTAATTCCTTTCCTAGGCAGAGAAGGTCTTAGTGGTAGTGATTTTTCTCTGTCAAATCTTATGACCCCTGGGTATTGATATTTGTCTTTTGACAATTTTAATGTTTAGAATTTGACTGAAAGATTCAATTTTAATGTTTCTCATTAACTAGCAAATTTTACATTCAGGATGGAATGAACCTACAGCTGTCTTCTCACTTCCTTGACAAAGTTAAGCATAAATATTTTGCCTAAATCAGGTTTCTAACTCAGCTGAAATCTCCAAGGGTCAAGCAGAGAAAACGTCCACAATAATTAACTCTTTCTGTAACAAGACCATTTTTATGAGTCCCTTACTAACGTGGGGAAATAAAAAGTTACTGTCATATAGAACTTTACACACTGTTCTCTCTGGGTCCAGTTTTCACATAAATCTGAATTCTTAAACTTTATATATTGCCAGATGCCATTCATGTCAAACATTGATTGACCCAACATAAACTTGCAAACAACTGCAGTTCCTTTAGAAATTTTCAGGGGTTTTTTTGCAACGTCTGGTGTATCAGAATGTATGCCCAACCCTTCTGCACATACAAAATGTTTGGTTTTTACAGCTATCATAATAAGTATTAATAATCATAATAAGTATTTATAATCATAATAAGTATTTAGGTCCTTCTCCCATTAATCTTTTGACTAAGAAGAACCTTTTTCTAATTTAGCCTTTCTTGCCTATCTAAATGTTAGGTCTATGCTTGATTTTCCTGTCCGGAATAATGGAGGACCATGATGCTGTTACTCCATGTACGTCTCCAGTCTCTGAGATCACCACCAGCCCTGACTGTCCCAGCCCACCTTGCCCAGGCTCCACCACCATCCCACAGCCCAGGACTCCATGTCAGCCCTGTGGGGCCACCAGCACTTGCTGCAGCAGGTCTGGTCTCCAGCTCCCCAGAGCCCAGCCCTGACTGCACATGAGCCCATATCCTGGCCTAGCCCCAGCCTGTCCCCATCCCCAGGGACGTCCCCAGGCACTCTGTTCCAGCAATGGGATGGGCCCTGTCTGCCCTGCTGCCCCTCCATGGAGAGTCCCCATGGCTCCTGGCACCTGACCCAAGGGATCCAATGGCTCCTGCTGTGTACTGGGAGAATGCTTCTCTTCCTGCAACAAAACCTAGTTCTTTGCTGAGGCTATAACCAAACCCCCAGTGTTGTCTCAGGATCTTACAGAAAAGTTTACACTTTTTTTAGAATCTGGATTTAAATCTAATCGTTAGCTCTTAACATCTTCAAAGAGAAAACTAAATGACAGAAGTGTTTGATATATCTAGAAATGGATGTCATACTTATCCACATTTATAATATAATTTTAAACATTCTGACACTTCTTTTGTTAATGAACCATATCAGTAGTTTCGTTTTAAATGCCTTTTTTACATAAAGGTCTAGAAACATTTTTCCACCTACAAATTCATATTTTTGGAGTAAACCCCCTAACTGGGTAGCTTGTCAGGTAAATAGCACTCAGGAAATTGTTCAGCAATTTTTCTTCAGTGTAGCATGTCACTTTGGTGATTTTAGGGAGAGAGAATTTTTAACTTTGAGAAAGTTAGTATTTGTATGTCATCTCTATTCTTTAGTTTTCTGTCTGGAATTGGTACTAAAAACCTCATTTCACATTTCTCAATTTATTTAAAAAACCCAAAATGCCATCCATCCAGTGAAGAATGTCCATTGTTTTGAACCAAAACAATAAAACATCATTCTATGTTAGTTTTTGAGGTGTACAGGGAGAACTAACTCAAACCATAGTGCTGCAGAGTTCAGAAGTTGCTAGATGTCCACATTGACAGAAAGATTCAAAAAAGTAAGGAATATTAGAAAGGGAAAAAAAATAAATTACTAGAAGTCTTTGGTGAAGATCACATATACCTTGTTCTCAGCTTTCATGTAGTGTTCCTGTAAGAAACAGGATTGCTTGGGACAGAAGTCTCCTGGCAAGGGATGGTTGTTCTTTCCTTCGGCTGCTGCTCAAGGAGAGAGGTCACAGGAAAGGCTTGACATGAGAAAGAGTAATAATCAGAGAGGCACAGCAAAGAGGTGGGGGCTTGCATTTAGTACGGACACTGACAGGCTACTGGAAGGAGAAGCGAGAACAGAAAGACTTCAGGAGTCACGAAGGGTGGAAAAGGTGTTCCATGGATCCGAGAATGTTGTGCAGATTTTGCTGCATCTCAGAAAATCTGTGAGTCAGGCAGTCAAAACCAAGTCAGCAAGTAGGGGTTCACGGGGCAAGCTTATAGTATCCAAGAGCAGCATGGTATAAAATCCCAAGCTATTCATATTTTGCCTGATAAAATTCCTGAGACTACTTTTTACTTACAAGTGAACTATGATAGTTTATATTCTAAAATATAACCCAGTCTTGCTTGAATTCCATAGCCATTCTTGTCTTCCAGAATATCACTGTAAGAAAGAAGTCCATATAGGGCTGTCTTTCAAACCTATGGGTTTGCATCTCACTGTCAGAGACATGAATAGCTTAAGCCTTTCAGAAAGGGACATCCTAGAGAGATAAAATGGATATTGCTTTCACCTTGGCAAAAGCCAAGTTAGTTCTTTCAGGCGAACCCACAGATATCTGGCCTGCATTTTGCTGTGCAGTTGGTTTATGCAGCAAGTTTTTAATTGTGGAGGGGGTAGGAGGGGAGTGGGCTGAAGGGGTGGCTTCTGTGAGAAGATACCAGAAGCTAGCTGCCCCTGTATTGGACAGAACCAGCGTCAATTGGCTTCAAGGTGGACCAGCTGCTCATCAGAGCTGAGACAGTGATGTTGGTAGCAACCCTGTGATAACATAATTAAGGAAGGGAAAAAAGTGTTGCACAGCAGCAGATGGTAGAGTGCAGTGAGAATATGTGAGAGGACCAAGCCTGCAGACACCAAGTTCAGTAAAGACTGATGGGCAGGAGGTTCTCTGGCTGCCAGAACAGACATTTTGCTGCAGGCTCTAGGTGGCCTTGTGGAGAGAGGAGCCACACTGGAGCAGTCTGTTCTTGAAGGACTGTGTCCCATGGAAAGGGCACTGAAGCATCCATGAAGAACTGCATCCTGTGGGAAGGTCACACACTGGAGAAGTTCATGAAAGATTGTCTTCCTTGGGAGGGCCCTCATGCTGGAGCATGGAAAGAGCATGAGGAGGAATGAGCAGCAGACAGAGACAATCTGTAATGAACTGACTGAAACATGCTCTCCTCATGTCCTTAGGCCACTCAAGGTGAGGAGGTAAAGAAATTGAGTACAAAGCTGAACAAGGAAAGAAGAGGGTGGAAGAGAGTTGGGGTTTTTTAGATCTTTTTAACTCGTTCTTATTTCTCGTTTTGTTACTCCCTTATAAATTGACAATAAATTAAACTTATTTCCTGAGGATGAGTCTGTTTTGCCTGTAATGGCAAGTTATTTCCCTGTCCTTATCTCAACCCACAAGCTTTTTGTATTTTTTTTCTCCCTTCTCATTGTAAATAGACGGGGAATGATAGAGCAGCTTGGTGGGCACCTGGCGACTAGCCAAGGTCAGCGCACTACACAGCATGAGAGTGTCAATATTTATCATCCTCTTAAGAGAAAGGAAGAGAGTCATGAAAGCAGTGAAGCAGGCTGCTGCAAGGTCAGTAATGGGAGAGCTTTATCAACCTACAAAAACTACCTGTTTTTAAGTCATGTTTCTATTCTAAGAAGATTGAGAAAATGATGCTTAGTGTATGTAGGTAGTCTTATGCAACTTCCAGTTGGTACAGGTGAGTAAGGAATCTCTCAGATTGCTCAAAACAGACAAGTTTTTAAGCATTCTTTATGCTGAGGAAAACTGGATTGTCAAAAACATGGCAAGTCAGTTAAATTTTGGAATGAAATTTCTGACCTCTTGTTGAAATCGTATTTGAAATTGAGTAATCGGAAAAAGAAAATGAAAAACAAACAGTGTTTGTTGTGATAGGGAGGGGAAAGCTTGAACTATTGAGGCCCATCTGTTCCATTAAAGAGGCCTGTCTGCTAAAAAATGTAACCCCAAATAGGGTGTCAGACCAGAGGACTTAATAAACCAGGGGCTCAGTAGAGCAGTATAAAATGAGTTGTATTTCATTCAAGACTATGACATTTAAATGGAAGCCTCTACTTATGTTTAAAAACATTTTATTCAGTGGAGTCTATTCAGTACCAGGGCTCAGGAGAGTGATTCAGTTGTTCAATGCAGGAACATAAGGGGTGTCCATTTTTGCTATTTCATTCTAAAATATTTTGTGCAATTGCTATTGAAAATAGTTGCTCTGTCTCTCAGGACCAGAAATGTGATTTGCATAGTGAAATCCCCACCTGTGAACTGAAAATGTCTAGGAACTCATCCTATCTGAAATAAGCAACAGGCATAATTGATTTTCTACATGACTCAAATTTGCCAACAGAGTAGATGCCATGAATCTTTCTCATTCTTCAGAATCATGCAGCTTCTGCATACAAAAGTTTTTTAGAGTGTATATAACTTTGTGCTGTGAATAAGGTACAAATGACTTTTGTATTTTGTAGAGTTTTAATTTATGAAAGTTGTATTTCCCAATATTTTTGTACTTACTTCACATAGAACTAATCTAATTTATTCAAATTATATAAGCAATTGAAAAAATACTATTCAAAATGAAAAGCAAATGGAAAAATATTACTTTGTTTATGATGAGACTTTCTTTTAAGATTATCTAATAAAGTGTTCCCTATTATTTTGTAATGTGCTCTTGAATCTGATTTTCATGGCTATTTTAAGGGTGTATTTTAAATGGAAATTGAAACTGGGCCCACATATCCACAACTGAGCCTGCCAAGCTGTACAAAATTAACACTTCTGTTTGTAGAAATAAGGCTAACACTAATCTTGCACTTATGTAACCCCAATACATATTGTATCCTTCTAAATATTCAAATAAATTGGTCTGAAATAACCTGGGCCTCTAAAATCAAAATGCCTTTCTTAATATTTTACTGTTTATTCTATATTTTTTTTCATGGCTTCTATTTATAAGAAATATTTTGAACTGAGAAGAATGCTTAGAATTAAGTGATACTTAATTTAGTTTTGGCATTACTTTGCAGAATGAGAAACTTATTTTTATGGAAAAAAATGCTTTTGTTCTATAAGACAAACTTCTTCAGTTTACCATATGAATTATTGCTTTAGGTGAATTCAATACCTCTCTGCAGGCTATTACAACTTCATATTAGGTCTTATAGACCTAATAGCACTTGTTACTTTAAATAAACTTAATAAGATCAGGCTATTTCAGTGTAATTTTATTTTAAGTGTATTAGTTGGTTATCCAAAGCTGACAAGGACAAATGAGCTCTGCTCAGGGCACTCTTTCATCTTTATTGACCCATGCTAAAAAGACTAATATAAGTTCTACTTAAATATGTTGTGGGCCTACAAACAAGAAGTAAATATATGATAAGGAGTTTAGCTAAGAACGGTAAAAATTTCTATTGTTTAGACATGTTTTTTTGAGATCTGAGCAGCAGAGACAAACAAATAGTGAAATGGTTCATGGCTTATCTAATAAAATGTTTATATTTTCTGCCACTAAAGGAGATTTTGTATCACATGGTTCAGCATCTTGAAGTGCCAGTAGCCAGTTTAGATGGAGAGATAACAACGAAAAAACATAAATTAATTTTGCTTCCTTAAGTCTTGCAGAAACAAGGAGAAACATTAAGAATAATTGATAGTGACAGGATGAAAGAGATAAAAAGAGATGGACTGGGAAGTATTTAATGACTCTTTGTGGTATTACATCTGTCACACTTTTTGTGCTACATTAAAGCTTCATTATTTTCGTATTTCTTGTGTTCATATTTTCCCATCCTCTTCTTTCTGCTAAATTTGCCAAGTAATACAATGTGGATAATAGAGAGCTATTGCTGCAAATGTCATTGAATCTGTTACCGGACTGAATAAAGTGTCTCAGCCATGCATTCCTTTTCATAATGCATTTTCAATTAGTGGTTTTGGAATTCTCTACAATGTAGACTCACTTTCTTGTTCTAATAATTGTGTAGTTCTAAAAAGAAGTAGTCATGCTTCCACTATGCAGCTATTAATAACACGAATCAATTTCATTTAGCCAAAGAAAATTATTGCACTAGTCTGCTTATTGAAGAAATTTATTCCTCTAAGGGCTTGTCTTCTACAGCCTCTTAAAACAAATGGATTACCTTTGCTCCTCTGAAAGATAACAGACATCATCTGAGAGATTCAGGTTTCCCTTGTTTAAATCTGATTTCTTCCATCTATGTTATTTTACCTTTGCAGCCTACATGCATAGTTCAGTGTTTTAGTCATTTGGAAAAAACATGTCTTCTGCTTGAAGTTGTTTTCCCAAGATTTTAAAATTTCTGTAGAAGATGTCTGTAATTTCTAATGGTGTTTCTCTTAGATTCTTAAGGCTCTAATAGATTTCTGTTCATTTCTGAATATATTGTTTATATTTTAAGCATGGAAAGCAAAATCTGATTTATTAAATAAATAATATTATGTGTAGATTATGGATGCATCAGGATCTTTTGTGAAACTGAAATACATATTAAGTACATGCAGCTAATAAATGGAATACTGCACTTCATTACCAACAAGAACTAAAGTAACTCAGAATTCTTCACTCAACCAAGGTAAGTAGAAGGTTGACTGAGATAATAGCACTGGAGGTATAAATCCAGACTCTCCTAATGAGGCTTTTTTATTTTTTTACATAAACAAAATCAAAAGGGCTCTTGTTGATAAGTATACTGTATAATTCTTTCAGTGACTGGTTGCAGACAGTTTTCTATAATCTCAAATATTTAATCTGGAGATGCTTTAAAATATTAAAATACACCCCATATACAAGTGCCCTTTTGAACAGAGAATAGAAAGCAGCACCCAGAATCAATAAGATCTGTATTAGTCACATTCAGCTATAGAAGCTGTATAGTTACCAATACACACTTTATGACTTTCAGATTATAGCCTTCGCCTTGCTCCATTGTCCACAGAATACATCATTTTACTTTTATGTGGTTTTTAATCATTATATCCCAAATAATTCCTCTGTCAATACAGTAGTGTAATTCACTAAGAAAATCACTGGCAGTACTCTACAGTTTTGAATCATCTCAAGCTGCATTCATGCAAGCATGAATAACAGGCAAAGCTGTTTTGAGGATTGCAAGATTGCATCCACTGATAAAGTTGCAAGCTTTCTAAATTACAACTTCAAGATCAGAAGAAGACAAGGGAAAAAAATCCCTTTTGCATGATGGGTAGCATTTTAAATAGCAATTTGTGTGAAGTACCTTCATTCAATTAAAAGGTGTGCTGAAATACAGACATGGCTGCTTTTATGCTTATTTTTATAGATAGAGTACAGAAGTGTTTCTGCATTATTCTTTACAGGCATAACTCTTGAAATGTTGTACTAACACTATCTTCCTTGGAAATTCCATTTTAAAATTTTGTTTTATTGAAAAGAAACATGTAGCCTTTGCAATTTACAAGGGCTTGGGTATAGAAACCCTTCTGCTCAGCAGAGAAATATGTAGAAAACTTGTCCTTAGAAATGTATCTTTTCTCTTGACAATTGATTTCTCTCCTATTTTACTGCTCTTTCTGACTGCCCTCAGTGGCCTTGTGTGACAAACATCAAAGATGGTGGCTCCATTTGTAGCAAATATGATTTTATGCACTGCATATAGAGCTGTTTTGTATGCAGTGCAGGTAGAAGCACTGGTTTCCTACAGTCACATACAGACATGATGTATAAAAGATTTTCACATTGATTTTTATTTCCTCCCACTCAAAATTAACCTGTATTTTTCTTACACTTCATGGTTCACCCCAGATCAGACTGAAGATTAAAATTTCCTTCTCTCCACAAGTCTAACAGTACCTCTGATTTTCAGTGATTATAATTTCATTTCTCTCAGTAATAATTTTTTAGCTATTCAGCCTATTTTTAACAACTACAGATGGAAATAAAATGGATCTGAAGAAGAGACATTCATTAGCAAGTAAGTATTCAGGGATTAGAAAAGTCTGTCTCATTCTCAAAGCAGAAATGGCATTTGGTATCCAAGTCCCCTCCTAGACAAAATTAGCAAAGGCTGAACTGAAGTTAAAGCCTGCTGGTTGCAAAATTGGAAATTGGTTTCCTGGGGCTCTCTGTAAACTCTTCATTACTTTACTCAATCATGGTTCATTAGTAAGTTAACAGACAGAAGACCAGCACACGTTGGGATATGTTTAGAGCCAGGACTTCCATCTCCTTGAACATCACTTAAAACTTGAATGTCACAGCAAATTAGATATTGTGTCAAACTGCATCTTCTTCTCAGCTGCAGCACAGACAGTGCACAGATCATGGCCATTTAACCTTTTGAAATTGTCAGGTGCTTTTTGTCATGCATTTCAAGGAGTACCACATGCATTTTAATTTAAAGTGTTTCTGATGGAACAAACAAAAGATCTCAAAAGGCACTCAAAAAAGACACAAGTTAAAAAACCCTAGTTAACAGTTTTATGTTAAATGTATTTAATTTCTCTTATTACCAAAACCTAATTTGCTAGAAGAAAACATTCACAGGTAACATTGTTGTAGGTAAATGGAAAGCTAAAAATAATGATTAGGTTTCTGGGAAATGTTCATATTTTAGTTACATTATAATTTTGAATTACAATTGAGTGCCAATTATCTAGAACCCCACCTGAGTGTCTGAGTCTCAGTTTTCTATTAACCACCGTTGTGTTTCTCTATGGCGTTGCCTGATTTTTCAGAAAAAACATTTACTCTAAATAGTTGAAGCCAGTGAAATGAACTCTATAAAATCTTTTTTTTTAAAAAAAGAATTAGAATGCTTCTGTGCAGCTGCTCTTTGTATAATCTTTTAACGCTATAATTTTCATGAGCTGTCATTAATGTCCAAAAGAAAAGGTAAGCTAGGCATTAATTGAAGCAAACTGCTGAAAATTACCTGTGGTGTTTAGATTCTCTTTAATACAACCTGTTTGTGGTTTGCAGGTTAGTGGGTATAACCAATGACCCGCTTTTGCATCAGATGCACATAACTGCAATGGCCAGCATTGCAGCCACCTTTTCAGGGTGTTTATGATTTGGACTATTTGCTAACCAGAGGTGCTAGATTCTCATTCTCGAGGCAGTTAAGGAAATAAATTAATTACAATATCTAAAATGGGAAAAGTAGTTCTGGAAATGCCCAGTTGGTGCACTGTGGCTCGTTGTCTTCACTGGCTTCTTAGCGAGCCAGAGTACAGAAGGACTAACAGGGTGGTTGCTCATTGCTCTCTTGAATGTCGTTGCTGTCACAGTCTTGGTACCTAAGGCATCTATTTTAGGTCATGATATGGCTACAAAAGTGTGTGAGCTGCATTTTTGGTTGTTCTAGATAAGAGTGGTGCAAAATAGTTGACAGTCTCTAAAGAGTGACTGAATACTTTCAAAGTCCCTTTGTGAGTAGCTTTGGGATTTTTTTTTGCTTTTCTGGGGTTTCTCAATGGGATTACTCTCTTTCAGGTACTATGTGTGTTCAGTGAGTCTCCAGAGAGTGGTTATTTCTTCCTAATTCTAAACAAGGTACTTCTGGGACTCTGAGGATCAGACTAGAACTATAGAGCCTAGATGAGTGCCATGATACACCCCAGAATCATGAACTTTCAGCCATTTGCACAGTCCCGGACACACAACAGCTCCTTTCTAACCTGGAACTTGGATCCCCTTTGTGTGGGAATCAGACAGATAATTCCCGTGTGCTTCGTGCTTGGATCTCTCTCTGAAAGTGCACAAAGGGATGAAAGTGACATGAGATTTGAGGTTTGAAAGTTGGTCTTCAGCTGGTCCTTGGCTTGCCTTTGCCTTGTCTTGGCAAATGCTGTTATCACAGCAAGTGAACACACTGTGCTTCCATTGTCAGTGGTATGCCACTTATAGATAACTCTTATTTATTAGTATAAATTCAGTAAAATATGGCAAACTGCAATTCAGAAAATGTTTCATACATGGTGCCTAAATGAAGAACAAAATGTTCTCATGCCATCATCTGTATGATTTTCACATAATGAGTTTGTCAGTATACACATATGCTTCTATCTTTATGAGGTTCTGACATCTGTTTGATGGATTTTAACCTAATTTAGTCTAGAGACAATTGACCTGCTGAGAGCTGGCCTTTTGTTATAAAAGTTAACAAAAGAATGAATCACTGTCTAATTTATTGCCAGGACTTCAGTTGTTCACAAGTCTGTCACAAAGAAGTTGCAACTACTGTTATACATAGAAACTAGAAAAATTGCACAAAATAAATTATACTGGAAAAATAGATTACCACAGTACAAGTAGGAATGAAGTGGCTTAAAATGTGAAAATCCAAGGTCTGGTAACTATTAACATCCTTTCATGAATATGCACTTCAGATAACATGCATAATCAGATAACCCATACAAAGTCAGGATGAGGGATGAGTGAGTCAGAGCAGATATTGTGACGGACTATCATGCTGTGGGCAGCCATGTTGTGAAGTCCCTGGCTGAAAAGCAGCCACCAATGAAGATATCAGATTCACAGAAACAAATGAGAGGCATAAGAAATCAGATGAGATACATTTCCTTTTGTAGCACATGCAATAGAGTTGAATTAAAGTGTTCTCTTATGCAGGTGCTCTATGAATAATGTGCTTGAAAATTTCTTCTTACATAAGTTCACTGATGAATTTTGTATACAGGTCTGTGTTTTGGTTAATATTATTTTATCCAATGCAATTATCAAGCAATACTTTGGAAAGAATTTGATGTGAGGATTATGATTGTACAGACATCAATAAGATTTTAAATATGTAGTTCTGAAAATCACAGCTTTATCTTTTTCTTTCCCCTTGAAATACAATTTTCTGCCAGTTACGTTGGTTTTATTGGTTCAGTAGGGCACTGTTTTTTAAAAAAGGAATTTCTCTTATTTACAAATTAACATTCAATACATGAAAATTCAGATGCCAAGAAGTCTACATTAAGAGTTCATGTCTATATTGGATTAGGTATAGAAATCCCATACTGTTTTCTCCAAAGTAGTGTTTAAGCACTTATTAATTATTTTTCAATGACTGTAAAGAAAACTAATTCATAATTATATTTAGGTATTTGGATAGCAATCCAGGAGCTGATTTATTTTGTGGAGTATGGGCTACAATAGCCTGAGAAGACTATAGGCATTGCCATTAAGAGCTGAGGATATTACTTTTTGATTGGTAATGTAACATGTTTGTTTTCACAGTTTCAGGACCCCCTTCATAAGGCTAGGGCTGTATCTACATTAGCAAGTAATTTTTCTAAGTAGAAGCAGATCACATGATGAATCCATTGGTGTTGGGTCTCCAACATCAGCCCTTAATTTTTTATCAAATTCAGTCTAGTCACCTCAATTTGATGTTATTAACACCAAATGGATGTGGTTTAAAACTGACAAAAGGACAATCACTGTTTTGGACCATTATGTTTTCCACCCCCAGAAGGTGATGAATCACGTTTTTTAAATACTTGGAGCAGAGGCTTCCAAAGCAAACCTTGTCTGTGAGCACCTCAACTGCTCTGTGAAGTGAACCATTCAATGTGTTAAGTGTGGATGGTGAGCCATAAGTGAATGCTTCAATCCAAACCCTTCAATTGCTTTAAATCAAATGCTTAAGGGTCTGCAGCCTGAGTGGTGCAGTAAGCTCTGATAGGCATGGGTAACTCTTTTCTGTATGTTTCAATGTTTTGCAAGTTCCAAATCATAAATACTTGCCAAAATTTTTCCAGTTAATCCACAGTTTTCTACCTGAGCATCTCCCAGGATTAATAGTACTGGGAGCTCCCATGGATCCTGCTTTTGCATAACAGCATAATAAATCAAAGTTTCACTGCCAGCATGTCAGTAATTAGCGTAACTGACGAGAAATTACAGTACACTTAAATTTGCAGCCTTTTGGATCAGTATTAGAGTGAAGTCAAATTTGTAAAAATTGTTAGAGATCCTGTAGCCCTTAAAATAACAGCCCTGATGCTCTGATCTGAGGTCCTTCTGGACAAGGTTTTCTAACTTAGCTAATGCTAGCACAGGTAAATCTGTGTTACCAAAAGTGTTGTTTGATGCAGAGGAAATATTCAACTGATCAGTGATTACTATCCCTGCTCCGTGGGTATGCTGTGTAATTTATTCCTGTGGGAAGCAGTTCTGAAATAAAACAGAAAATATTAAAGTCTGCTTGAGTAGGTGTTACTGTCGCATGGAGAGCAATGATTCTGTAGGCTGGTCACATTTCACACATCAGAGCAGCAGCCTAGGCTTGGTAGCAGTTGAATTGTTTACTGAACCTGAAAGAACCTATTTACATAATGAAGTCTTACACTTTGAGTCTAGGTTTTAGAACTCAGCATCAGCCTTATGGTCAATCATTTTTGAGGTTTTTATTTCACAATTCACTACCTGATGTCTTGAACAAATGAACAATCAAAGCCCTAATGGGAGATTCTGTTTCCACTCCTGTATTACTTAAAGAAATCAGTTAATTTGCAGCTTGCCACTTCTGCAAATTAAAGTACTGAGAATGAAAACAGTTGGCAAAATAAATCTCTTGCTGTATTAGGTAAAATAAGGTGAATTCATGCTAAACTTGATGTGTGGAGTGTGAAAGGCAGAGTAGTCCAATACAGGATGAACACTTCTATAATGCTGCTCACAAATTTATATTCAGAGCTATGTAACTTTCTTTGTTGTTGAAGATTGACCTACAGGGACACCAAAAGAGCAGACAACTTCAAAAAAGAATAAAAAGGAAAAAGTTTTCTTAAACATGTTCTATATCTTAACAGAAATCATGCTAACTTACAAATCCAAGATTGCTCATTACAATTATAGCTTCTCTTCTGACAGTTGACATACGTCTACAGAAGTTTCTGCAGCCATAACTGTCACCAGAGCATCATAGTGCAAAGCTATTATGTGTTCATTAGATAACTCAGTTTGTGCAACTTTACTTTACAGCAGGACTACTATATAGCAGGATAGCTACTATAACAGGATTACTCAAGTCGTCTTTGCCAAAAATTTCTTGGAATAGCATACCAAACTAGAGATGCCTCTAACCCCTTTTCCAATGGAGCTCCTAGTTCACAAGAACCATCTTTGCCAATTTAACTGTCTCTTGTGTGCTAGGGGTGGCTCTTTTATATACAACAATTTCATATAAATTGGATCAAAGAGCCAAACTCAAATAAACCAAACTGATATGGTATCTCATTGGGTGATGAGGACAGTGACATCACTGTGTGTATCTATCTGCCATCATACAGGGCAATTACATGTTTTCACGATAATATTTCCCATATTCAGATAACCATTGTCTCTATATCAGAGAGAAGGAAAAAAAAATTAATTTCCATACATTGCGTGACATTTAACAGTTGCTTCTCTTGTGTACTGTGTTGCTTCACTTTGAATGGATGGAGAGTGCCAGCAGGCTGATGGACATGCTAGCCACTGCTGAAAAGGGACAATTATTCTCTGGTCTCCCACTTGATCACATGATCCCATTTCTTTTCTGGTAGCACTGCTGCAAATTATATCTCAAGAGTGAGGAGTTTCAGAAAACTCTTCACCTTTTTTGTTGTGTTAGTTAAGTGCAAACTCAGATTATTTCTGTCTCTGGGCCAAAAAATCAGGGAGTTCATGGCTACAGTTACAGAGAGGGAAGGGCAAGGAAGACAGCTTCTGTAGTGGGAATCTCTCCTTAAAGAATGACCTTTCCTTCAGCCTGAGGTTGTATCCTTCAGCCTGAGGTTGTGAAAGGGGAGCAATCTGTGTTCAAAGTTTAAAATATATTGGTTTTAAATCTCTATAATCTGAAATCACAGTGTCTTGAAAAGCAGAAATGGGAAGAAATCTCACATGGACTGTATATTAATCAGGAACGGCCTGGAGCTAATTTATGGCACAGACAATTGCCTTTATCTGTGATTTAGTTGTCATGATAATCTGTATTTTATTAAGACCTAGTTACTTGTCATATGCAAGATATGTGCCTATAATGTACCTTATGACAGTGATGAAAGAAAATATTAGTAGCAGTATTAGCTGCTTTTCATGGTCAATGTAGTCTTTCAATATCATTTGCTTTGGCTGGAACATTAAAGAATAATACTGGATATGAGAGTTACCATGTTAAAAACAACCCCTAGGCCCTTCAAAAATCACTCATATCTTAAGGAAGACAGTATAATTTCAAACACTTAGTAAAAAATTTCAACTTTGAGAATAAGTTAATGAATTTGATGAAAAGATGCCATCTTAGCATGGAGGTGCTTTCTATTCCGTTTTTCAGAGATGGCATTTTGTCTGCTGTTTCCTTACTAGTATGAATGACTACTGAAATTTGAGAGAAAAGTTTTGAAGGGAGGTTTTTTGTTCATGTTGAAGGAATGGTGCTATTAGATAGATGGAAAGATGGCACAAATATAAAGAAAAGAAAGAAGGGAAAAAGTCCCTTTCCTTGAAAAAGAACTTTTTGTGAAAAAAGTGCACAGCCAAACTTTGAAATCTATTATGCAATTGGAAGTAAAGCATTATGCAATGTTAACTCCTGAAGTTTAAATATATATCCACCACAGTAAAAGTTGCTTGTGTATTACTGCTGTGTGATGTTCTGTTTCCTGAGTATCTGAAAGTCAAATTCACTCTAAAGAGATCTCTGTTTACATAATTTTCTGCTGAATCTTTCTGCAATGCAGACTGCTTCCCAGCATCTTGCTTCTAAATGAACACAGGGGTTAGTTGACAGCACACTGTATTCCCTAATATTTGAAGGGTAGGAATAAGACATGGTCCCTCTTGAGGTATGTGTCCTGTATAAATAGACACTGAATTTTTATTTTATGCATAATAACATTCTGTGAAATACTCATAAGAAAATCAGAAATCACTTGGAAATGAGCAGATTTCAGTTATCAAGATAAGTCTGCTCCCAAAGGAGAAAGATCTGGCAGACTTAGTTTATACATTTTTTCCCCTGTAATCAAGCAGAACATGACATATGTTAATAGGGCTTAAACAGGTTTGATCACAAACCTCAAAGAAAAACATGACAGGAATTATTCTATGCAAAACAAAATAAAAAATCCTCATTTTTACTGTACATTTGTACATTTTGATTTTCAGAATGTGCATGTATAGTTTTTATACAGTATAGGTGTGGATAAACAGTCAGGTAATTCAATAATTTTATTTTTAATTTACAAACAAAGGCAAAAAGATATTGTCCTTTATATGAAAACACATAAATGGATTTGTGTGAAGGAATTCTTTAAAATTTCAGGTAAGATCCTGACTTAAATATCTTCTTTGGTAAAGCTTATAACTATCACTTCTGAAAATAAAAATATAACTGTATTTATGAAAATAATGCATGTAAACATGCATACCCACAGACAGAAATTAACGTTATGAGAAAATTTGCTGGCTTTGTTGCATTTGCAGCTGCTCTGTTTCATGTTATAAGTGTAATTATACACTAAGAAACGTAGTACTTAGTCATAACCAACACTACAAAATAAAAATATCAAAGCTGTAGGAACAAAAATGTTCATGAACTGAATATCTGAGATAGGAATCAGGGAAGGAATTAAGAGCTACAGTAAATATGCCTATCTGGCAGTTGAACAGCTCGGTGCTGCAGCACACTTTGCATGAGAAGAGCAGGCAAAAGCGACAATGCACAGCCCATACCAGTCCTGAGAACCTGTTTCCATGTCACAGCTGGTGCTGATCTTGTCTTCTTTGGAGTCACATCACAGACTGACATGACCTATTGAGCATAAGCTCCAAAAGGATGAGCTATAGATATGTAACTATTGGAATCAACAGGCTGCTAATTTTAATCGAGAGCCCTGGGAATATAGTCTTGTGGAGGGATCTGAATGTGCCAGGGAAGAATACAGACACAGAAATTTATTCTGCCTGCTTATCTGAGGGCAGAACACTTTTGTTAAACTTGTGAAAGTAGCATTATATTTATGAAATCTTTGCCATTTCTTTATTATTATCAATCTGCCTCTGCCCAAAGTACTAACAAAAGAGTACATAGATAATGAAATTGCCCTAGATACATTTGTATCTCAAGCTTGTGGATAGTGAAAGATGAAGTAACTTTCCCTGAGGTTTTTCTGTTTACCAAAAGGACAAAAGTAAAGGTAAATATCAAGGCACTCTGCTTTTCGAAGTATCCATGTCCGTCTCTAAGTTTTGAGATGCAAAATGTAACAGAAAGAGTATATATTGCTGATTTTACTTTCTATAGTGCTACAATTGCTTAAAATGTCTTCTGAAACCTGGAAATATGATATTAAACAGGATACAGAAGATCTTACTATACTGTTCTTTCACACAGTAAGTGTCACTGCTATATTTTTACACTCTATAGGTATTTGCTGTCAAAAGTGAGAATTTTTTTGGAATATTTTTTAAGGGACAATTAAGACACATTAGACAGTAAATAAAGTATTGCTATGAACATACGTTGAAGTCATGTAAGCTATTTGCTAAAATTTGTTTTCGAAATGAAACTTCATTCTATACCCTGAAACATGACAGATGATTGGAAGAATCAACATGAATATCCATTTTTTTTCTATATAGATTGTTCTTGCCCTTGCAAATCTTCTTCGAAAAGCCTAGCCATGATGATGACGAGATTGTCCTTATAATGCAAAATACTTCACACCTTGTTAATACCATTGTTTGTCCATAGTTTGCAAAATAAAAGGTGCATTTGAATATACCAGGAAACATATATCACCTTTTTGACACCATAAAGAGGACTGATTGTAGGTATAATCTTTATCTTCATATGTCTGTTGTTGATTAGTGTGCCCAGATATAAATATAAGTGTTACAGTAGATGAAGAACTCTTAAATAGCATGCATATCCCAGTCAGTCTTGAGGTAGCTGGAAGACAGAAGGTCTTCAGCTAACACGGTAAACACATTCATAAAAAGAGTAATCATGGAATAAATACAGAACAATTTCATAACTATGGCTGGAAATATTCTGTCTCACTGCCAAGAAGTCAGAGCTGCTTGTTAAAAATCTTTATGCTGAATAACTTTACACGAGCTCTTTTTCTCCGTGCTGGACATGCAGAAGTTCTTAATTGCAGCTGTTGCATCAAAACTCATCAAACTCAGCCAAGAGCTTAGCCATTAAGTTCAATGAAGTTTGGACTTACCTGTAATGTTTAAGTAGTTCAGTGTTAATGTCTTTTGGCCTGTTATTAAGTCTAAGCAGAGAAGTATATACTTTGTATTGAATGAAGTCATGTTTTTTCTGGGACAGCAGTAATTGGCAGTCTTGCCCATCTCACTGTGGAGAGCCTTGTGCTCTGTATTATTCCCTTTTTTATAATGTTCAAAGGTGTTACTAAGAAGTATTTTGGTACTGAGGTACAGCGTAAGTGGAAATTCCGAGTGAATGGGGCTATATGATTAGGAGTACTGGTGATAGGAGGATAAAACAAGAACTAGCTAGCACTGATGCCTAAGACATTTTTAAATACATACAGAGAACAAGGAACTGGGCTCTGAGAAGAAAAACTGAAAGTCTCGGAGGTGAGAAAGTGTGTAAAAAAACTTGCCTGCGAACACTGGTCAGTGTGGGGTGGTGATAGTGGAGTCTTTAAATATAGATATTTGTGGAAGAGGACATATCCCACCAGCTGTCACAGATATTGAAAGCAGTTCTTTCTTTTAAATAAAACTGATTTCTAGCACTAACAAATTTCACAGCTCTCCCTGAAGAAGAGCCTATATCCTGAATTCAAAGTAAAAATAAATTGTAATTGGTGTCATTGACAAACTCAGGGTAGTAGCTTTCTTATGAGAACGCTCTTTACAAACGAGTGCTTTTAAACTGTAACAGAGTTACAAGCAGCAGCCTTCTCTCAATTACTGAGTCATAATATCTGAGTTAAAATGAACCAGTTTCGAAATTTGGATCACTGTTCTGATATATGTCAGGAGCAAAGATATGGAGAAGAGAAAGTGTTTCAAATATAATTTCTAAAAAGTACCATGTATTGAATGAAATCCTTTTACTGTGTCTCACCCATCAAGTAAGAAAAGAGACTATAAACAAGAAGTGAGAAGCAAGGAGTGCAGACTAAACTACTAATCTGATAGAAAAGCCTCCCTCAGAGTATGACATATCTCACATCATGGTCACCACAGATAGTTGTTCTTTACGCCAATCATAATCTAATCTACATCTGCCCTGATTCTTTCCTATTTTTAGTCAGATAAATATTATTTTTACTGAGATTCTAACTTAAAATTCAACCGAAAGAAGAAAAGTGTAACTTTTTTTTTTTGTAAATGTAGTCCTGTGCCCTGGAGTTGAAGAAGGGGTGAAAGGGATGAAATAATAATCAAAGACTACTTGTGGTACTGTTAGCTAGAGAGGAATAGGTGGAATAGAGCCACCTGCTGCTCAGGATTCAGCAGCCAGTGGAAATAGTTGATTTCACTGTTCTCATTAGTACCTGAGAGCAAATGGCTTGACAACCAGAGAAAAATAAATTGGAGTTAAAGCCATTTTAAATTACAGTTTCTGCATAACTATAGTGGTACAAGATGGTGAATACCCTCTAACTGGACAGACAGTGGGAGTAAAGTCTCCAATTCATTTCTTAATGCAGTTAGGAAGACAATGAGATGCTGAACAATGCACAAGGGAAGAAGTTACACTGAAGGGTGTTCACAGGTGGATGCAGCATTGCTGCCAATGGAATAAGGAGTGGCACTTCATCAGGAAAAGGCAACAATAAAGCTATTCCTCCATTCTACCTTATCTGTCTCAGAAAAGCAGCATTCAAGTACTCAAATTCATTCTTCAGAGATGGTGAGCAAATGAACATCAGTGTGCATGGTCAATCTATTCTGAAGCCAGAGCTGGTGAGCTGGTATACCCAGGAAACAATTAGCACAGAAGAATGGGTGAATTAAGAGAAATTATATGAACATAACTTTTCCATATTTAGTTCTGTTGATCACTGTGATATTTATATATTTGATATATTTTCTGGTTATTGTTATTTAAATGGTAAAATAAAACACAAAGATTTTTCTCTGCAGTTTCATGGGAATGTTTCATCAGTAAGAGTGCTTCAAGACATTTCATTAGTGAGTCAGGATCTTTGTTTTTCAGGTCAGTGTCATTCAGCAGGGATTTTGATTAAAACTCTTTCTTTAGAAGGCAAAGTAAAGGAGTTGCCTATGTCTTACTGGTACAAAAAGTACAGGACAGCTCTGTCCCAGTGGAAGCTATGGTAGGAACTTTCTTGTATCCAGAAATGAGGAGGAAGCCAAAGAGGTGTGAGAAGAAATTATGATGCTTGGGGGACAAAACTGCTCTACAGGGGACAAATCCTTTTGTTTGGAAAAAAGCAAGCTTACACTTTGACTAACCAAATTCCAGATTGTCAAAAGCCCTCACAGAGAAACTTTAGTTTTGAGAGAATCATGTGTGTTCCTTCATATTAACTGAGACAGCTTTAAATTTCTCTTCAAAAACTTAGATGTGAAACTCCCAGTAGCATGTACTGGAGAAATAGATATTCTAATATAACATACCCAGTAACTGAAGAGAAGTATGTGCTGGTGGAAACTATCAAAGGAAAACCCATTCTTCCCAACATCATTTCTTCTATGACATAGAAAATAGACTCAGGGATTGATTTCCATTTAAGATAGTCTCCATCAAGAATAACTAGAAGTGTTAGCACAGCTATGTGGCAAAACAGATGGCACTGAGTCCCTTTGCCAGGCAAACAGAAACTGAACAAAAAGATAGCACTAACAACAGGGAAGATGCAAGGGAAAGAGAAGCAAATAGGGCAGGTTAGGAGAGTGGGTGGAGAGGAGAAACATGAGAAAAGTCAAGTACTCTTATGAGTGCAAGTTTCTGAGACATGTGTCTAGGGAAAGAACAGAGCTGAGGGTTCAGGAACAGGAAGGAAATTAATTTGAGGAAGTGTGAGGAATTAATATCTTGGATGGAAAAGAGAAAGGGAAGAAAATAAATTAATACAGTTTGGTTACACAGGCAGAATGTTCTCTGACTCACAATGGATAGCTATAAGATATATCTCATAAGAGATATGAAATTTATAAATAAAAAAAATTAAAAGGGCTGGGGTGTGTTTGCACAGAGGGAGATGTGGCTTAATGCACAGCCTTAGCCATGCAATATGAGCGTCAAACAATAGACCACTTAAAACACCAATGTGTTTTTATAGCCCAAAGTGTCCTTTAACTTCAGAGTCTCTTTCCAGTGCAGTTCCACAAATAACTGTCAAGGTTATTTGTCAAATAAAGTGAGCTGAGTATCTACAGTGCATCTATGTGGGTTTTTCTTTAAAAAAAAGCCAAAATTGTCAATAAGAAAGTTTCACAGAAGTTGAAAGATCTGCTTTGTTCATTTAGAACTAGATTGCAGATTCTCCAAAAAAGAAAGTGATATGCTAATACATATTTTTTTCTTGCTTTTTGGCTTTTTTGGCTAAGAGCACGCTATCAGTTTAATATATGACCTGTCCCCGTGTCAGGAGTAAGTATTCTGCTTTTGAGTCAGAAGCCCCTGGCAACCAACCAGGTGAGGAGGGGGCAGTGCTGAGAGCAATCAACAGAGATTTAAACAGTTCCAGGGAGTGTGAGAGACCCAGAGGGCATGGAACAGGAGTGGACAGACAGGGGTGTGGCAGGGCAGTGAGGGGTGACATAGCAGTTCTCATGGCAATTCACAGAGGCAGGGCAAGCAGGAAGGGCTCCTCTCCGACCATCTGGAGCAGCCAATAGACGCAGCAAACAGTAGCTGGTAAGGAAGAGCCAAGACAATCCTTCAGCCCCAATCTTATTAACACATGAGTTTAAGGTTCCCCAGTTATGGAGTTGACTCACCATAAAGCTCAGTTGCTTGTAGATGAAGGAGCCGCTACACTAGGCGTGTCAGAGAAAATTCGTGTGGCCAAAGCTCAACTGGAGCTGAAGCTGGCCCGAAATGGGGGGACAGAAAAAATAGTTTTTTTGAGTATATGAATGGCAATAGGCAGTACAGAAATATCATTGGCCTGTTACAGGATAAGGATGCTCACCTTACAAAAAGGGACCGAGAGAAGGCAGAGGTGTTCAAGGCTTTCTTTGTTTCTGCCTTCAGTATGGATGAGGGACCAAGGAGGTCTCAGTGCCCTGAGCTTGAGGACTGTGACTGCGAGAATGATCCATGAGTCTTCTGTAAACTTGAATTCAGACCTGCTTGTTAGAGTTCATAGGCTTTTAGCCCTCAGTAATCTACCTGACATGACCATGGCAATGTACTCCTTCAAGATGTGACCTATCTGTCCAGCAGGTAGTGGGGCTAATGAAGCCCTGAGTAGGATGAGCTGGGTTGGTATCTTTGTGGACACTCTGAAGTTCAGCAGAAGGCAGTTCCAGCAGTTCTTTCCACTATCCCCAAAGCTCCAGGAGTTCTGTGGTTCTCTGTGCCCAGGTTCAGCCAGTAGCAAGGCTGTATTCACATTACCAGTAGGCATGCACACACACATATGCACACACCTGTGCATACACAGCCAACCACACAGGTCAGCACAGACGGAAAATAGTGACCCACCTGCACCAACATGAACAGCATGGACTGCCCAGTGCTGTTCCTTTCCTCCTGCTGGTCAGGGTTGAAGTCCACTAGTGGTATGCATATGCCACTATACATATATATTTACTTATATATGTAAATACATATATATTTACACACACATACACACTGAATGCATCACTCCAACTGCAGCCTCTCAGTCAACCCAGCAGCTGGCCTCAGAGCGCTGGTCTTCCAGTTGTTCTCCTCAGCACCTTTGAATGCCCTGAGGTTTGCAGCCTCACTTCTGTGGCTGGTACTCAGACCTCTACACACACACACAGAGTCAGATGTTTCTGATAAATCATCCAAGTTCTGTGGGAACGGAAGCAAAGGAGTTTCTTTTCCATTAGGATAGGGCTAAGTAATTAATGTTTTATATAGCTAGACAGACATAAGAAGAAGCTGACAAGCCCCAGAATTTACTGTGAATAATTCCCTGGCAATCTGAAGTATACCAGAATATGTACTTTTCCACTTTGCCATAAATGAAATCCTGACAGTGTATTGAAAAAAAGTTTCTTCTAACATGGAACAGTATCTTGCTAAAGTGCTCTGAAGATTTGTATTCTGGAAAGTTGAAATAGAAGAAAAGATTATAAACATGACCCTATTATTGAAGTATCAGTATCTGATATTCAACAGAATGATTCTTGTCCAAAACAGCACACCAATCGTTTTTCAGAGATTAGAAATCCCTATTTTACTGGTGAATTTGATTACATTCTAAAATATACTTGGCTTGTCTCTTGTTTGCTAGTCTGGATCTTTCCTCTCACAAACACTGTGAAATAAACTAATTTTGAATTTATGTAGTGTCTCTCAGAAAAATGCAAAGTGAGTGCTAGTGAGAAAGCAATAAACTCAAAGTGGCGACTTGATTTTAGTAGTATGTTGCATACTGGGTGGTTTTATATGCTACCAGTGTACATGCTTATATATTCTTTGTCTCCCTGCAAAATAGATTTTACCCCAGCAAATTGGATTATGGCAGCATATGATAGGTAAGAAGGACATACCTTGTTTAGCTATAAACTGCCTTCTTGCATCATTTCAGGCACAAAATGCAGAAATAATGTATACTCAGCGGGCCCATTTTATGTTTTTCTTCAGCAAATAGTTTACAAGCTGATAACCTTTCACAACTCTCTCTCTTTTTTTTTTTCTTTCTGCATAAAGTAGTCTTAGAAAATCTGCAATAGGTTGGGACTATGGAAGAGTAAATGACAAAACAAAGGCCTTTGAATGAAATGCATATTGTCACATTTCATTTAGACTAAAGTATCCGGATTTTTTTCTGTTCAGATTGCAGGCATTAATGCTCCCATGCTGACACAAATTTTAGTTTGACTATCTAGGAAGCTGAGTTAATAGAAACAGTGTAAACAATAGGAACTCAAATGAGAGTATATGTCTCCACTTGACTCATTTTGTTAAAATAACAACATTTTCATGTCGTATTGCAGCTGTGTATTAAGGCTTGATATCTTTTACTGACAGGGTTTTGCAAAATTTAGGTAGTTTTACAGACATAATTAATCAAACAAATGCCTTTGTTTTCATATTTTCCCATGGAGAAACTGAATTTATCTAGCTTTCACAAAAATGGAACACTAATGTCATCAGCCTGTAGGCTATTTTAGTTTAGTACTCCTTAAACAATCATACTGGGCTTTGCCATTAAAAACTTGCAAAAAATAAGGTTAGGTTATGAGTTAATATGATTAATATACACTAGGGATTTCATATAATTCTTTATAGCTTTTAAATCGATTGGCTTCATTATAATAAATGGATTAGTTGCATCTTCTCCTCCCTTTCCATCTCCTTTCTGTGTTTATGTTTTCCATTTTCTTCCCTATTTTCTTCCTCTCTGTTTAGCTGATCCCCTCTATTCTTTCTGTAGGCCTCACTCTCCTTTTTTCCCCTCTGTTATTTTTATTCCTGAGGTTTCCTTTATTCTTATTCCATTTTTTTTTCCTTTTCCCTCAGTCTTTATTTCTTGTCTTGTTTTGATTATGATTATTAAGGTTTTAGTGATTTTCTTCTAAAGAAATCTGGTAGAAGGAGAGTGGAAAGAGAAGAGAGGCTAGTTAACAGATATTGCTAGAGACTCTGATACAGCTCTACCATAACAACAGTAACATAATCTTGTGACTGACTTTGGTGGAAGTACCAGTAAACATACTGTAAGCCAAAGTCATATTTGAGATTAGCATATAACACAAGCAGGGGATTCCTTAGTGGGCAACTAACTCACTTGGGTGCCGTATTTCCACTGGGCAGGCTAGGGTCCCACTACCATCAATGGACACAAATCCATGTGTCTGTCCATTCATTCATGTCACTCATTTTAGCTTGCCGGCTTAATAACCCCCTCATTTTCAGAGTATAATGGGATGAATCCCACCTATCCTATCAATACCTCGGTGAGAATTTGGGCACAATATTAAAGCACAGTAACACTCCAAGCTGCCAGTCTTCCTACATCCAGCAGTGCTGTTGTCAGTTATTTCCTGTACTCTGAATTCAGTGGAAAAACGTATTTTGTGTCTTTAGTAAAGACTGGTATAAATGTAACTTGAAAGTACCTAATATTACTACATAGGTAAGTATCATTACCTTTCTATAATGCTTGACTATCTTCTTTTTTACTCTTTCTGACAACAAAACACTATCTTTCCTAGCTTTTTTCAAGATGGTCTGTGGAGTCTCTTGTGCATCTGGAAACAGCTGCAAAGCTTGCATGTGTAATTGTAGATGCATTTGATGGCTGGGATCTCATTGGAGACATTCAGATGCAGCTGTAGCTGAACCAGGACACACAACAAATCTCATCTAAACACATGTATTGATCTAGACAACAACCAACATTTTAACTTCCTTTCCTATGCAAGAGGGCTTGGAAAGCCTCTAGAATAGGTTCATTTTTACCATGACTGAAGCTTGAATCACAATTTGAGATATGTTTGAAAGATCTGTTTGTTTGATTCTAGAAATGTGACCATATCTACTATTTGTATTTAAGTTAGCTGTATAACACTGTTTCTTCCTTTCATTTTCCAATTGCTTTTTAATACCTCAAGAACTTGTGGCTAAGGCTGAAATTTACCCATAATTTTAAACCCCCTTTGTGTGTAAAATGACTGTGTATGAAATAATGTAATAACTATTGTTTATATGGATGATAAATAGTAAAAATTGTGTGATTCTATGTGTTGTGTTGTAGGAAAGAATAAAAAAAAAACAGACTGATTTTTTCATGATTGTGTATGTATCTTTGTGTGACAGAGCACTCTGACAATTTTTATTGTAAGATCTGATTTTCAGTTGCTTTCATCTTTCCTGGATTTTTTCTATTTAGGCTGTATTTTGCCATGTTGGGCATTCCAAGCAATTCTTCTACATTGCTAGAATGACTGACTATACCATAAGTGGTGATTTAAATTAACATAGTTTATTTTTCATTGAGGAAGATTAGGTTCACACATTTTACATCTTGCTGGAAAGAAATTCATAGAGTAATACAATGGTTTGGTTTGGAAGGGATCATCTAGTTTCAACCCCCTTGCCATGGGCAGGAAATCTTCCACTAGATCAGTTTACTCAGAGCTCCATCCAGTCTTGAAGATCTTCAAGGGATGGTGACTCCACAACCTCCCTGGGCAACCTGTTCCAGTGCCTCAACACCCTCACAGTAAAGAATTTCTTACTAATAACTAGTCTAAACCTTCCCTCCTTCAACTTAAGACCCCTTGTCCTATCACTATAGGACCTTGTAAAAAAGTCCCTCTTCAGCTTTCTTGTAGGCCATCTTTAAGTACTGGGAGGCTGCTATAAGGTCTCTGTGGAGTCTTCTCTTCTTCAGCCTGAATAGCCCCAACTCCCTTGGCCTGTCTTAATAGAAGAGGTGTTCCAGCCCTGTGATCAATTTGTGGCCTCCTCTGGACTCATTCCAAGAGTCTTTTGTGTGTTGAGATTTCCCCCCCTCCAATAGTGCCCCAGGTAGAGTCTCACTAGAGAAGAGGAGAGGGGAAGAATCCCCTGCATTGACCTGCTGGCCACAGTTTTTTTGATGCAGCCCAGAATGTAGCTGCCTGGGTAGCAAGGGTGTGTAATAGGCTCAAATCCAACTTTTCATCTGCAAGCACCACCAAGTCCCTCTCCATAGGGCTGCTGGAAATACTGAGGGCAATGAGTGAGATTCATGTTGATCTTCTCTTCTGTTTACTTGCTCTTGTCATCAATATCAACCTTGCTGTGAAGGAACTTTCAAGAAATTTTTCATAGAGAAAATCTTAAAATATGTTTTAGAAGATGCCAGTTTTTGCAGTTGTAGAGAACTGAATTATGACTCAAAATTGAGCTACACTAAAACAGTTATTTGTTTGCTGTAGCAGCATAGATTTCTCACTACTAAGGAAAATAATACAGTTAAATAAGGATTTGTTTAAAGGTTTAATTAAGAAAAAACACATCTGTGCATTTTAAGTTTACTCTAGAGTTACTCCAGGTAAAGCTGAAATTACTTGAAGTAATTACTACAGGGAGGCTGAAATTACTTGAAGTTCGCTTCTGTTATAGGGATTGGTAGTGAGAACTGAAATCAGGCCAAAGACTGGTTTCTCCCTGGAGAGGTTTTTCACAGAATGTAACTGAGCCACTGATTTGCCTGTGTGATTTCCAGCCTTTAACAGATACAATAATTTTTTTTTGGGTAGCTGATATTGCCCTCACATATGTTTTTCAGACTATTTTCTCATTTTAGCTATCTCAGTAGGATTTGTTCTGTAGCCTTTTCCTTCACAGATAGGAAACTGGCAGCATAGCCTCAGTAACATTTGTGTCAGTCTTACATTATTGTGACATCTGGGTACATGTACTTTTTAAAGACTGCAGAGATATTTGAATTAGAACTAGATTGCTCTGATGAGCACATAGCAAGCAAATGTATTAGAAGAAACCTGGTCATAGAAGCACAGAGCTCTACTAGCCCTTGCAAAATAAATATTGCAGTATAGCATAGCATTTACACTGCTTCCAATACCTGACCTAGCTCATTTAAAATGAGGTCAGATTGTTCCAACATTACACTGCAATCTAGATTGAAAACATATGTCTTTGTCTATATCAACACATAACACAGATTCTGCTGGCTGGACGTTGTTTTTCAGAATGAATATTGCACTGGACTTTACGATATTTTTAGCTGCTGAATCCTCTTTTTCACCTCTGTAGTTTAAACTGTTTCACAGAAAGTATTGTTGACTCTCAGTAAACTTTCTAAGCAGGCTCCAGACACCTGTTGCATTATTTTATCAAGTTTTGTTGGGAATTCTTGTCAATTGTTTTTGACCACACTCTACAGCATGACATTCTTCCTCCTCTTTCACTTCAATAACAAACCTACAAATAAATTTTAACACTGTTGGAGCCTATGACTTGTTTATAGTTTTTGCTCCTCCACCTAATCACTAGTTATTATCTCACCCTCCTTTTTCTTTATTCTATCTTGTAATTGAAACAACTTTTTGTCAACCCTGCAGACTTTTAAGGTCCAAGATTTCCATCTTTTCTCTTATAAACTCAATTTTTTTCCCCCTCTGCCACTCTCTGGGATGTCTACAGCATCAGTGCATAATTTCTTAGCAATGTATCCAAATATTTAATGATAAAAGGTATTACATATTTCATACAATGCCTTTGCAATTGCTGTAAAAGTTGCAAAACTCCTTCTGTGTCATTAAGTATCTATTTAATGTTTCCTGTAACCAAAATCCTATGTAGCCCTAGCCTGTCCAATCCTCACAACTTTCAGTTCACAGACTGACCTTCTTGGTGTAGAGGAAGCAATCAGTCTTCTGAGCCTTTATCAGTCAGAGATGGAAAAAAAACCCAAGCTGTAATGCAACTGACATTTTTCACTCTAACAAGTAGATATTCTGCTAGGTAGTCGGTTTTTCGTAACATTTATGTCAGGACAATTTATTTTTTTTTTGGCAGACTGGTGTTTGGGAGATGGGCATAGAACTTACATGGTCTAGCTAAGAAGTTGGTAGTTCAAGGAGCTTTCATTCTTAGAGTAATGAAGGTACACTACTAAAGCAAGTAAATTAGTTTTACAACCACAGGGTCTCCAAACTGCAGCACGAGAACAAAGCTGCCTGTGGACAGAGACCTGTAAAGGACCACTTTGGACCTACCTGCTCCCTGTACTGCAAAGGACTTTGCAAACTTGGGGTAGGAGACCTGGCAGAGCATATGGGTGTGTTTATTCTCATCTTGTTCATACGTAGATTAATATGTTAGTATATTTTAGCTAAAAAACCACTTGGGCTTTAAAGCAGAGAAGAACGGGCAGCAGCTCTAGCAGTTGCCTACACTTTTCCCCAGATTCACTGTCTGGATGAGGTACTCTTCATTCCTAGGCAAAGCCTGAACATGCACTGCAAGAGGACAATGCTGGAGATGCAAGTGCAGTGATAAGGGGGAAACAGGCGCCCTGAAGCAGAGGAGGGACCTTGCCTGTACTTATAGGTGGTTACCTTGGGAATGCACAATGGTTTCTTCAAGTTTTATTGTGGTTTGGGAAAATGCTGGAATTTCCTGTACTATAAAAACAAGGCTGAAGCAAAGAGTTTATCCTAAAGAACCTTAATGAACAGAAAGGTGTTTCTGTATTGTGGTTTGTCTCACCCAGTAGATCGGTGTTTTTGCTTTATAGGAATAACCATTTTTCTTTACTGTAATCTAGGTTTAACACTGAAAACTTGAAAGACAGACCTATGCTAAAGGCTGTAAAATATATTTAATTATTATTTTCAATATTTTGTAGATGGAATCCAGAAATTCAGAATGCTGGAGGACACGCAGCAAGATAGAGACAAAGTAAAGAAACAATATTCATATTTCTCAGTCTTAATGTAACTTCTTATGTTTCAAAGACATCTTGTTTTGTTATGTTGAACCAGTCCTTTTACTTCCATGACTTCAGTTACAGAAAAAGTTATTAAAGGTTAATTAGAAGAGTGCAGGGAAGACTTAGCTTTGAATCAGCTAACTACTGAAGCAAATTATAGAAATAGGAAAATGTAAAGCACATCTAAACGAGGGGAGGTCAGTTAGTGGCCTAGGACTTAGACTTCACATGCAGAGTAGATGTATTTGGCATCTGAAATATATTCAGTCCAGAGGACATGCAGAAACCCACTAGATAGAGGTATTACTGCATCAAAAAGGAAAGGATGCAATGACACATAGAGTGAGGCCAAATCTTTCACAGTTTATTGAGCCAGGTACACTACCTCATGCATGTAGCTGTTTCAAACTTTGGCATCCATCTAGAAAAAATAACCCCTCAACCTGAATAAGATGCCCATATCTGATTGGAAAGACAGATTAAGACCTTTTAACCACAGCTAATTCTGACTAGTCACCAACATATAAATGGATTAATACTTGGAGACAAGTGAATTGCCTAAATAAAAGGTTTTAATATTAACCTGTAAATATTTTAAAACATTATAGATTATCTCAGATAAATATTCTACATGATTAAAGCATTAAACTAATATTTTTAGTCCAAGATGTTACACATTTATTGAACTGAACAGATAAAAAATATATAGTAACTGTATCTAGAGTCAAATGCATCACTGCAGTGCCTGCAGTCTGAGACAGTGCTCATCATACCTCCATTTTTTGTTAGAAAAATAAGAAAGAAAAAGCATATTTCACGGCCAAAAAAAAAAAAAAAGTTTCTGCCACTACTCTCTCTAGATTGATTAAATGAAATTTCAGAGTTATAACTGAAATAAATATGTATTTTGAAAAGTTTCCCATTAAAAATTGAATAATAACCATCTGAGCTTTGGCCTACAGTAAAACTTGTCAGCAACGATAAGCTAGGCTTCAGTCCATTTAACTTTTAATGAATAGTTAAGTATGTAGTTAGTTATTCTGTATTATTCTGTATGTTGGATTCATTTACTGAGCACATCCATTTCCATAGTGATAAACGGATGCCGTTCCATAATTACTTTATGAAAAAAGCCCAGAGGTTTAGAAGGCATAGATCTGCTTGTGCTGACTTCATGTCAGAAAGTATGAGCATAAGAGCATTTTCCATGCATTTTTCTACTCTTTTGCATTTTGCCTACTAGCTTTTTTCAAGTTTTACAATTGGCAGTGGGTTTTTAAATGCTTCTTTATGTGAATATTTCATTTTTTAAAATCTTTTGAATAATTGTTTTAAAAAATCAAAACACTAATATAAGGACTTAGTTCTAATAGACAAAGTGAGTTCATTATTAATTCCTTCTACTTGGGTGCACTGGCCATCAGCTGGTATTAAATAACCCTGTCCGGTTGGGAATTCAAAATAGGGCATAACCACAGTGAGTATTCAAGTCTGTAGACCTATTAATTTTGATCCATAATATAGAGAAATTCTGAGTGCATGAGATCCTAGGAATGAAATAAGAAGTAGAACTCAGATAAAAGACTGAATGAAATGGTATTTGGTACTTAAAATCTGATGGTATGCAGGTTTTGAATGTTTTTTTTTTGTGGTTGTTGTCCTTTGCCAGAAAATTGATTTGATTGTATGCACAAATTTCTCATCTATAGAGCAGGAAACACTTTTCAGCTAATTTTAACTATGGGTGACTCATGGATCCTCGATGAACTGAACCAGAAGAGCATTGTTTGGTGTCTGTCCCTTGGGAGCAAGTAAAATGTAGACTGATATAGGGCTGCTATTTTTCAGAAATCCAGACCCTATTTGAAGTCTAGGTGTCTGAGTAGGGTTCTCAAGGAGGTACCTCATTCATCTGAGAAACTGCATTTGGGAATCTGGGTCTACCAGCAGTTTTCCAATCTTCCAGCGTAGTCTTTTCAAGAGGGATCTGCTTTCTCCATTCATGTTCTCATTATCCAATTGGTGAAAATTTATCTTCAAAGCAGATTATCTGTATTTATAGCAGCACGATGTTTTGCCTGAACTTTGACTGGGAGACTGATATCTGAATACTTTTCATTTTCCTGGACTTTCAGATCCTTCCTACATGACAGGATCTTCACCTGTTGGTGAGGATGATGGTCACCATCTGGTCGAGAGTGGCAGTTGCAGTCCTGTTTTGGTTCTAGTCCTCCTCTGGATCCAACAAGTGGTACCAGAAGTCCCAAAATCCCAAGACTACACATGCTCAGGTACAGGTGGGAATGCCCAATACCTCCCCCAAGGTGAGGAGCTTCACAATGGGTGATTTAACTGTGTGAGTCCTGGAACATTTTTGGAATCTTTGATGGTATAGATCATTTCAGCTGCCTATTGTACCAGTCCCTAATAGCATATTAGCAGACATGACCCCTCAGAATGGGTGTGAAGGTGCTGGTGCCTCCCTGGAGGGGAGTTATCATAGCTGAGTCATTGGTGTGCAGACAGAAACACTCCCCTGACTCACAGAATTCTGTAACACCCAGCTTGCAGCCTGAGGGGTCAGGTGTGCCCTGGGCAGCTGCTGCAAATGATTCATTATTAACAATCCATCAGAAATGACACAGAGGATGTAGAATACATAGCTCTGGTTATACCTACATAGTGACAACCTGCTCCTGGCCCCTGTAACTAGGACATCTGCACTTTCTTTCACCTTTTTATCACTCAATGTAAAGAAAAGGAAGGTGACAATTTCTTCTGTTCTTATCTTTCTTGTGATATAATTGCAGCTAAAAGAAACTTTGGTTATTGCAAGCTTTGCAATTAATCATATTAATAATTAATTAATATTATAATAAAACTAATCTGTATTATAGTTGTTTTAACTATCAGACATTCTTTGCAAGGAGGGAGATTGATTCATCAGCTTAATTTCTATACATAGTTTTCAGTTGATCTTATTATACAAATAATTGCTATTAACTAATGGTATTACTCTTTCTAGGAAAAATCTAAGGTTAACTGAAGATTCATAATCTACAATCTGTGCTGTCTTGAAGGAAAACATCTATTAACTGCAAAGCTTTCAAGTCTGATATCTGACCACTTTAATTGTCACTGTAATTGATTTTACCTTTGTCTTGGTGTTGTGATTGCTTTGTAATCTGTTGATGATTAATGGCTGTCCTCTGGTTACCCTGCTTGGCTAGGCCTAAAGTTAAACCAAGTTTGCTTTGGCTCTGACTTGTCCTAAGAGATGTCAAAAACTAATTCAAATTTATCATATGTGGAAAAAGGAAACTCTGCACATTGATGGTATCCTCAGCCTCTCAGCTGAGCAGATGGAGAGCTACAACTAGCTTTGCAGAATGGCAGTTTTTCTCTTTTAAAGAGAGTTGCATGGGGACTTAGCTTTCCCTGTTTCTAGGGCGGCCCGCATCGTTTATCTTACAATAACATTCAGCACAGTGGTAAACAAATTTTTTATGGACAAGCCACAGGCAAAAATTTGAGCCACTATGTATTTACCTAAGGTCCTTTTCTTGCCTCAAGCTGCGATGTCAAATTTGACAGTATAATACCTGAGGCTGATCCTGAGATTGAACTGAGATTTAGCAGAAACTATGATTTTTGTTTGTTTGTTTATTTATTTATTTGTTTGGTGGGTTGTTTACAAAGCAGTGAGGCTGCAGCAACTGATTGTATTCTTGGATGTTTCAGCTGTACCTGCTATCATATTCATTTTGTGTCATCTGCAAACTTGCTTAGTATCCCTTCCAGTCCTATGTCCAAGACATTTATGAAGATGTTGAAGAGCACAGGGACCAAGATGGAGCCCTGTAGAACCCCACTAGTGACAGGTCACCAGTCTGATGTCACCCCATTCATTCTTGCCCTTCTGTGTTCAACCCATGCGCCATTTGCTCACCCATCACACGATGTGTTTATCCAGTTGTGCTGGACATTTTATCCAGAAGGATCCTGTGAGAAACAATTCTGAAAGGTTTACTGCAATCCAAAAAGATGTCATCAACTGGCTTCCCTTGATCAGCCAGGTGGGTTACCTTGTCATAAAATGAAATCAGGTTTGAAAAGCAGGACTTTCCTCTCATGAAGCCGTATTGGCTGTGACCAAGGATTGTGTTGTCCTTCAGGTGTTTTCCAGTACTTCACAGAATAATCATTTCCATAACTTTGCTGGGCACTGAACTGAGACTGACAGGCCTGTAGTTTCTGGGGTTCTGTTTCTTGCTCTGTTTGGGAAATGGAACAGCATTCACCAGCTTTCTGTCACCTGGAACCTCTGGATTCCCAAGACTGCACAAAAATCATCAAGAGAGGTTTCACAATGACATCAGCTAGCTCTTTGAGGATTCTGGAATGAATCCCATCAGGCCCCATGGATTTGTAGGGATCCAGCTGGAGCAGCAGATGCCACACAATTTCAGGGTCGACTGGGAGTGGATTATTCTCACAGACACGGGCCTCCAGCTCAGGGCACTGAGACCCCTTTGGTCCCTCATCCATACTGAAGGCAGAGATAAAGAAAGCCTTGAACACCTCTGCCTTGTCTCTATTCCTTTTTGTAAGGTGAGCGTCCTTATCCTGTAACAGGCCAATGCTATTTCTGTACTGCCTATTGTCATTCATATATTTGAAAAAATTCTTTTTATTGTCCCCCACATTTCTGGCCAGCTTCAACTCATTCTGTTGCTTTTGGAGCATCCTACTTTTGTAATTGGCAGGGCAGGGAGAATAGGAGTTTATGTTGATAATCAAATACAGCCATGCAAATGTTGAAAAGCATTTATACATAATTGGACCTAGTTCTATGTTGAATTTCAAAACAAACAAGAGTAATCCCAACAAAGCAATTGAGAAAAGTTGATATGAACCATCTGAAAACAGTGAATCATGGTATTCAGTGATTTTAGAAAATTATTTTAAGGGCAAAATCAAATTTTTTCTTTTAAAATAAGAAACTCAATGCACTTTATAAAAGCTGTAATTTTCTTGTAAACCTGCATTTTAATGATGTTAAAATCTTTAATGCCAAATGTCATATCTGTAAAAGTGGTAAATTTCAAGACTGTATTAAAAACTTAGGGGACATTTACTTTGGAAATGATGTATGACATGACCTTCAACTCTTCATAATTTAATAAGAATGCAATGCTAGCTAATTAGACTTCAAAATGACAGATAAGTGCTCATTATAACTCCTTTTGTATATACAAAGAAGGTTTTAGGAATAAATGCTTTGGACAGGTGGCAGGACTTTGCTATTGCTTTGCTACTACTAGCAGAAATATATACAATGTCTGCTAAAAAAAAACATACAAAAGTATTTTTTGCCTGGACCCACCCAGAAATCATCCTCAAGATTTCTTGCTTTCAAAAGAAAAAGTTGGTGCAGCTCAGCCTCAGTTCAAGATTAGAGTCTAACAAATACTACAATGAGAAAAATTAATCTTCCAAATTTCTCATTTCCAAGTCAAAATATTACTCAAAAATTTAGTTACATATTATTAATAAACCTAAGCTAATTAATTTGCATTCCTAATATGAGGAATCTGATTTTTTCAAAGAATTTTTTTCAGAACATGACTTCCTTAAGAATTATTAGATTACTCTGCACTTCATGTTTCTGTAGATAAACTTACAAAGTGATCTTTCAGCAATTCACTGTGATAAGGGACTTTTCTGGCTTTGTCACATAGAAAGATCTTATGCTCAGAAATGTACTTGTTAAATTTGGATAAGTGCACTTTTGGATTAAATTAAACAAAAACATAAGCTCAGAAAGAGAGGCTATAAAAACCCCCAAACACCAAAACCCCCCTCAAAATCCTCATTACAACCCCTTTCATTTATGGAGGCATATGGAGCAAGGAGAAAAGCAATGAAAGATATTACATAATTAATATTCTGCAGTATTACCCTTTTGTAAAATATTCTAGTGTAGAACTGGGTTTGTGTGTTTTAGAGACTGAAATAGTTAATGGCTTAAACATTAAGATCACTGAAACACTTTTACCAAACTGCAAAGAAACAGCTGCTCATCCAGCAAAGCCCACCACACCCTGAATATGCCTACTGTGAAAGGACCTTGAGGTAAGGTAAGGGGGTGCCACTCTCCAGCTATTCCAGGTGCAGAAGGGTGTACGTACCTGAAGCTAAAACCTGAATTTCCAGATAAAGGAAGAGGCCATTAAGAGGCAAATCCTGTGAGGTGGGATCATCTGTCTTATCATGCCCATGTCCTCCCTTACACAATGACTATGCTGTGGAAACTTCTCTGAGGAGCTTTGAAGACTCATGGCATGTCCCATGACATCATCCATTGTAACACTCCCTGTCCCCAGTTCCCACCTGAGCTTGGATGAAACCTTTGAGTTTTGTGGGGGGGATCAAGACCATCACTTCGACCAACAGACATGGAAGCTGCAACTATCAAGTTTCATTGCTGGATCCAGAGAGTGGTGACTACATACACACATATATTTCTACTGTTATATTTTCTTTCTCTTCCTTCCCTTATACATTTCCTTAAGTGTTATTTTTATGCTTTAATATTACCATATTATTACAGATGATAACCAAAATGGCTATACACCTGTTTTCCTTTGAAACAAAATTGTTCTAAACCAAACCTTATATATATATTTGCAAACACCAATTATTTACTGTCACTTCACTCTAATCCACTTCATTCTGGAGTGGGTGGGAACAGTGTGATCAGGTTTTGGTAGCTGAGGGGGGTGCAGGGGTGACTTCTATGAGAAGCTGCCAGAAGCTTCCCATCCATCTGATAGAGCCAATGCCAGCTGGCTCCAAGATGGACCTGCTGCTGGCCAAGGCTGAGCCCATCAGTGATGGTGGTGGGATAATGCAGGTAAGAAGGGGAAAAAGCTACTGTGCATGAGCAATTGAAGCCAAAGAAGAGAGGGGTGAGAATATGTGAGAGGAACAACTCTGCAGACACTGAGATCAGTGAAAAAGGAGGGGGGAGGAGGCGCTCCAGGTACCAGAGCTGAGACCCCCTTGCAGCCTGTGGTAAAGCAGGTTATCTCCCTGCAGCCCATGGAGGTCCACAGTGGGGCAGAAATCCACCTGCAGCCCATAGAGGAGCCCACACCAGAGCAGGTGGATGCCCAAAGGAGGCTGTAATCCCATGGAAAGCCCACGCTGGAGCAGGGTCCTGGCAAGACCTATGGATCCATGGAAAAGGAGCCCACACTGGAGCACTAGATTTTCTGTCAGGACCTTGCAGCCTGGGGGGGACCCTCACTGGAGCAGTCTGTTCCTGAAGGACTGCATCCCATGGAAGGCACTCACGCTGGAATAGGTTGTGAAGAGTTGCAGCCCATGGGAAGGATTCATGTTGGAGAAAATCATGGAGGACTGTCTCCCATGGGAGAAATCATGCTGGAGAGGGGGAAGAGTGTGACAAGTCCTCCCTCTGAGGAGGAAGGAACAGAAGAGGCAATATGGGATGAACTGACTGTAACCTCCAATCCACATTCTACTGTGCTGCTCAGGCATGAAGTTGAGCCCAGAAAGATGGGTCTTGATTTGGAAATAAACTATTTTTTTCCCAAATCAAGTCTGTTTTGTCCATTACAGTAACTGGGGGGTGACCTCTCTCTGTCCTTATCTTTACCCATGAGTGTTCTGTTATATTTTCTTTCCCTTGTCCATCTGAGCGACAGGGTGGTTTTGGTGGGCACCTGGCACCCAGTCAGTGTCAACTCTCCACAGGAGTAAACAGTTCTTCTCACATTATTAGACTCCTTTTTCAAGTGAACAAAATATTATTCTCTTTTCTTGGTTTACCATCCTTAAATTCTGTGATGGTAAATAATGCTTGTCTAAGCTCTTCATGATCAGAACACAAGTTTGTCAAAGAGCAGAGACCAGCAATTTTAGGACTTGTTTTGTTGTTGTTTGTAGTTTTGTTTTGTTATGCTTTTGTGTTTTTTTAATTAGTTTTTTGTTTGTTTTGTTTTTTGAAGATGAAGTTGTATATACCTTTTATTTTGTCTTTCATCCTTCCAATGGGTAAATAATGATTTTTTCTTTCCTGTGCCTTGTTCCACACAGATGAAGGAATTTGACACACTGGACTATTTAGATAGCTACTCCACTACATTTTTTAGCATTAATATAACCTCCAATGCATATAAGAGGAGCAAAATGGAAGCAAATCAGAATGGAGTTTGGGAATTGGCAAAAGGTGAGTTTGCTACCACTTACTAGACTGACAACTTGAGAGGAATTTGTTATTTGCTAGTTCTGAAATGTGTTATTTTTCTACAGCATGGAAACTGGAGAAAAACGCATATCTATATATTCCTGCCAGTGTATCTTGAATAAATACTGAGAAACACTGGAAGGAAGGAAAAGTTGAGCGAGATAGGATGATAGTACTCAACAGGGCACACATGTTCTTCTGTATATTTTTATATATTCTAAAGTAACAAACTTACAAACCCATAACCTATTAATGTCATATCTGATTTAATTTTCTCTTGTAAACAAACTCAATTCAAAGAGATCACAATAGGTTTCTGGGTTTTTCTTTCATAATTCTTGTTCCTATTGTATTCCTCTCTTGCTTTGCCCATGTTACAAACCTATTTTCATTTGCCTTCACATTTGTTACTGTCCTTTTCCTTTTCTCCAAATCTGTGCCATAAAGTATACTGCTCACTAGCAGCTTCTAATTTATTCCCATAATAACAAACTTTTGCATGAAAATGCAGTCTTTGGAAACCCCTGAGTCTATTTGAGAACTCGCTGAGTATTCCTACTGTAGCAATTGGCATCTTTTTGGAAGAATTTGTAACCAGAAGTTAGGACTTGCTTTTCGCTTAGGAAGCCTTTCCTGTCTAAGAGTATTTTTCTCATAAAGAGTTGAAAGTTTTTCTTTCTCTTCTTCTTTGCATACCAAGAAAAAAATGCAGTCTCTCTCTGCTCTGAGGAGAGATAAATCCTCACAGTGTTACAGACTCTGCTGGCTGTGAGCCTGGTAGAGGGAGGCCAGAGGCAATAAAGCCTGAGAATGAAAAGAGGTTTTGCCTTTTTTCTCAGGTCCCATGCTCTGGAAGCACAGCTGGTTTTGCTTTGCAAGTTTTTTGTGTTCTTGCCTTCAAATAAACTTTTTTGAATTCTTTCCACCACTGTGACATTTTGGGGGATACCTGCATATATCTTACTTTACACCTACACTGTCAAAGGATTTGACTTCCTTGTTTTGCCACTAATCATCATAATCTCATATATACTGTGTTCAGTTCTAGACTCTCCTTTGGTATAAGTCAGTTCCCATCTTGATGAAACCTGAGTGTGTTTCTGGAGGTAGTTTCAAGAACTGTGTCCTGTAGAGATGTCGTGTTTCCCACATGAAGACCCTGAATGTCCCACACTCCCCCATCTACAGCCCAATAGTAGAAGAAGCCTGCTTTAGAGACCTGAAATGTAAACCTCAGGTGCTTTCAAATTATTTCAACTTCAAACGCTAATAGAAAATTGTTATTAAAAGCTTTGGGTTATCACTTTGGGGAAGGACAATCAAGCCAAGTACTAGGCTGGGTGGAAGTGGTCAGTCTTATGGTGGTGCATCACCCACCACCTCCTCCCATCCTTGGGCCTGCTCCCAGAAGCTCCTGATAAGCCTTGACTGAACCATCTGAATGGTGAAGCAACCCTTGACCATGCCAGTCGAGCCATGAACCTTGCCATGAGCCTGTAAGGTTGCATTTTCACAAATTCGTATGAATCCCTGCTTTTGCCAATACCTTTGATAGTGCTCCTTTAAGTGCCCAAAACACTCATTCATGGCAAGTCACCCCAAAGAGGGTCTGACCCTGAGCAGTCTCTCTGTTACCTGAGTCTCCCTTTACAAGTTGTTCTAAAATGCAGAAAACTTACTAAAACTTACTTTATCTGTGTAAATAAAAGTGTTGCATCCAGCAGAAATTAATAAAGAATATTTAATGTGAATTAATAACGGTTCATGCAAAGCTAATTATCTGTCCCAATTTTTCACAAACTTTCCTTAGGGTAACATTATTCTCCAGGCCATTTCTTCATGTTACTGTCATTATACTATATACATATTATTCTTGTTATTCATTATACACTTTTTTTCCTCTGAATTTTGCCATAAAGTTTTGTATACAGCATAATACCTAGTTACAATTATATTAATTCTTCTACATGCATAAAATTCTGTGAAGAGGGGATGTTAATTTAGAAAGTTTGATAATAATATTTTTCACGAAAGATATTTAAAACAGTTTTTGCAATTAAATACATTTAATTTTACTGTTACCCCTTTTGCAATTAAATACAATTAATTTTACTGCTATCCCAAACAATCAGAAGTAAGAGGAAAAACCCATAGAAACAATCTCTAAAACAATCTAAAGATATTGCAAGTATTTATTTTTAATTTACCTGTAAAAATGAAACAACACTGTGTGCCTTTCAGGAACATTCCCATAGTATGTGTAGAGTCCCATTTGAAACATACAAAATACCTAATGCCTTTTTATTTCAGAGCAGAGAAGACAATTTGACTAAGAATTAGAGAAATGTTCCTCATTTATTCATAGAGAAAAAAAATAGTCTGGTATTTTCATACATGTTATTGCAAGAGGTTTATGCTGCAAGCCACTTATATCCTAAAGAACAAAAGAAGGAAGATTTAAAATGAGTGAGCAAAATGAGATCACCATGACAGAACAAATAACAAAGCAATCCCTCTGAAATTTGCTGGAAATGGACATAAAGAAATGAAATGTTGGGAGAGTAATGACCTAGATATGAGGGGAACGGAACAACCCATAAGCCATCTCGAGCACCAGCAGGTAAACCTGGAATTAGAACTGCAGGTAGATGAATTCTGTAAAATACAGTAAATTGTGTAGAGAAATGAAAAAAAAAAAAAAAACACCAAAAAACCAAACCCAAACAAATCCTGAACTTGGATCTGGTGTCTGTTTATGAGTTCTTATATAAAATTATATTGTGGCTTGTAATCTAAATTTCTAAATATAGAAACTATATGAAATTTAGACAATTCCTCCAGTAGGGATTAGGGACATGGGACAGCACTCAGGGGAAAACTGTATGCTCTTGTTCTGGTCTTACACTTCTTTATCCAGATCTGCTCAGAGCTGGTGATGGAGATGGGGCACTACTTTAAAAAACACAATGTGCTCATTCTCATGCATTCAAGGGATACAATTTTATGAGAATGCTCACTTTTTTTATACTGCTCTGAAGGTAGCTTGCCACTTGAGAGGGAGAGAGTTGTGCATATACATAATGCTGTGCTTATAAAGCCCTTTTACAGCAGCATAACTGCATCAAGTGGAGAGGAGAGTGGTGAGTGCATGGCTTTGCAGTGTATTTAAACTACCACCAATAGATTTTTTTCTTGTTGTTTCAATCTGGGTTTAGACAAATGGCAATTGTTTCTGCAAATAATAACTTAACCAGGAAATGTAACGTGTGATGTGTCATGAACAAGAGCTTTCATAGGCCACTACACCCACCCACCTCAGTTCCTTCTCTTGCATGTCAATGCAATCACCTGTGCTCCCTCCCGAGGCAGTATTTATCACCTCTGATGGGCAACTACAATCGCTAGAGAAGTGGTAGAGAGCACTTAGAGCAAAAATTATAATAAGAGGCTTTTGGAGGCTAACAAAAGCCAGTACCATGCAATTTACTCCAATCTCATACTGCTCTTGGCTTTTGATGTCTGTAAGTCACAGCAGATCCTGCCTTTAATCTCTACACGTGTAGCTTTAGCAGCACTTCTTATAGAAATATAAATTGAAAGGGTAGAAAAGCAATACAGGGAGGGGAAAGAATCTGTGATTTACAGGCTCTTAGGAGCCCAGGGGTACTAAACAGATTTCTTACATAAAGAAACAATGCATGGGAGCAGCTAGACAATTAAAGGCAGATCCAAGATAAGAATTACAAGGCTGGCTGGCACAAACATGATGCAGTAACAACCACAAAATCGCAGACAAAACGCAAAGAGTAAATTTGTTTTTGTTTCCTCACCAAGTGTGGGATGCCCAGAGCAGGGCCTGGACAGAAGCAGGGATGCAGGCACTGCTGTCCTTGCTAGAGGATCACCCAGCCTGCTGATTTCACTGGCCTATCAGGGATTCACACACTGTACTTTGATCTTTCCCATAGCAGGGCAGGAACCTCTACCCTGTTCGACAGGGTACCTCTGCATCTATCACAGCCCTATGTTATTTAAACAGATGTTCTACTTGTCAAACAAGCAAGACTAAACAACAGTATGATATATGTGTTTTTCTACATCCCAGCTGCAAGACACTTGAGCGTGTTTACAATCCTGCTTGTCAATCTTTCATTATTTTCCCACAGGTGGGAACCTGTTTATCCTGGGCGGTGAAGTGGCATTGTCAAGGCACTGCAGAGGGAGCCAGGGTCACATTCCATTCTTCTTGCCTGTGTCAACCTGTGGGCCAGCAGCACTCCAGAAGGGAGGAGGCCACAAACACCGGGGATAGTCAGCTGGCCACAAGCGCCAGCAGGGATGCTGTCAGCCAGAAGCAATGCAATAGGGAAGGCTTTGGGAGTGGAATAGGTTAGGATTAGACTCCCAAAATTGTGGATTTGACTTCCCAAATAATGATTTGACTCCCTAATTGTGGATTTGGATACCCAAATTATGGACTTGAGTCTTTAAATTATAGATTAGACTCCCTAAACGAGGATTTGACTCCCTAAACGAGGATTTGACTTCTCAAATGACTGTTTGAATCCCTAAAAAAGAATTTGATTCATTAAAAAAGAATTTGACTTCCCAAATGAGAATTTGACTGCCCAAAAAAGAATTTGACACCCTGAAATATAATTTGACTCCTAAAATGAGGATTTGACTCCCTAAAAACTATTTGAATCCCCAAATGAAGATTTGACTGCCCAAATAAGGATTTGACTCCTTAGAAAGAATTTGACTGCCCAAATAAGAATATGACTGCCCAAATGAGGGTTTGACTTCCTTAAAATTTATTTGACTCCCTAAATGAGGATTTGACTCCCCAAATAAGGATTTGACTCCTTAGAAATAATTTGGCTGACAAAATGAGGATTTGACACCCTAAAAGAGGATTTGACTCCCAAAAAAAGGATTTGAGTCCCTAAAATATAATTTGACTCCCCAAATGAGGATCTGACTGCCCAAATGAGAATTTGAGTCCCTAAATAAGAATTTGAATCCTTTGAAAGAATTTGACTGCCCAAATGAGGTTTTGAGTTCTTAAAAAAGAATTTGAGTCCTTAAAAACAGAATTTGAGTTCATAAAATATAATTTGACTCACCAAATGAGGATTTGACTCCCTACATAAGGATCTTACTTCCTACATAACGATCTTATTCCCTAACTTATGGATTTGATTGCCAAAATGAGGATTTAACTCCCTAAAAACAATTTGACTTCCTAAATGAGGATTTGACTTCTCAAATGACTATTCGACTCCCTAAAAAAGAATTTGATTCCTTAAAAAAGAATTTGACTCCCCAAATGAGAATTTGACAGCCCAAAAAAGGATTTTGACTCACTAAATGAGGATTTGACTCCCTAAAAAAGAATTTGACTCCCTAAAAGAAAACTTGACTCCCCAAATGAGGATTTCACTCCACACTTAAGGATCTTACTTCCTAGATAAGGATTTTATTCCCTAAATTATGGATTTGATTCCCAAAATGAGGATTTGACTCCCTAAATTATGGATTTGATATATATTAAATAGCTTGTGATTTTGGTTCAAAATTAATGTTAAAACCCCCTTTTTCTCCCCCTCCAAAACCCCAGAAAATCCATGGTACAGTCCTGCCAATGAAACAGCTTTTGTCCTCAGTGGTGCTGAAGGGTTGGCATCACCACATTGTGCTAGCACAGGGGGTCAGCAGCATCCTTGGTGGGAACACCACGTACTCTGGCTCACTACATGTTTTTTGGGCTCATAAATCTTATCTGTCCAATTGACCTAAGCTTTACCAACACAAGCATTCCTGCTGAGAAATAAAAAACCAGGTTTTAGTAAGAGAGGTTTCTGATTTTTTCTACATATGTCTCTAACAGATCTGGGATCATAACATTTAGTCACTGGGGGCCTAATTTCTAGCTTGGGTATCTAAACCATTTGTAGATGCAGCCATGTAACTCAGTCAGGTCAGAATATGAGCCAAGTTCTCAGTGAAGTCACAATTTACTGAAATGGTTGGTTTGATTTTGTGATGACTCTTTATAAATATTATAGGTATTTCTAAGAACAGTATATACACCTTTGTTTTTAATAGACATATTTGCCATATTTCAGTGTTCTTTTCTTTAGTAGGTGATGCAGTGACAGAATTTTTCTGCATTCTCTAGCTGATGTTTATTGAAGAAATAGCTATGTGCAGTGGCTATTACAAAGTTAATGTTTTATTAGTAGTACTTAATTTTCAAAAATCTGTTTTTGTTTAATTGTATTTTATAATTTATTCATATGACATTGATGAATTATTTACATTAGGAAATTCTTGTAGGGTACCTTCTAATCATATTTATGAGTAGTTTGTCCTTTGTTAACAACCTTACAGGGTGGATGTTATTTTGCAATAATGCAAGGGCTTTGAAGAATTGCTTCTCTGTAGCAAAGTTTTGATTGCATTATTATACTGTTAATAATATAAGTTTGAATGCCAAATTTGCTATTTTTAAACCTTTGAGTGGGTGCAAGCATCCATATATATATATCTTTTTGCAGCTAAAGTGTCAGTCACCAGTCTCCTGTTTAAAAGCTTTCCTTTATGGATGATTCAAATGTTCTTAATTTGGGGAATAAGCAGTGTTTGTTTGCTTCTCCAGCTCCTCTCTGCCAGGCTGAAAGATTCAGTGATATTGTTTTCTGTTAGGAAAGGACAACTAAGTATGCAAATTATATTCATTATAACATGAAATCCATAGCACAGTCTCAAAGAGCTATAAGGGACTCTGTTTCTTCAAGGAGTATCTATTTGATTGCTTAATAGCCAAATTACAAAACATATCTAATAGCAAAGCTAATAGTGAGAATGGCAGATAGTCAACAGTCTTTAGCACGGAGTCATAAACTTTCAGATGAGGTTAAAAAAACATTTTCTTGAAACTGTCTTAAAATACTTAAACTAAATCCCCTGTTGTGCTGAGCATCCTGACAGATGTGCTTGTAGAATTCAGCTGAGACCTGTAGCTGTTCAGATCCCTGACTTTAATTGATTTGGAGGGGAATATCATCCATATTTAAAAAAAAAAAATATTCAACACATTATATTGTCCTGCAGAGGCATTCTCTCTGTCATAATTGTGGCCTGAAAAAAAGAAGGGTGTAAGACCTTGCTGTGTGATCTGTCTCTGCTGCTTTTCTAAATACAGAATATTCCCAAAACTAGTCACATTCCTATTGACTAACACAAGTTGCTGAACTGATGAAAAATAGGCTGATGTTAATATTCTAGTTTAAAGCTTGAAGCCAGACTTCCATTTTCCTTTTAGAGGCAAATACATTCTGGAATGAATGTACACACAAAAGTAAGCGTTATACCACAGTACCCATGAGTGATAGCAACAACTCCTCTGGAATTAGTGGATCACGTGGTTGTGTCTGTTGCCTCACATCACCCAGTACATGTGCTCAGGTCTCCAGTGTTGTGAGCAGAGACACGTTTGTGTTTGTGAGCTTCTCACCATAAGCTTCCACCTCTCTGTCCCAAGATATTGGTAGCAGGGAGGAGTAACTGCAGGTCTTTTTCCTGCATCACCATGGAAACTCAAGAAGATATGATGAAACTGAGCTACAATTTCTTCCCTGTTCTGACTGCTGTGACAGCACAGAAATGTTCCACACAAACCTTCAAGTCTGAGGGTGTTGGCAGGCTCTGGTGCTTATGCTGACCTCCTGCTCCTGGCGCTTGGGGCACTGCTCCTTGTTTGTGACCAGAGAGGGCACTTGTTTCCAGACCAAGCTGCTGTGGAGTCTGCTTAGAGATGTCACTGACATTTTGGAAGGAACACATAAGGAAGGTGGTTGTTCTGAAAATAACTCAAGGGAAGCTTCAACAGCTGATTTGCATTCAAATGCTGAGAGGTAGAAACTATGGGGAAAACCATGAATGTTTTCACATATCTAATACCTCCAGAAGGATTGACCATAATGCAATTACACAATGGAATATTGAGACAGCACTGACATTCAAATCGCATTGCAGTATTTACCCTCCATCCTAATTGTCCATAAAGCTGTTCAGTAGCCAAGCCCCTATGCATCACTTTATGTGATATCAATTCACATGCACTGAAATTTTGCTGTGAAAATTAGTCAAAGGCCTAATTTTGCTATATTCTTAGCCTCAGAACTTAAATGCTAAATAAAATCAGTGATTCAAGGAAATCAAGCATGAGTGCCTGATGTGTTCAGAGTTCATTCACTCCTGAATGAGGTAACTTAAGTTACCTTTTCTAGTACTGCATTGAACTCATGTGGGAACAGCAGAAAAAGACAATGAAAATGGGTCCCTTGAAGTGTCTGCTTCTTTATTAGTTTATATGAACCTGTTAAAATTTGATAGTATTTTTGCATTTTAAGCTGTTCTTAATGGAGATATTGTTTCTGCTAAGATCCTTTGAAATACATAAATCAAATACTATAGAAATGAAGCTTTACCCTCAGAAGATAGGGATCCAATAGATTCTCTTAGGTTCTCAATAATGTATCCCAAATTCATAAAAAATAGTTGGGGAAAATCATTCCTCTTTTCTTTCCCATACTGCTGAAGTGCCCTAATTTTGTCCTTCATCAGCACACGGTAAGTACATCCAAGCAGTACCTGACCTGAAAGGATACTTTTCCACTATAACTTTCTTTATAACTTGACTGAATCTGTTAAAAGTCTTATTCCTCAAAGCTTGGGTTTTTTTTTTCCCTAGAAACTGACAATGAATTTCATATCTGTCATTGTTGAAATTAGGTGGGTGGCCTTATAGATTGACACAGCCAGTGTGTTTTACCCATCACTGAGTATCACCTCTGCTCAAAGGCTTAAAGGCTTTTGCTTATGCTCTGCTCACACTTGATCTTCTGGCTATTTACAGCTCAGCAGTTATGCTGTCTGCACCATCAGATCTCATCTTCTGATCTACATCAGTTCTCCTTCTATCTCCTTTTACCTCATTTTTGTGCTGGCACTATACCGCTCCCCTCCTTTTCTTCCTTGAAAGCTGTCCTGTCCTTCCAGCATGCCTGGGCTGTTTGGATCTGTATGGTCAGCAGGGATTAGCACTTTGTCAAAATGTTCCTTTTATCCTGCTGGCTTTTTTTTGGCATTTGTTGTCACTTTACAGTTAGCCTTTTCTTACTGTTTGTACCCTTGGTTTGACTGTGTTTCCAAATAACTTAATCTTATGCATATAATAGACATAGCTTGTTTATTTTTTCTTATTTTCACTGGAGCCTTTTCTTTTCCAAAAACATCCTGTCTACTTTTTTATGATTTCTTTCATGTTTTGTGTTGTCCCATTTTCCCCCAGTAAAATGCTACTTTCATTATTTCCCTCTTTGTGTCTTCTAAGAACCGTTTGCAACTTGACTATGTTTCTTCCTCAAATATTGCTACTTATCTCTAGAGAGATTTCTGTAAAGCATCCTGCAAGACATCATCCTGCTTCTCTCTCTCACTGCCTGGAACTCTTGAAAAAACTCTCATACTGTTGGTCAGAATGACATGAACTTCTTGTTACACAAATTTTTGTTGTTGGAGATTAGTATGAAATTTGTATTTTTCCATATGTAGCACACAATCTTAGCCGCAATAAGTAATTTTATAGACACTGACATCTAACAGCTAACATCTGTGACACTGCCTTGCCTGGGTTTTGGTTAGATTGTCTGATGAGTTCTGCAGAATGGCCAGTAATATCACCACGGTTTCTTGACTTTCCGAGTTATTATTTCCATGACCAGCTGTAATGTCATATGTAAGCCTCACATTTTCACACTCAGACAGTCCGGCAATCAGGCAATTTCCAGCCTTTGGAGGCAATCCTGAGTCTTAAGGCACCTTGATGATGATTTGAACATTTATATAGGCAGGAGAGTGATCTGATAGAAATTCCAATGAGAAACATTTTGTGGGGGAGGGAAGACACTAGAGAGAGCTAAAATGGATGCAGCTTGAAAACAGAATATTTCTCAATGTAGCAGTCTTCTAGAAAATAAGAAATGTGAAGAAATGCTGCACAGACTATCTTCGTAATTAGCAGTAAATGGGACAAAAAGTGAACACTTAAATGTAACCTTTTCTTTCTTCTGATGGGGACATGTTTAACATGCTTCATGTCTATTATTTTAAAGTCAGAGGAGAATGCTGTAATTGATAGAGCCAAGGTCTTGTGGGTATTTGTGCGTGCAGGCTGCATGCGATCAGACATGGAAGTGTATTCCAGAAAATGGAACAAGAGGGGAATGAAACTGAATTTGCCTCCTTTCATCAGGTTTGGATGTTTGAAATCGAAGCCTTACTCATTATCAAGCCATTCTTTAAATCCACAGGAGGCGTGCTGTGAACAGAGATGCCTTTTAGAAATATCCCTCTCACTTTAGTTGTCTTCACTTCTTGCCAGTTGTCACTGTCTCCCTGTCCTGTTTCATAAAGAATTTCTTGCAGTTTCCTGACATCTCACTCTCCTTACAGTTTACTGTAATCTATAAAAAACAAATTTGTTCTAAGGGGAAGGAAATGTTGAAAGCCAGCTGCATTTGCAATGTTTCCTTTTTTATCCCTTGAATTCGATAAGTGACCTTTATGTTTACCTTCTGTTTACAGAGCCACTCTTTCCTTTGTGCTGCTGCTTCCACCTACCTGAAACCATTTTGAAGTACAGTCAGTATTTACCTGATAGTATTGTTGAGTATATTCAATTAAATACCAATAGAGAATTTCGGCATTGACTCTTCTGTGTTGCTCAAAGATTACCTCTGTTGTACTTTAGTTACACAGTACATAGTTCTATGGCTAGCTGCTACAAGAGTGAAAGGATTTCTAAGAATACTATTCAAAGAATACTATTTTCACAGAACAATGAAGATAATAGCAGACTGTGGTCTTGCAGTCGTGAATGGAAATAACATCATTGAGCAAACTACAGTTATTCTTTTTGTGTATAAAATTATATGTAAAGAACAGTTAGGAATATGTACAAAGTATGTGACGGTCACCAGGGATTATGTTCAAAAATAAAAATGTATACCAGGTTCTTTAAATGAGGAAATATTTCCATGCAGAATAGTTCATTCTCACCTTTAAAACAGAGTGGCTGTTTTAAGCAACAACAAAGCTGTCTGTAAAATCAACCTACGGTCTTTTAGCTTCAAGCTGCTTTTTCCCCCCCTTTTAATATGGGCAACTATTTCCTTCACAGGAAGTGAACAGAAACATACACAAATCTTCTAATATCTCAAGTTAAACTGATAAGAAACACCTCTACAGGGAGAGCTGTATTTTGGAGTAAGCTGTAATTTGTTTGGATCAGCCTGCTTGAAGCAATCCGAAAAGTCATTCACATGTATAAGTTGAAGCAAGGACAGACAGACTTATGCTAGTTTCACTATTTCACTATTTTTATGTGCTCTACTTCAAAAGAGATTGTCTGGTTTTTTTATTTATTGTTATTTTAGGGTACTGTGTTGATGCAAATTTACCTAGAAACTGTTCTCAGAGTCATTCTGTGATGCTGCTTCTTACGTGCTTATATTTGCCTTTTGGGAACTATATTTCCATCACTGTCTCCCTCTATTCCTTTCTTCTGCCTTTTCTCTTTTCTACCTTTCATGTTTTTCATTAAATCTATAATAATTTAGGTTGTTATTTTTAAGTGAAATAATACTTTTGTAAAGAATGGGCAGAAACATCTCCTGAGGGCAATGATATTTCTGTAGAATGGGTTTATGCAAAGTTTTACTTTGCAGATAAAATTATATAGCATTGTAAATATTCTCCTTTGAAATACTATTTTAACTTGGATTCTTTTTGTAAAGAAACATCTTTTTCAAGTAGTAAATCATCAGAGTTGAATACACCAACATCATTTATCTCCAAGGTGGAGAAGAACTCCAGGGAACTGGAAAAGGGCAGATATGGTAGTACCTATCTGTAGAGAAGTAGGATCCAGAGAATTATAGAGCAGGGACTCTAAATTCAGTACTAGAAAGTTATTAGAACAATATATTAAGCAATCAATTTGAAGGTAGCAGGAGAACAATAAGGTGGTAAGACACAGCTAATATAGCTTTGCTAAGAGTAAATGACAACAAACCAGTCTCATTTCCTTCTTTGTCAGGATAACAGGTTTCGAGGACAAAAGGAGAGGCAGAAGATGGGATAGTTCTTGACTTGAGCAAGGCTTTTGATGATATTCCCTATGACATTCTCAGGGAAATATGATGAAATTGCTCGTGATGAAATTACAGTAATGTTGATGCACAAGTGGTTGAAAAACTGTAGTGGGATAGTAGTTACCAGCTGCTGTCTGTCAAACTGGAAAGGTTTATCACATGCAATATGACAAAATCTTAATCTTAGTTGAGTGTGAGTCAATATTTTCACTAATGGGTTAGGGTGCTGGAATAAAGGGAAACAATTTATTTTGAGCATCCCGGAGGGCCTTACAAATGTTTTCAGAGGCATGAGTAAAAGTTGGGCTGAGAAGTGTGAATGATACCACTTCCTCCTCCAACTTTCCTCCACATCCTCTACTACTCAGCACTTGTGATGGCAATGTATATTGAAAATGAAGTTCTTCATCTTGTGATATTTTTTATGTTTCACAGTCTTTCTCAATAGACAATCTTCACTAGTTCTGTATATTCAAGTCCATTCAGACCTCTATTTAAAAGAAAACTTGGAGCAAGCTCTTTTTCCCCTTTTGCATTGCTTTGCTTTATCTTTGGATTTGAGGGGTGAATCAACATCAGCAAGATGAAATCTAACTGCAAAATACTAAATGAATGTAGAAATTGAATGAATGAAGAATGTCCTTCTACACAACACCAGTTCTGTATGTTATGATGACTCTGAACGTGAAAACCATTCAATAAACATGGTACTTTTCCAAAACACCGGGCAGATTATATCCTTAAGTATTAATAGGAGTATCATATGCAGGAAGATTATTAGTCTGCAGTAGCAGTGAAAAACTCCTTGCAAGTTGGATAAAAAATTTCTGATATTGAGTGTTCAATAGGTAAAATAGTCTTTTTGTATCATGACAGAAATAAATCCGTCACTGCTATTGTTTCATGTACATTGACACCCAGTCAATCTAGTCTTTAGCTGTAGTCTCAGCTTAAGTTTTGTACCAGTTTTATATGCCATATTTTGAGATGGATGTATGCAAGCTGGAAGGAGTTGAGAGAAGAAATAAATTTTTAAAATGCGAGTACCAAGAAAAAGTGAGAAGTGTTTGGTTTGATTATTCTGTACAAGAGAAGACTCTATGGAGAAGATAGATAGGAAAATTTGTAGAACATTTCTTATAAAAGGACAGTATCTATTGGTCTCCATATCTTTTGAGAGGGAAAACAAGAAGTAGCTTGATTTAATATACAGTAATGAGAATTTACATTAGAATCTTTTATCAAATAAAAAGCACTACTCTTTTCAAAAAAATGCATAGGAAATTTGGGAAAGCCACAAAAATATGTAGCTTTAAGTGTACACAGTGGGAACCTGCAACAGCCAGAGTGATCAGGATGGGCTCTCTCGACTTTCTCTTCTGTGAGTAAATCAAAATTTTTGTTTGGGTTACAGTCTGTCAAGGTAGTTTTTATCAAACAGCACCTGCAACTAGAAACTCTAAGTGAGCAATGTTCAGTTCCGCTGGAGAGAGATTGAAATGAAAGAATTTTCATTTCTCTCTGCCTTTGCAGGGTAGGAGCTTTCCTCTGGTCTTGTTCTCAGGCTAATAACCTCCAGTAGCTACCTGCTTTGCAACATGTTTTGCATAGTATCTTCTCCTGGAGAGTATCCTATTTACTTCTCTTCCTAAGGCCTGGCTGCAGGCTTTTTACCCAGCGATTGTGTGGAGTCTACAGTGCGGAGCTCATGCTGCAGCCTCCCTAATGGCTCTGCCCTTCAATCCCCATGTGCTGCATGCTACACACCGTACAGTTCTCCCATTTGATCGTACCCAATTTTTCCAGGGAAAGAATGGTTCCTTCCAAAGGTTCTCAGCTGACTTGTTTTAACATAACACAGAATGAACTGTGAAGAAAGAAATGATCTCCAAATGATAACAACTGAATAAATAGCTGTAGGAGGGCTTTAGATACAGTCGATCCTGCCAGAAAGGAGGTTGTGAATTCAGTGGTCTCCTCCAGAGCTCTGGTTCTGAGTGGTTCCGGATGAAAGAGTTTAGCAATTTGCAGCCCTAGGTCTGAAAGCAAAGCATGTTTGTGCACAGTTGTGATTGTCTTTTTGGGCTAACAGGCATGGTGCCATGTTACCAAAACTCTTAGACTGAAAAGTGGACTCAGCTAAATGTTTAGGGCTGTGCATATTGATCTGATGTGATTGTTCACTTGGTATCTGGAACTTCAGCCTGCAATTTCTTTGTCAGCTTTGTATAAAATCGCTGAGACTGTCTTTCATTTGTCTTCATTGGTCTCAAAGGTACTTTTAATAAATATGCAAGATATTAGCTCTTCTGATGTATTTTCTCTCACCCTCCTCCCCATTACAAATATAATTAGTGAGCCTTTTGGTGATGTGTGCCTTGTTGGTGAAACCATCCTAGCTTCCGTGAGTATTTTGCATAGGCAATTAATGATCTTGATAACATTTGAAAAATGAAGTTCCTGTGAAAGGTGGTTAACTTGATGACAGCATTTGGTGTGTAGCTTGGATGAAAAAAGTTAAACTGTGAGTTTAAGAAGTTTGACCAATGCTTCTGAACACTTTTAAATATTGCTGTCCTGGTTTATGGTATAGTCTCATACTACTTGAAGGGAAAATTAGACCAGTGTAATTTCCTAAAATAGATGAGGAATTTATACTTCTGCTTTTATTACCTCTTCTGCCTTTTAATGCACATGCTAGATAAGTCTATATCAAGCTATTAAAGCAGTAAGAGAGAGGAAAAGAGAGAGGTATTTTAAGCACTTTGAGAGCATTACATGAACGGTCCTTCTAAAAAAATTGGTTTAAAGGTTTAGAGTATGGGCACACTACTGATTGCCAGCTGCTCTGTGGCAGCTCTTCATATGTACATTCTCAGCCTTCAGCTACTGGGAGGCAAGCCAAGCCATGGTAGCTTGGTTTGGCAGTTTTTTAACATTTGGCATGTGCACGAGAGTGAATGCTACTGACTGCTCAACATGTGATTCCTTGCATAGTGAGTGGTGCAGGAAATTCACACAGATCTGGTGCATACATGTCCCAAATCATTTGTGAAAAAGACCAAATGAACAACAAGGATTTTGTACAACTACACAGCAAAACTGTCCTTAGGAATATGGAGTCTTAAAATGGAATAAAAGTATGCTTACTGACATCCCTTCTGAAATACCACCATTCCTCAGAAAGATCACCTGAAGTCAGAACTTCTGCCTCTCTCTCATTTTATCAGTTCAAAGGCCACTTACACTACATTTTGTGCCTGTTAAGCCTTGTTTTAGAAGTAGTAACTATAACACCCCACAGCTCCTGGAGCCCCTGACCCAGCTTGGATTGTCAGGGACAGTGAGGACACTGTTCCTGGCCCTGGCCTGGGACCCCATAGTGACCAGTGGGTCAGAGGCCCCGCCTGGATGGGGGGGCCACAGCAGATAAAAGAGGCACCAATGAGGTCTCCACTTTGTTTTGTCTCAGCTTGCCCTCTGAGGTTTGACAACATCTGACCTTGTAGTGGAAATGGTATTTTTCTCTCTTTATTATTTCTTCTCTCAATCTCTCTTCCTTCACTTTTTTTTTCCTCTTGTGTTTAACTATTTTCTGTATTTCACTTAAGTAATGGTACTTCACTTAGGTTGTATGAGGTTTGTGTTTGCTGAGTGCAACAGAAGTTCCCTACTCTACAGCAATGCCTGCTAGCTTAAAGCTAAAGGGAGGTTCTTTTGTTCCGAATAGCCTGTTGTAATGTTTTTGTGAAGTTGTATGTTGCTCCTGTAAACCCTTTTTGCCAAAACGCCTGTTTTATCACCAAATTAAATTTCTTGAAGTCTAAATTTGACATGTGGACCCAGTAAAGCTGGACTGGGGTGTAACACATGGCCTTGAGTTTTTGTCTGTAGCTCTTGGAACTAAGAGGCACATCTGAGGTATTTTCAAACTCACTTTGGAAATCAAGAAATAACTCAGCATAGTAGGAGTGCTTATTCTTCAAATAGCCTCCCAAAACTTATCTCCAGAATGGATTGGATAATTCCATGATGTGATCTGCAGAGAATTCGTGCCCTCAAATTTTGAGGGAACAATGATCTCCAGGGTTTTTTTCTTTTGTGCAGTAATTGCTAAACATGACCTTGTTAAAGTTATATCTAAATGCTGGATTATGTTTTTATTAAGTATTTATGACTTTTAGTAATGATGAGTAAACTGATGAACACACTTTTATCTGGACAAGTTCTTTTAATGAAAAATTTCTTAAATTATTTTCTGTAACTGGTGAATCCTTTTCACAAAAGAAAAACTGATTTCCAATTCTTGAACATTTTCTAGGGGAAATTCTTATTTTACACTTGTATTAGACAATTGCATTTTTAATCTGACTTCAGGAAATTGGTTTGACATCAATGTATTCATGCTTTACTTTACAGATAGGTGCACAGAGGGCAGAAGATTTGTGTGTTGATATAGCTGTCATTCATCAAAAGCCTACAGTAGTGTAATGCTACCATTGCTTTTTAGAACAACAATCTTTGCAGGAGATGTCTACAGTAAGGAATTTGGATAAACTGTATGAATTTATATTTTTCGCTCTACAGCAACCTAATTATAAGTACGAAAGACTGAAGTCTCTTTCACGGTCGCTAACATATAGTACAAATCTGCTTGTCTCTGTGACTGCCTGTCTGCCTATTTATCTTAAGTTGGGAGAAATATTTTTGTTGAAAAGATGTTTTTTACAGATGTTTTGTGAAGTTGCCTTTTCTGTGTTAGCAGTACTGTGGTGAACTGTGGTGGTAGTGGGTGTTTCCTTAAACCTGCTATAGCAGTCCTTTTCTGGAGCATGAATTTTTGTACAACAATGCTTTTACCTAAGATAAGATGGACACAGGAGATTTCTACAGTCCTGTCCCCTCATTCTGTGTCTTTATATCATAAAAATGTTTCATCTGCTTCTTTGGGTAGCAAATTCAGCAATCTGGTTTCATATTGGATATGGAGTGCTGGTTTGCAGGTCTCAAGTGAAAGACCCAGCAGCTGTGGTGGTTGCTGGAACAGACACCCTAAGACGGAGAGAATAAATACACCAGAAGACATGCAACTAGTCAGATCTCTGCCACCGAGAGTCTGCAGCTTAGACAATTTCTACTGCTTTAAGAACACCTAAATAATGGATTGCCTCTTTTAACCTTTCACCTTTTGGAAACCTTATTTAAAAATATTTTTGTATGTGTTCATATTGTATGCAAAATTTATATATACATTCTATATTATATAAAAGCGTGGTAGGTACAATAGACATTTATAAGTCACCATTTCCTTTATAGGGCACAAGCTATGTAGTGGCAGCTCAGAGTGAGTATTGTGTCCTTGAAGAGTAAAGTTATTGTAGGTTTGGATGTCTGTTAGCTTTATAATTATCCTTGCTGCTGAAATGAATAAAGAAAGCTGTGCTTTTACGTGACCTTGGTTATTGCACACTATGATAAAGTAAGTTTTATGTAGAAAATTGTAATTGTGAGCAAATTATAAGGTCATATTCGGTCTTTGTTCAGAAAAGTTCAATGGTGATCAAAGATTTCTCCTAATTTTACAGATTATATAGATTGCCTACAATAGGAGGGCAATTTCTTTATGGTTTCAATTTCAGTGTGTTTTTTGAGGGGAATCATGCAAGATATTCTTGCTGGTTGTAGTGTGAATGTATGATATTAACTGTGTGATATAAACAATATCTGTTTCTTCATCATTTTCTACTGTAAGAAATAATTTATTTAGAATATTTTTGAGTCAAGACTATATAAATGAAGTGACAAAATGTTTTGGACACGTTGGTATATTTAACTGCTTATCTAAAGGTAATTTAAAGAACTTCAGTACTGAGATATTGGGAGCTCTGTCTAAAGACAGGTGTTTAGAGAACCGTTCATCCATAAAAGCAGAGTACTTCTAGTCATACACCATTTTGAAAGTATGATATTTATAATAAGTAACTTAGAAATGCAGTGCATTGTGTAGCTGTTCCTTAACCTTGTCTGTTAATCATTGAACTACATCACCCAGTTCAATATCATATATTCCTCTCTACATATTTATCAACTTTCTGAATGATTTAGTGTTTTATGCCTCTGGATAAACTTCTGATTCTCTGTGCAACTTTTTGCCCTATAAGTTTAACTGAGATCAATGTTCTGAACATTAGTATAATCCTCCCACTCGAGATAAAATTATTTGCAGGAAATATTTCAAATATCAAGCTATAACTCAAGGTAGGTTAGAAGCAGAGGAGGATGAACCGCAGAAAGGATTAGTTCCATGTCAAATATACAAGAACAGGCTGAAAAACAAGCACAAATCATAGTAGGCAAAACCACAAAACACTACACACATAAATAAAACACTAGACACAATCTGAAGAAATACAACAGGGAGCTTAGTTGAGCTCAGAGTTAACATATTTTTCCAATTACATGCCAGGCTTTTTAGCAAGACATTATTCTGACCTTTACCTTTTAACCTGATCATTTATACAGCATAGATTTCCAAAACCACAGCATCTTAAGTTGATTTTACATTGTTTACACTTTGGATATACCGAGAGTCAAAAACAATTTAAAAAAAATATAAAAAAACCACTATGGAACATTCTGGGAAAGATAGAAACGAGCTGAGGATTGGACCTTTTTTTATTGAGGCCTCTCCTATTTGATGGCTTTATTTGGAGTATCAAGTAGGGTTATCAGATGATAGATACATCACTTCTTAGTTAAATATCCATATTTATTCTGGATAACTACTTTATAGGTGTCTGTCTGGACTTATCTCTCAGAAATATCTTAGATCTTTGTGTGCATTTGAATACACTGGCTGACCTAGGAGATTCCCTCCGCTCCTAGGGAACTTCTCTAATCTGCCCCTGTCTGCATCATTTGTCCTCATTCTGCAGCTGAGTCTGGTGGGCAATGAATAATTCAACTCTCCTTAGCTTAGCCCTAAGGAAAAGATAAATCCATATTATTTCTGGAAGTGCTGCTCCAGACTGTCACTTCTCAGGTTTCAAGCCTCAATTTTCTGCAGCCAACACAAGACTGTTTGTAAACAACTCCCTCACTCACTCTCCTGCAGTGGTCCTCAGTAGTAGAGGATGTTGTCAAAAGTAGGAAAGAACTGTTTTTAGCCCACTGGTGAGGTGAATGAGGTAGCAGTGATGGCAGAAGGTAGCTCTTAGATCGTTGCTCTAAGAAAAGCAGTGCATAGTGGTTACCATCAGGCACTGACCCTGCAAGGTTAACTTTTGCAATTATGTCCTTCAGTTGCTCAAAGAATAGGAACAGCAGAAGAATCTGATTTCTTTTAACACCACCATGTTGGTGCATACTGGTCTTACACCAGTCCATTTTAATCCCTTTTTTGTGATATGCAGAAGATACATAGAATACAAAACTGATGTTTCTGTATCCTTCATGTATGACAACTGGACAGCATCTTCTTGATTCTCTTTCCTTTGAATTTTTTTATGTTTTCCGTAAGTATTTCAATGGTGGTGTGATTGGCAGGGACCTGTTTGCTGACCAGGGGTTTCATGTTCTTCTGTCATTGAAATAGTTTCGAGAACCATAGCCAGGGAATAAGGACGCTCGAACACTGATTATATACAAGAAAGAAGAAATTGACATGTACTATGACAAATAAATACATCACAAAATACATGACTACTGCTTGAAAATTGCTCAGGGATGCACAATTTATTTTTTTGTTGTATTTTCTCACAATTAAAATGCAATCATATATTGATTTGTGTGTATATGTGTGAATATTTCCTCTCTCTTTTAAGTATCTTCTTTAAACAGGTTCTTTAAGGAAGTTTATATCATATAAGTGACTGTCCTCTGTGTAAAATTGCAACTTCTCCAGAAATCTGTCTGTTCAATTATTTAACCTTGATAAAGAGAAAAGGTTGATATGGTTAAGGTTAATGAGGCAATTATTTGAAAATACCAGCCATCAAAGCACTTTATTCTAGTTAACTACATTCATTAAAGTCATCCCAGGCTTCTATTTGATTGCTGTTTTTATCAATAAGCCATTATCAATAGGAATCCTAATTGTTCAAGAATGAAACTATCTCTCACCACCTAAAATGTCTGTGTTATGAAGCAGTTCAAACTACATGTCCTTTTTCCACCGAGCTACCTGATGTCAGCTAGCTAATTATGATCTCCTCAAGCAAAGAGGAAAAAAACCCACTATAACAGGAGGGTGCTCTGTTTCTCTGGTCCTAGGAGCAGTTTTCATCTCCCTGGCTGCTCTTGTTGTGTCATACCTCTTTCCTCATTCTTCCTCTTTGCTTCTCCTTCCGAACTCTTACATCTACACACAGATTCCTCCTGTCTTTTCTGCCTAGGCAAGTGGCAGTATATGCCATGGCTGGTTTGCAGGGTGAGTGCTTGCTGGCAGGACAACTAGTCAGTGTGGAATGGTCAGACAGCTGCTCTTTCTGGGCTATGGTGTGAACCAAATGAAAAAAGGTAAATAGTGGTGTTCCTACCTTTCCTGTTCCCTGGTTCACACTGCAATGCTTTTTTTCACATGACTTTTAGGAACTTCATATACTTTGAAATTCCTGTGTCTCTGTCATGTTAACTTTAAATTGGCTGCTCGTTGAAAGTTACTGACAGACACAGAAACTAACAAAAGATGTGTCTGTATGTACATACATATGTCACACACATAAAGTCATAAACAAATGGGATTATGTAAGCCTCAAATGAAAAGCCACTTGAGGTCTTTGGGTTACTGGAGAGCAAACCTAACCTAGGAAGGTTATATTGTTACATACCAGGTCCGAGATGTGAGAAGCCCATGAGTCTCTCTGCCTTTACGTGCTTCAAGCATCTCTGCATGAGGCACCCCTATAAAGCCTAAAACGAGACATGAGTAAAACATAATAGACAGAGATAACTGAGTAGAAAGTAATGACTAGAATGAGAAGTTATCATGTGGATGCTGTCTAGATGCTGGCTTTTGCCAGTGGAGTACAAAACACTCCAGAGGAGGCAGGAAGAAGGAATATGATGGCAGAGCTTGCCTCAGTGCCGATGTATAAAGTGTAAGTATCCTTGAATGGTCAGAAAATCCATTTTTCAGCAGGAGCGTTTCTCAGACATACTGTGAACTAGACAGTGCTGGTGCACAGGTAGGTGCCAATTTTTGAAACTCAGATTTACTCTAGTCTTACAAATTAATCACAAAACATGAAGTACAGGAAACGATGAAGTCAGCAGAAGGTTGCTGACCGTCAAATGAAAAATACGAATCAGTTTTAAAGTATTAAATTCTGTTAAATATCAGTAGTCATATTAATACTGTTTTTCCAAGCTAGAAACCTTTTAGTTTGTTCAGTAAAGGTTACTAGGTTTTGCTGTCCAACATTTTTTTAAAAATGAAAGTGATCCCATGCATATGTTTTGATCTTCTAAATTGTGAAAGTATTAGTCTCTGATGATTCAAGTTTCAAATAGAACAGCTAAAATAAAATTTCCTATTTATCCCATGTTTGTTTACTTCACAGAAATGAAAATACCAGACTAGACAAATTCAAAGGGACTTTTGTACAAATAGCTTTATTGATTGCCAGAAAGCAAATAAACTGAAGAGTAGAATTCCCTTCACCAAATGACAAATGCATTATAAATCTCAAAGACATTTTTCAACTTGAAAGACTGCACTGTAGCTCCTGGAAAATATCAGAGAACATTGATCGAAGTATTTTATCCAGTAGCATGTTATTTAGCAACAAGTAAATTCTCATCTGTAATATTTTAAAGTAAAAAAACCAAACCAAACCAAACCAAAATCATTATTGTGGTTGCATTAATATTGCTTGCTTTTCCTCTTTTTCTTATTATTATAATTATTATTGTTCCATAAGGATTACTGCATTACTGTTTTGTTGTTGGTTACTCCATATTTCAATCATTCTTTATGTTGTTGATTTTTTGTCTATAAAGGCCCATAGAGTTATTATGCTGCAAATAGGTGTACTTTTTAATATATTTGTAATACGTGTATTATTGCAGAAAAAAATGGATTTTATTTTTAAAAATGCAAAAAACCCCACACACCGCAAACCCGAAAACCAATATTTACTCCAGCTGCTTTTCAAGGACACCTTTAGTATCCTTTATGTCTCTCTCAAAGAGAAGCTCAACTATACACATCACAATTTATGATGACTGAGTTTCTGCATAGTTTAGTAGTTTGCAAGCTTTCTTGGGCTGTATTCACCTCCATCTAGAGGCAAACATAGTAAGAATAGACTTGTCGGAAAACACAAATTGGGAAGAAAATTAAAAACAAAATTGGAATTTCTGAATATAAATATTATATTTCAAAATGCAAGCAAAAATTTTTCTTGCACTCAAAAAGCCTGGTCTTACAATAGCAGATTCATATGAACCCAATCATTGCATTGCCTGTGGACGGTAGGTACCTTACTCTGTCTCTCCACTGGAATCATTTGTAGTTTTTGAACGAAATGCTTTAAAATATCATCTTATGCAGGGCTTCTTCAATCTGGTTTTAAGAAAACTTTTCAGAAGCAGAGGCACGAGAGATAAAGGATCTCACCATAGTAACCTTTTCATTGGTGTGGTTACTGTCTTAATGCTTTTCACAGAGGAAATCAGGCCAGCCAGTTGTGCTTTTTCTGGCCTCTAATATTCCTTGAGAAGCAAGCACATGGACATGAGAATGCCTTTACTGACTTCATGTTTTTACTCCCTATGTCTGATCACATGAATCTCAGCTGCTTGAGGTACCATGCTTACTGTGCATTGAAATTAAACTTTTTTGCCTTTGGCTCAGGTATTTATTTCTACAGACAGCAAATGGAACCAGTTCACAATTCCAGTCTGATGTATTTTTTCAAAAGTTTGAAGTGGAGGGTTTTGATTCAATGCAGTGTACAAGATCATCTTTGTGGAAGCAGTGTTTTCAAAGAAAATCCCAGTCTTGCAGCTGATAGTTGAAGGACATGTATTGAAGCAACAATTCACCTTTTTATGCAAACCTTCAATATGTGTTGCAGTAGGCAAGAAAGGGCCGCAGTGTTTCACCTGAACAATGCAGCAATACATTTAACATACAACTAACAGGATTTTACTTGTAAGTGATTTGGGAATAATTAGGAAACGCAATTGAATTTGAAGCTGCTTACTGACAGGGAAGATAGAAAGGTGTCCTAAACCTCTGTAACAAAATATCCAGACTTGGCATTAATGTCAGCTGCAGCTTATTCACTGAGTTATCTTCTAGAACATGCCGTGATTTCAGAGACATGCAGCTGGGAGATAAAAGCTGTGCATCATAATCACTGATATACCTCAATACCAGCAATTGTTAATTTTGAAGTATTTAACAAGTCTTTGTTATTTGCTAATTTTATTCAAAAAGAGATGTGAAATTACTGAAAATCTACAAAGACTTTTTCTTGTTCTTTCAGTAATGTATTGTACTTATCCCATGATTAACAACCCACAAATCCAAGTTTATTTTTGCATATAAGGATGGCTTTTTGTCTAGGATTTTCACCAGGTGAGATGTGTAAGAAAGGTTTTTGAAGGCAACCAAAATCTGTTTGATTTTGAAAAATTGCAATAAGGATACATGTAGAGTATATATTTTTGCCACAAATACAACAATGTAAGAGCTTTAATGACAGCATTCTTCTGTATTTTACTCCTCTGTTGTGTATCTGGTACTAGTTACACAGATATTGCTCCAGCTATTTTCACAGGAGCAACAAAAATAGTAAGGAAGTGCTAAATAGATGCTAATCTGATGAAAAGATTCCCACAAGGCAAATAAAGAAAAGCTGAAAAAAATATTAGAGAATCATGTGAGTCAATTTCTACTCCTGGAAAGTCCAAGTGACGAGGATGAAGTGCACTCTGTTCTCCTATGTATTGTTTCTATTTTTATGAGAGACATCAGCCAGGAGAAACAAGTCTCAAATGACAGGTGTTCAACGAGATGATTGCAGTATGTTGCTCTGGATTTTCTGAGGAAGGTTATTACTTGTGAAACAAATTAAATCTTATATTTCCTATGTACTTTTTTATGGACATTTCTTGTTCCTGAAAGTTTTACTTCTCTCATTCCTTAATTTTAAAGGCTTGTCTTGTTCTCCAGACCTAGTGCACTAAGAAGAAAGAACAGTTTTGCAATGACCTTAACACTCTTCTCTTTGATGGCTGGATGATGGATTGCTCTCAGTGATTCCCAGATCCCCTCAGTGTACAACATCCTGAAAGGTCTGAGAAAAACCGATACAGCAGTAAAGCAGAGGGCTTCTTTGTTTTGTTTTGTCTGGTTCAAAGCCCCTAATACCATAAAGTCTCCTGCTGCCTACGGCTGAGAGAGAACAAATTGTCTTTAGGCGTGGTTAAGGTGAATGGAAATGGAAACGTCCTCATGCCCACCTAACAAGAAGATGTTGTTTTGTCATCCTACAAGGCTGATCAAAGTGTCACTGCCCATGTGGGATGTCAGTCCCAGTTTTGCAGCTTACTTTTATAGTAGAAAGTGTTATAGTTTCTTCTTCTTCTTTCACCAAAAGTTTTCTTTCCTGGTTACTTAAGGCATGGCCAAATCTAAATATGAATCTACTTAAAGCAGTTTTCACTATGGATGAATTTCTCTAAACAAGAAGTAGTCTTTGCTCTTCCAGCTCAAGTTCATACCATCTAACATTCCTGTCATGTGGCACAGTGAAGGTAAGTGTAACTCTAATGTGTAGAGATGATATCTTTAGGGACCTGCCCCCCAATATCTGATGAAAACAGGAATTTCTCCCTTAGAAAGAGTGGCGATTTTGCAAGGTCACCTAGTTAGGAACTATTTCTTGGCTGTTGGTTTATGAAGAACTCTAGAGTTTGAGGTAGGGGTTTATGAAGAACTCTAGAGTTTGAGGTAGGTTTTCCATTTTCTGGAGAAGGTAAAAATCACAGCAATTCCTACCAGCAACTTTCCAGTCACATCACATACAGACAGGTTATAAGGTAACAAGCTAGTTTTCTGTATGCCTATCAATGGCTGCTAAGAACACATCTGTGAAACGACTTTTTACAGCTCTACTCACACAGCTGTAAAACCTTTACAGTAGATACCATGTCAAAAGAATTCAGGTCCTATCCTCTTAAGAACTAGGTCATGGGCTAGACTTGGCTGTCTAACTATCTAGTGCTATTTTAGATGCCCTGGAAGATTATGATATGCCTGGACTCCAGCTGCTACTTTTAAAAAAGCCCAAGTTTCTTGTAGACTCTGTCATGACTCTGATCCCTTGTCAGTATCCTAGTTGCTCTATGGCCTCCTGCATTTAATCCTCTGTGTACATATTACTTTGAGTGACTAGTAAATAATAGACACATGGAAAATCACTGGAGGAAGAAAGAGAAGCCCTTTAGCACTACAAATTATATTCTTTCAGATATTCACAAGTCTATGCTGTGAACTGTGCCTCTTTCCCTCATGCCCGCATTACAGATTCATAAAATAGCCTGGTTTAGAAGTGACATTAAAGATCATCTTGTTCCAAATCCCAGCCATGGGCAGGGACACCTTCCAGTGGCCAGGTTTCTCAGAGCCCTATCCAACCTGGCCTTGACCACACTCAGGGTTGGGTCATCCACAACTTCTCTGGACAACCTGTTGCAGTGCCACACCACTCTCACAGTGAAGAAATTCTTCCTAACCTCTGTTCTAAACCTACTGTCTTTCATTTTGAAGCCATTCTTCCTTGTTCTATCGCTATATGCCCTTGTAAAGGGTTTCTCTCCATCTTTCCTGTCAGCTCTCTTCATGTAGTGGAAGACTACAGTTAGGTCACCCTGAAGCTTTCTCTTCTCCAGTCTGAGCAATCACAATTCTCTCAATGTGTCCTCATAGCAGAGGTGCTCCATCCCTCTAATCATCTTGGTGGCCCTCCTCTGGACTCACTCCAATAGGTCGATGTTCTTCGTGTGCTGAGGACTCCAGATCTGGATGCAGCACCTCAGGTAGGCTCTCAAGACTAGAGTAGAGGGGACAGAAGCATCTCCGATGTCCACCATCTTATTTCCAAAAAATCTGTCTTTTATGACATTGGTGCAAAGCTTTTCACCTTACCTTTCCCCTCATTGTTTACTCATGTTTCATTTTTTGCATTCTTGACCCTGTGTCATTTTCTCATAGGTCTCTTTGTCTGAGTAAGGGAATGTCCAACCCACCTTAAGTTCTCCTTTAAGTCCTCACTTCTTTTTTTACCATTGAACTAGCTTTATATTTATCTGCATTATATTAGCTGTTTTTTTCTGAATACTACTTCGCTAGCTTTACTCTCTTTTGCCATGCTTCTTTCTATTTTTTTCTTTCCAGTTAGACCTATTCTTTTCATTTAATTTCTTTCTTTTAGCATATCACATCCACCAACCTTTATTTCTCCTTTTTGCAGCCTAGGTTTTTTTCCTTAGCACAGTGCTTTATTTTTCTTGTTTCTCCTTTTCTTCCCCTGAGCATTTTTACAGTGTCCTTTGTTTGCCTTTTTGTGTCACATTATCCTGCTTCTGCTCTCTATTTTCTCTAGAGTGTCATTTTGGCATAAAATAAATTGTATTGCATGTTATTTATTCTCTACGATTTTGGGTGAATGGACCTGCCTGTATATAGAGACACATTTACACATAGTATCCTTCAATTACTTCCAAATTGTCACTATAATTTCAAGAGTACACTATATTTATAGTGGTTGAATTTTCCAATGTTTAATGTACTATATATCTTTCATTCTTATTTATTCATACTTTGTCATAAAGAAGCAGTATTTGAATTTTCAGTTCCTCATTCTTTTAATACTTCAGGGCCAGATTGCAGCTAGGTGTAAGGACGTGCAGGTGTTTAAATTGTGGTCAATTGAGTCCTTAATCACTAAGCTCCCAGAGTGTCTGGACAGGGGGAGTGCTTGGCTAGTGCAGCCAGCAGCACTGACACATGGGAGGTGCAACTGGGGTCATTACTCTCCATGAGCTAGCAAGCTGCAGCTGGCACCAGCAAAGTATATACAGTGCAGGCTTATTGCATCCCAACTCTGCTTCAGTTGCTATTGCTTCTACAGGGCAGGTGAAAAAGTCCTTAAGCATCCCTCAAAACCTTTGGTTGATGTTATGCTCTGCAGGGGCGATGCCCCTGGGATCTGCCTCTGAAATGGCATTTGTCAGGCATGACAGTGATTCAGAAAGTCACAAAAATTGTGTGTCTGGTGTTAAAATAAAGACTGTTATCTTGTTATTTGGTTGAGTGGCTTTGAAATACAGAGAAAACTATCTTCTGATGCTGTGTGAGTTAAATTTTATTGCATGCTTCGTTGCTGAAGAAGATGTCTAAGATGAAAGTGCTTGCAGCAGAGCCAAAGTTTCCTTGAAAATACATGAGATGAAAATATGTGAGATGAAATTATGTAGGAGCGAGGTGACAGAATGGGCACAGGTTTTAGTGTATACACACAGGAGCATGATTTAAAGTTTTGCTATACCTTAAAAAATTCATTGAAAAGAGACCTTAGGAGTGCAACTAATCAATGGCCTTACCCTGAGGTAACCTTTTTTCTTTCATCTCGTGTCTTCTAAGGTCTGCTCAGCTTTCTCTTGAAGACCTCAAACAATGAAGATGCCCCAGCCTCAAGGTAATCTGTTTCAGTGTGTCACTTCTTGTCATAAAATGTTTTCCTAATGTCTTACCTGAGTTATTGTTCTTTGTAGCTTAAGGTATTTTTTTCTCATATCAAGTATTCATGTGTAGTAGTGATTAATCTCTTCCTTATTACTGCAGTCTTCAGGGAATGCGAGATTATTTTCAGAATTCTTTTCTCAAACATCCTCTCTTTATGCTAAACAACCTCAGGTTTAGGGCTGGGTTTTTTTGTTGTTGTTTTGTTATTGTTTTGGGGTGCTTTTTTTTTGTTGTTGGAGTTTTCTTTGGTTGTTTGTTTGTTTGGTTGGTTTTAGTTTTTTGTTGTTAGTTGGTTGGGATTTTTTAACAGATTGTTCCTTATGCAGCTCATGTTTTGAAGCTTTTTTAGTTGTTCTGCATATTTGTTTCCTAAAACTGAACTCCCTCTCTTGCTGAACAGATTTGATATGATACAGCAAAAAGTGTTTCCAAAGAACCAATAAGTTGTTCTGGAGCCTTTGGTCACCTACTTCCATTTCCACATGCTAAATTATTTTTTTGGCTATTTATCTACTCTGTCAAGACCATTTTGAATTGAACTGTAGTCTCCAAAATACATGCAGTCCCACCAGCCTCCTGTTGGCAGCAGAATTTAAAAAGCACCCACTGTAGTCTGTCTTTTTTGTTTACAAATGGAATTGTTGAGTAAGGCTGGATGCAGAGCAGGGGTCCAAGGAACTCCCCTTCACGTGTCATTCTGACAACAGACCTAATCCAGAATGATTTAATCTTGCTCATGCTTCCTGAGCTTGCTTAAAAAGCCTCATATGAGAGTCATCATATACAGGATAAGCTACTTCTCTTGAATCCACAACTTAGGAAATTGATTTGCAACAGTATTAGGATGGAGTTTTATTTTTATTTCTTTTTTTTGTGGTTTGTTTGCTTGCTTGTTTCTTTGTTTTTTACAAATTGTGATGTTAGATTTCCATTTGATTTTTTTCACATGAGAATTCACATTATGCTAATTTGCCTAAAACTCCCTATTCTATGTTTACTCCTTTTTTGTCTTCTGTTCTTCATCTGCCATACACACATTCCTGAAGATAAATGCTGTGCATCTGACATTGTTTCTACTGCATCTTTATCCTTTCATGAAGTTCAGTTTGATTTTGTTTGTGTGGTTTTGGCGGTTTTGGTGGGGTGTTTTTTTTTGTTTTGTTTTGTTTTGTTTTTGTTTTTTTTTTTTAGTATAGTATTACTTTAAATCATCAAAATTTCCAAGACGTTTAGAAACTCTTAATTTTATGTTCTAGGATCATTCATATATTCTTTTGTCAACAGTGTGATGAGGACTTTTTTCCCTGGACTCAGCTGTGAATTCCCACAGGTTATTAGAATCAGCCCTACTGGGGATATTCTGTTGGCCACAAGAGCTCTTGTGTGCTGTTGGTAAAGGGCACTGTACTTCGTTTGCACTAGCCACCTTCACCTAAAGAAATGAGGTGGATTGAAATGACTTTGGGTAAATTTGAGAACTTCAGGGCTCCTGTTTAAAAAAAAAAATGGAGGAAAAAGAAAAATGTAGTGGTGAGCCATGTAATCTCCACAAGATGTTTGCTCAAGGATTTGGGACCTCTATAAGACAAGATTTAAGTAAATTGAAGAGGAGTCTGATATTGGTCGTTGCAGCATTGGACATGTCATCATATCATGGGTTTACAACTGGAATAGTTAAGGTGACTATTATAAAGACACAGTTCCCAAAGAACCAGTTTCATAATGTTAATAATGGGTGATTCATTACATCATGCAACAGAATTGACTCAGTCCATGAAGTGTTAACAGAAATGAGCAAGTTGGACACTAACTAAAAATGGAAGTTTCTACTAAATAACAATGAATTTATTGCATCTATTGTTTATTTACAGTCATCTAGAAATAATGGCAATATTTCAGTAATTTCTTTTTGTTCAAAAAAATGAGCAATGCTTTGAAAACTTAAGCCCTCTAAATCAAAACTGTGATAGGTTGAATTGCTTGTACATGAACAGCAGCACCAAGAACTGGGAGACCATAATCTTAAATCTGTCTGAGAAAAAATGATTTGCAAGTTTTTTCTTTGCTTGTTTTACCAGTTCCCAATTTAACCATCAGACTGCATGCATTCTGAGTCTTCTGTCATAGCATGAAGATTTTTGTATGCAAATGCATTAAATTTGTGATGTTTCTGCCTTTACTACATTACTCTGCCCTTTTGTCATAGTAAGGAGGATGACAATGTTAATTAAGAATATATAAGACATTAAAGAGTGGTGATAACCTATTGCGATAAACATCACAGAAGGATCACAGCAGAAGGAAACAGCAGTTAATCCAGCCCTGAGGAAATCTTAGGACTTCCCAGTGAGCAAATCTCTTTTATCTCCTCTCCTCAAACTGTTCATCACTTCTCTGGTCAGTAAATGTAATGACAGTAAGAATAGTACAAAAATAACCAGTTCCTCTGGCATATTTAGAAGTGTGATTTCAAAAAAATGTATTGCCCTATTCAGGCCCTGAATATTATGTTCATGTTCACTCTTCCAATGTTTTTGTGGTGGGTTTGTGTTTTCTTTGTTTGTTTGTGTCTTTTTGTTGTTGTTGTTTAGGTTTTTTCTTTGTTTTGTTTTAAGACTGAATTGGGGGATTTCTCATACTCAAATGTAAGCTCTGTTTCCCTACATATCCAAAAATCTGGATCCAATAATAAGGACACCTCACTGGAGTTGTTTCATGTTTCACCACCTTTGCTTCTGCCAGTAAAGATATTCAGCTTGTTCAGAAGTAGTTGTTGTGGGAATATTATAGACTTGTTGCCTGCAAGTCTTCATGTTTTATTTGTTAAGTACATTGAAAAGAGTTTTTACCTGCTCACTGCTTCTTGTTTTGATAAGCAATTGTGCTAAAATCAGTCATCTATATTGCCCTATACCATTGCAATATGTGTCTACCATGACAGCATCTCCTTTAGCTCCAAATAAAATTTTAATGCTGTTACCTAGTTTGCTTGTTAGACACGAGACTTCAATGGGTATTCGTCAGGAAGGAATACCATGTCCAGACTTCTATTAGCAGGTGGAAAATCTACAGAGCCTGACTGGCCTGGTGCCTCTTCTTCCAATTACAAGGCTAGTGCTTTCAGCTCAATTGCCACGGTGTTTGTTTCTTACAGAGAACAATGAGCTCTTAGCTGAAGTTGAATATTGTAAGTGCTAACAAATGCAAATAATAATTGCATGGGTTTTTTTTTCAAATCAGGAAGCCTCCTGTGATAATGTGACTCTGTGTTAAATGAGCGTAGATTGATGGGGCTGTAACCAATTCATTATTACTGTTGAAGAACAATACATGCTGCCTAACATATCACAGAACAAAAGCTGTGCTATGTGAGTGTTGTCTCCCTCCCCAATACACACTCTTTCCCAGACTCAGTATGGCAGCAGAATCAGCCCTTGTGTTAGGTGTTACAGGAATTCCTGAAAAAAGTCAGGATTGATTTTCCAAAGGCTCCAGCACAAAACTGATGGTTCAGCTGATGAATAGAGTATGTTGTGCTAATCCGCTCTTTGACAGTATTTCTGGCTTTAAATTGTGTAGACTTTAAAGATGCAACTGAGGAATATTCAATGCTTGAGGACACTGTCTAATTTAAAGGAATTTTGGTTTATGGAGTTTCTTTCTCCATACAAATGAACCCTCAATGAGACTTAACAAGGATAAGGAAAAAACACCCTTGAATATAAGAAAAACAGCTCATATCATCTGCTGCAGTCAATTGTTTTCTGTTCTGGAACAAGATATATGAAAGCTAATGAAGGGAAAAGTAGTTAAATACTTTTATGTATCTTACAAGTAAATAATATAAGATAATTTTGGAATTGACTTCAACAGAGCAATATATATTCAGTAGATTTTTCTTACAGTTGGTACAAAGATTGATGAAATAGTATACAGTACACTTCAACTGCAAATGACAAGCGATTTCTGAAAAAAAAAAAAAGAATATTTTTTTTAACCAGAAAACCAATGCTAAATCTACGTTTCTTTACCCCAAATCTCTGTAATTGCAAGCAGTTCCTTTACCAACAACTGAAAGTCATTTCCTCTTCAATGGAAGAAGAGGTTATGTTTTTCAAATAATATTTAATTTCCTTATCTAATTGCTTTGGCATAAACAAGATACAAAAGCTTTTTCTGCCTAAAAACTCCTAACAATTTCTCTTTTACGTCAAATTATAGGAGCTTTGAACGGAAATAATGCATCTGCAGATGGTGCTGAATTGCATGAAATTAATTACTACATGTGCAAGTTCTCAGTAATTAATTCTATTGAGGCCTGTAAAATCCATTGTGAGCTGAATTACATGCTTTTTAGTCTTTCTTATTTTACCTGAAAATTGCTGTATCATCTTTTAAGCCAAGTTTAAAAGGGATAAGGAAAATATATTAAGGTCATCTGAAAAAATGCATTCCATTTTCTTTGTCATGCTCACAGTATAAAGAAATCAGGCTGTTACAGAGCTTGTGTTAGCACAGCGACAAAATATTTCTAAATTTCTTTCTGGGGAGTACCCACCTACTACTGATATACATTCCAATGAGGTGAACATTCAAAGTTCCTGGGATCAGTGTTCATGCCCCAGCCCCTGCATAAGTTTTAATATAGTAAACACAAAGGTTGTAGACTCCAGCACTTATGACCACTTTTAACAAGCTTTTCATGGTTTTTATTTGGAAAAGTTGGGAAGAGGATGTTTTCAGAACATACACCTTCCAGAACTGATGCTACAGGTAAGGCAAACACAACAGTCCTTAGACTGTGAATCCTGGCAGTGCCCAGATGTAAGCCAAGTGTTTGACTGATCAAATCAGCAGCTGACCTTAAACATACAGAGAAGACATTGGGGAGCTACATAGAAATACCAATGTGGCTTGAAACAAATTCAGGGGATTGAAAGGGAATTTTTTAAGAGTGAATGTTTTAGAATGATAAGATTAACCTCACTAGACCTCTAACCTGCCTTAGGAAGGAAGCTGTAGACTACAGGCAGAAATTCTGACAGTGATTTACACAGGAAGGGAGCCATGAAAAACCAAGAAGGGTTGAAAGTTAGTCATGATCTGTCTCCTAGTCTGATGAAGTCTGACTGAAAGGGCAAAGTTCACAATGAGTTCCACGCCATGTAGAACCCCCGAAGCCAGTGCCACTCTGCTATTTCCAAACATCCATTTGGTCTGGATTCAGCCCTGTGAAAAACTCCAGTGCCATGACAGACATGGCCATATCAACTTGTTACTCTTGTGCTGGTGTAGGGTCTGCACAGATAGGGATTCTGCTGGTCTAATCTGACCTTACTGCTTGAGTTAATTTGACATGGGTTAGGCTGGGTCCAGCTGCAGGGGCTGTGCTGTGTTGAGCAGACATACCTTGATGTACGTTGTTTTTGGCATTACTTTGAGCCAAAGGACTAGTTTAAGCATTCAAACTTATGGAATTTTGAGTCTCACTGAAACAGAAGATGCTGAGACTGTGATCTTTTTTGTTTTTCCTCCCAAAAGCAGTGTAGGAGAGCCCTGTTACAAACTGAGCAATAACATTTTCAGCACATTTGTTACCTTACTGTTTTCTGTGTTACTTAATCAAGGTCATTCCTGCAAATCAGAATATTTCTGATTGATCTATGACTAAAGAATAGATAGTCTTATCGAAAAACTCCCAACATTAATACAAACAATTAACTTTATCAGCTTGGATTGAATTTTAGCTCTTGTCTCAAGATTAAATTATTTTTTAATCTTTTATGAAAATCAGATAGGGTGGGCTATGTTTCCAGGTGGAAACTGTGGCATGGAGAAGTAAATCTCATATGCTGTCTGCTATGTTGCACTTAAGAATCTGACAGAGAAAATTAGTAAAACCGTAAGTCTCCAAACTTGCTAATGCAGGTTGGTACCTTATGTCCAACACTCCCTCAGAAGACTGAGGGTGGAAAGAAGCTCTGAGAAGGGAACAGTATTTTCTCTGCCTCAGGCACTGAGGATACATGACTCGCTGGCCTTTCTATTTTTTGTAGAACCATGGTATGTGTGCTTCTGTAACCTTTCAGTCCAGACAGCAACTGGGTAAATGCCAAGGAAAGCATGATCTGCTTTCTAATGAGTGGACAAGCTACTGCATGAACAAGGACAGTCAAAAACAGAGGGCTTTTTCTCCTATAACCCCAGTTGTGGTGGTTATAGTAACAGACAGTATATTGTTTTGAATTTGGTATTTTTCTGTGTTTATCATATACAAGGTCCACATAAATCACATTTAGATTTTCTTGGCCGAATTAAAGAATAATGGGGTGATTTCCACAGATTAAGAAACACATCATAAAAATGCTTCTAGTGTTTTAATAACTGTCATGAAATATAGTCTGGATATTAGGATTTTGAAGAGACTTCTAGCACTGGATTTAATTTCTTTCAGCATGTATCTGACAAAGGAAGTATTCTTGCTAAATAGAAACTTGTTAAATAACTGTTTTAACAGTTATTTATCTTAGTGACTATACTGTTAAAAGCACCTACATATTACTGTTGAGTCATATTAAAAGGGTAAATTGGGATGCAATATAAGCCTTATTAGAGGCGATCTGGAATATCTAGAATAGTTATACAAGGCTGGCAAACGTGACATCGGACTAATGGGACAACTCCACTCTGTTAGAGGTGCCACTGAAGGCCAAATATCCTACCATGCCTGAAGTGGCCATGTGTAGGCAATAAATCCCTGTCCCCCAGTCCCCTCGTCTCTTTTTTTTTTCCCAGTATTCCTTCTGTGAGTGTGCTCTGAGTTTCCCTTGAGACCTTAGGCCTTGCTATGTAGCAAACACCAAATATCTAATTTAAAAACCTCCCACTCATGTTTGAAGTATAGATCCTAGTTTTGTGTACTAATATTAAAGTTAGAGTTGCTTCATATCTGTCTACCAGTTGGTACATAAATATTTGTAGCACACAAATTGCATACGCTAGGAATGATAATGCTGGGACATAAACCATGATGTTAGCTTCTTAGTCTTCTTATAGGATGTGTCTTAAAGACACATGCTTGAAAAATGCTTTTAAAAAGATGATTTTGTACTTTGATATACTTTTTTTTTTCCCCAGAAAGGTTTAATGGGTTAAATAAAAATTGATCAGTGGCTTTTTTTTTCATTTTAATTAAAATGTCAAAATAGTCATACCAATGAAAATACTTTTTGAAGCTTATAGCTTGGAATTGAAAATGACCTAACTGTTTTAATAACCTAATTCTTCCCCCCAGCTCCCACTTTAATCCTCTTGTTTCTCTCCAATATAACCTTGGGCAAGTCATGTAAGCTTCCCATACTTTGACTTCCCTAGCCACAAAATATTGATAGTCATACTATGGATGACTTATTTATCTTAATTAACATTTATCTTTGTTAATATTGGACAAGTGCTTTGAGATCCTTGGGTGGAAACTAGGATATAAATACTGCTGCTAACAAATCTATTTTACTAGAATGACGAAGATGCAAGAGAGAGATAAATACAGATATATGTTTGTATAACAGCTATTGTGGCCTCCTGGGGGCAAGTTAGCATTTTTTTCCTTAGAGGACTGATCTGCTCATAGATTAGATAATCAAACACAGACACATTACACTGGCAAGGTTTTTAAAGGAGCACCTTGACTAAAAATAAAGATGCTCCTTGGCTATTCTGTAAACATCAGCATGACATGTGTAAGGCCTTGATAAAACTGAGAATTAAAAAAAGGTATTAAAAAAGGTGAGGATGACTGTAATGAATCACATTTTGCCCTCAATAACACTCATAAAAAGCCAGAAGAGCAACATATTAAATAAAAAGGATTCACTTAGGAGAGTATTCACCTTGATTAAAGCACATTTCCTAGATGAAGTATTTTTTGGTTTATACTCCAACTACTTGAAAACAGAATCTGGGCCAGATATAGAATCTCTTTAACTTATTTTCTTAGGTGTCATAGGACTGTTTAAGTTGGAAAAGATTTTTAAAATCATTGGGTCCAGCTGGAAACCTAGTACTGCCAAATCCACCACTAAACCATGTCCCTAAGCATACATGTCTTTTAAGTACCACCAGGGATGGTGACTCAACCACTTCCCTAGGCAGCCTCTTCCAATGCTTGACAACCCCTCCAGTGAAGAATTTTTTCCTAACATGCAAACTAAACCTTCCCTAGCACAACTTGAGGCCATTTCCTCTTGTCCTATTGCTCATTGCATGGGAGAAGAAACCATGAAGATGGAAAGGCCACAGATGTTTTTTTCCACTGGGTATTTTTCTGAAATTGAAATCTAGCCACTTAATGAATTTCCAAACAAAGCATTTTAAGACCTGACCATGAAAACATAACCAGTCATTTCTTAATTTCCCCTTTTTCATATTGCTGCTAACTGATTCCCCTGCTGTTTATCCATGTGATCACCAACAATCTGGGCAGGGGAGATCCTGAGGAAATCAGGAGGGACTGCAGGGCCCTGGGGTGAGTCCATAGTCAGTGGGAGCCCTGGTGGTGCTTCCTTGATCTAAAAGAGGGGTTTGCAGAAGGGTAGGTCAGTTATGTAGGTAAATACATTGTGCAGAAGTTGTGTCATAGGTGGAATTCTGGTTTTTACAAACACAAGAACCTCTAGAGGCTGAAAATGAATGCAGTGGGATCCACCTAACAAAATGTGGTAAGAACCTCTGCCAACAGAAATGTGAAGGAGAACTGAGACAGGCTGGGGCAGCTCGTATCTGGAATGGACAGGCGCCAGATCTTCAGGAAGGACTGGCAAGGAAGGCAGAGGAACTGAAAGAAGTGTTCTCTGCATGAAATAACAGCTCAGTTGTAAAAAGGTCTTGTATAGGATAGACAACAGGCTCTGGGAGAGAGCATGGGTCAAGACCAGAGGAGAGGTAAGTGATGGTGGCATTGTGGTAGGAGTCTGTGATGGGAGATTTTAGGCCCTCAGTAGGAAAAATAAACTAGGATGAGTTAGCTGAGGCAGCCAAAATATTTGGGGGCTGAGCACTCACCGTGTGAGGAGAGGCTAAGGAAGCTGGGATTGCTCAGCCTGGAGAAAAGATGGCTTCAGGGGAACCAAAGAGCAGACCCTAGTGCTTGTGTGGATGATGTAGAGGAGGCAGAACCAGATCCTAAACAGTGCTGCCTGGTGGGAGGATAAGATGTAAAACTGTAAGTTGAAAGTAAGTTTAAATTTGCTATAAAGACAAGTTTTTCCACAATGAAGATAGCCCAGCAGTGGAGCAGGTTGACCAGAGATGTTATATAATCTCTTTCCTTGGTAATTTTCAAGACCAGATTAGGTAAAGCCTTAAGCGGCCCATGCTTGGCCCTGCTTTCAGTGGGAGGTTAAACTTTCATACCTGAATTACACTATGAGTCTATGATTCTAACAGAGAAATTGTATGACCATTCTTTCTTCTTTTTTTTTTCCACCCTAAATATTCTAGGTGAAGAACCAATTAAAAAAAAAATTGCACCTATGGCCGTTCTCATCTACTTCTTTTTCCTAAGAAAAGAAGTGGCTGGTAAGAGGGAAATCAACTCCTCATTCTGCAGAACTCTTGAAATAGAAAAAGGGGATAAATCACAGTACTTCTTCCCAGTGCTGTATCTTCACAGAATCACAGAATATGCTGAGTTGGAAGGGATCCACAAGAATTAGTGAGTCCAACCATCAGTCCTGCACAGGACCATTCCCAGGAGTTCTACATTGCCTGTTGCCATTAATGTATTTGAAAAAACTCTTTTTATTGTCCCTCACATTTCTGTCCAGCTTCAACTCCAGTTCAACTTTGCCCATACAAATTTTCCCCCTACTGTGGCAAACAGGATCCCTGTATTCTTCCTATGTCACTTGACCTTGCTTCCACTTGGCATACACCTTCTCTTTTTGCCTTATTTCCAGGAGAAGATCCCTATTCAGCCAAGCTAGCCTTCTGCCTCACCTACTTGACTTCCAGCATTTGGGAATTGCCTTTATGAGGTGGTTTTTGAAAAGTGACCAGCACTGATGGGCCCCAGCACCTGCAAAAACATTATCCCAGGGGGCCTTACTTGCTAATTCCCTGAGCAGCCTGAAGTCTGCTCTTCTCATGTCCAGAGCTGAGGTTTTGCTGGCACTTTTCATCCTGCCAACAGAGATTTTAAACTCAATCCCTTCATGCTCACTGGGGCCAAGACAGCCACCAATCCCCACCTGTCTCTCAAGATCCACTCTGTTGACAGACAGCAGATCAAGGAGGGCATCTTCCTGAGTTGACTCCCATAAAACCTGTTCCATAAAGTTGTCATCCAGTTCTTTCAGAAATTTTTCTGGTCCGGGGTCATCCTACCTCCACTCTCAACCAAGCTTTCAGAAAAAAAATGTTTCTCTAAATGAAACAAATAGTTTTCTCTTTATTTCATATCACAGTATTATGTGCAGAAAGGAGACCCATTCAAATATGAGTATCTGCAAAAGTGCACTCCATCCATTTTCTGATTTTTCTCCTACAGGCAAAGCAATCAAGCCTTTTACTAGGGAAAATAGTTTTCTTCTTGGCATCAATATTATAGGAACAGCTTAAACTATATCTGCCACTTTGTGGGAGATCAATGGAAGGAAAATAAGACCAGCAGGAAAACTGGAAGACAGCAGTAGGAAAGCAGATTTTTTGTCTAGTTACTGCCATGCAATTACTTTGGATGCATTTTATTTGGAGCCTAGGAAATAACTGTTGGGCTCAGAGGTGAAAGTGTATAAGGAATATTTTTTGTCCTGTGAGCAGCCAGGAAATTAATATTTTAAAAAATATTGCCATTTTGCTTACATCTTTCAGTTTTTTGCTATTATTCATGGACTAAATATGTCTAAAAGTGGGGAGATGGCACAGAGAAGGGTTCTTGCAATCGTTTAAGCATGTCTAAACTCTAGAAGACTGATTTTCCAGAAGATGATGTAAGCCTCCACATCAAAATGTAGGCATATGTCATGGCTGAACCTGAAGGTGAATACAGACAGTTGTAGGGGGAGGATTCTGCTTTTTCTGCTTTGGGCAAGCAAGAATAGTAGTTAAAAAAATAAACAAAACCAAAAGATTTAAAAAATCTCTGAGAGAGAGGCTGAAGGACATATCCTGTATTAAGACTACAATGAAGTGCTAAGAAAAAGCAGTAAAATAAGGTGACTTTACTGAGTGAAAACCTTGGAATGTCAGGTTTATTTTTCTCTAGAAGATGACTCCAGGGACTTTGAAAATTCTTTGTAAAAGCAGCAGAATGCATCAACTAAATCAAAATGAATCAACCACTAACTTTTCTTCTAATTGCCTTGCTATGACCATATTGGTCAAGAAGGTTAATTAACATTACAAACTGGCCCACTACTTTGGTAAAATGATTTTGATGTCGGAAGTTATGTTCCCTGTATTCAGATGTGGTCAGGGACTGTTAAGCTCTATTCAGTCAATGAATGAACTTGGTCCTGGCACACCTGAGAACAAAGCTCTGGCTTGTTTAAACTTCTTAAAGGCTAGAGCATTGGAGAAGATAAGGCAAATAACATTAGTGTCCTGAAAGACTCTTAGCAACTTACAAAACTGGAACAGAGGGAAGAATTTGGAGCAATTCATTTGCTAAACATCTATACCTGCAACAATCTGTACACCTTCAAAGTCTGTAGTCCTATTTTGGGGCTGTCCTATTAGTTTGTCCTAGATAGAACAGGTTTCTCAGTCATTTCTTTGCTGCAATTTAGAGGCTCAAACACTTAGTTAGAATGATCACTACTGAAATCATATAAACACACTGAAGACTGCAGTATCAACAGGCAAATCTCTATAATTTATGTGAAGAAAATTGCCAGCTCTAACTAAAAGAGACTAAGACTGTATTTGCTAAGTTGTCTTTCATTAGGTAGTTATTGAATCATCAGAGCTGTTGTTACCTGCAATTTAAAATACTTGGACAAGTGATGTTACAACATGTAATACCAGCTGACCAGAAAAATTCCCAGCACCAGATGTATTCTAGTAATATGAAAACCTTAAGGAAGTGATGTCTCCTCTGTTGATGTATGTAAAAGCTATTCCTAAACTGAAAAAATAAGCTATTCATGTGCCTTTTGATCCTATGAACTTATTCTAACTTGTGTTGTTCTCATATAGGTATATTAGAATTATGCCATCATATATTTGTGTTCATGAAGAAAACCCAACATAATAGAACTGCAACACACCTCATCAGGAGATCTGAATCAAGAGAAGCCATTTATCTTACAGAATATCTCAGATTAATTGATGACCTCCACAATCACTTGATGACCTTGACTTGAAGATCAATAAGCCCATTTTCTGCTAATATGAGTCTCCATGATAATGCTAATAGAAACTAGCACTGTTCACAGAACCCTGGACACAAACCAATAAAAATGGCCTCTTTCAAGCACAGGTACTTTCTGCTTCCTTTCTGAGTCACTTTCTGCATTTGCTGAATTGTCACAAATCCTTTAAAGATGATTGCAACTGGATATGAGTAAGTCATGAAGAATGTGGTGAGATACACTTTGGGCAGGAAAGGCTGAACAAGTATTTTGTTTACTAACAGTGGCTAGTACCATTCTGCAATGGTAAAAGTTCAGGAAAGTACATGCTCTGCTAAAACATTTGCAGTGAAAGATGGGATGCTCCTCTCTGTAAGGAATGGTTTGCTACTGCTTTCTTCCCTAATATTCCTACTCCACCTTATCATGGTTACCACCAGATCTGGGTAGTTTTAACTCTATTCTTTCATCTAAACCAGCATCATCTGTGTTAAATAAAGATATGCCAGCATGTTGAATTTCCTCTACTTGTTTTTGCTATTTAGAGCATCTAGCTATCACAGTGCTACTTGGCCATCTCTCCTCAATATTGTCTCTAATTAAGACTGTTGCAGAACACTTGAGGCACATAGTAAAATATTGAAAACCTTTAATGACTTTTTCTTCATTCTCACTTCCTTTCTGGATTCATACAATAGGGCTGTAATATTTAATAGTTGTGCTGAGCTGAAAAGCAGAATGACCTTTGTCTTTCTCTGTGAGAAGATTAAGACTGGTCAGATCAACTACTGCCTTGGCCAGTAGCCTGGCTTACAGAGAATAATGAAGGACCTACTATTGAATTGGGGCCTCCTGTGGTGGTTTTCTGAGCTAACAGCTCATTGCTTGAAGGAAGGATGAGAGGTGTAATGATTTCCACCAGCAAACACCCCTGAATAGTTTATGTTAGCCAGGAGGGACTTTTGTCCGCTGTCTAGGCCATATGTTCAGTCAGTACATGCTATTAAACAAAAATGAAAATAAAAAAAGACAGTGATGTGACAGATGGCTGCTTATGGCAGAGAATGGCTTGAATGTTCTGCCACAGCTTAAAGAAAACAAATACATGAAGTGACTTTACTAAAGGAATACCATAAAATATCCCCATCTTATAGTTTTAATAATCCTTTTACCCTTGTTTGTTTCTTTATTTTAGATCTTCTGAAGTTATTACATAGAACTACTTTGAACTTCACATTTTTTAATTAAAAGTGGTAAAATAACCACTATCAACAGAATATTTCTTGTCGAATTTATGCTTAAAAATACCTTTTTCTTTCAGGAGCATTGATCTGAAGTATTCTTAGCTTTCATTTTACAAAGAAGATATTTTAGAATCAAGTTAGGTAGAAGAAAATTATTTCCATACCTAAATTAATTCTGTGAGTGTCATGGGAGTTTCTGGAATCTCAGAAAGAGGAAATGAGATTTTGTGCAGCTTTTTATATTTGGTCCTGCATGACACAAATCTGTCTCCAAATGACCATTGGTGGTTAGACTTCTCTGCAGCGATTTTGCTTGTACACTCACTGTAATACATCTTTCAAACAGATTGGTTTTATTTGCACTCATAATTGTTCTTCCTCAATGGTCTTTGTGAATAAAGGCCCATTCTTGGGGATCAGGAGAAACAGAAAAGCTCATTTAGCAATCTTAAATGAGAAGAGCTAAAATTTGTGCAGAGGTTAAGAAGTTCACAGTCACCATGCAATTGTTGTATGCCTCTGCCTTCTTTGATATAGTTGTTCTGCTGTCTCCAAATAGCACGTATTTTTGCCTTTTTCATCATTTCATGTAGATGTTATCTAACTGATCATTTTCCAAAGAGATGGCAATTTTTAAAAAATAGAGCTATTTGAAGAATGACCTGGCAGATCTCTGTTTATGCCCTATAGCGGAATCACAGATTTACTATTGAGACTCTGCTCACATATTTGTTCCTTCCATCTTTTACACGCAGGAGACTAGAGTTCACCCTCCCTGCACTGTAAGAAATTGTAATTTGTTAGCATGACAACTTCTACCACATTATATCTAAAGCTAATTTTACAGTGTCTCATAAGCAGTAGTTACCTGTTTCATTTCACTCCACTCCTAGTTTTTAATTTTGCTTTGCTTTTTTTTTTTTTTTTTTGAGAACAGGATATTTTGTGAAGAAAATTCAAAATGGTATCTTAATCTAGAAGTAAATTAATCTTAATAAAGGTCACAAACATACCTTAATACTAGTTTTCTTTAGCACTGCACATAGGGTATAATGATTCTTGAAAATGTTGCCATTTTAATTTGTTAGTCCTGTGAGGACGTGGGGGAAATAGGAAAAGTAGATTGCTTTGATATCATTTTGGTTAAACCGTTTCTTGTAATAACAGAAAACAACACTAAAAAGCACAAGGATTTTTAAGTAATCTATGATGAATTGCTAATAAATCTGCTTTCACTAATCTTTACTACTCTGTTTAGTCTACAGCAGTTTTATTTTGGCAATCAATAGCAAATGAAAAATATTCCTTTCTTATTGACAATTCTGCTTTTAGAAAAGTAAGCACCTTCTTTACTCTTTCATGAGAGACAATATTTTTCTTTCAAAAGAAAGTGCCACTTGATCCATAAGAATTATGACTCCATGGACATGATGTAAACCTGTAATTCTTTGCAATTCACCTTTGTAAATAATTATATCACCAAGTTATTCACACCAGAGAATCGCTTTTAAAGGATAACTCCATTGTAGGGTTTAGGATATTTTGGTTATATTAGAGAGAGTCTTTGCTTGGACTTTGTGAAACGGAAGCCAACAGTAATTTTATTATTGATTTTCAAGATGAAAGCATTCTTGTCTGTGAGTGAATTACTTGTACCACTTTCCACTTATGAAGCAAATATTTGGAATTTTTTTCTTATCTCTCTTCACCTCCTCCACCTAAGCAAATATGCCATACATATTTTCATTTTATTCTTATCTTGAAACCTGTTTCTGGAATGGTGATCTAGATGTGGATCACTTGGTAAGCATTACATGTTAATCTTTCCTGAGTTTTTGTAATACAGTCATCTCAGTGATACTGCTGGGCATTTAGTGGGTACCATCTGTCTAGAAAAAGGGTCACACATAAAGCAAGGAGTTATCCTATACAGTAACTGGATAAAACTGCAGCTTCCAAAAGCAAGACAATCGGATACAGCAAAAATTTTGCCAAGAAATGTACTGTGATGAAGCATAAGTAGCAGTAAAGTTCAATGTGTGGAGAACTGCTAAAAGTCATTAGAAAATGCATTCATGCTTATGAAATTATTAAAAAAGCTAACACAGTTCCATTTTTTATTTTTATTTAAACACTGTGGACTCTCTCCAAATTACCTGAAGCAATCAATGAATTCTTTCTTTTACATCCAGATTTTAATTTTTAATTACCTGGTTTTGTTAACTATCTGTGTTTAGAAGTTAGAAGGTGAAAATACCCAGTGGTACAATCACCTGGCTGATGATGCACAGTAAGGGTGGGATTATGGGATTTGTCTCCTCCACTTGTTTTGTTCACTATGTGACTTGTTTTAAATCAAAGTTATTAAGGTGTGACAGTATAATATTCCATTAACAACAATAGAGCAGATTGATAAATTGAGTGTTTTCATGCTGCTCAAATATCAGTTCTTATCAAAATGCAGTCTGAACCAGTGAAAGGCTTGCAATACAGAGAAAATTCACACATACACAAAAAATAAAAACCTTAAATTAGAAATTTTTTTATCTTTGGGCAAGGAAATGCTAATTATTTTAATAAGTAAACAAATCCTACTTATTTTATTGGAGATAATAGATATTAAACCAAAGCATAGTCTGAGATTTGCAGGAAATTTAGCAGTCCATACACTTAGTAGTATCTACATTAAAAAGAAGGGAACAGAGAAAATCTGAAGATACAGGAATGAAACCAGGCTGATTCTTCTTCCATCATACGCTCCTGAAGGTCAATAGGGGAGAAAAGTATTCCACAGTTCTCAGATAAGTTCCTGGTTTCCCCTCTCCTTTCAATAGCACTTAGACAATTTAATTTGTATATCAGGGCTCTAGATCCTTACAAATGTAGCATGCTAGTTTGTTCATACTGAATTTGTGTCAGAGTATTCAAAGAAATATTTCTGTCTTTTTGAGTGCTAGGAAGGGGCAATTTTAGTTTGCTGGACAATTTTAGTGTCACTGAGGAGTAGTTTGAAGATATAAATCTTTTGGTTATGCAAAAGTTTATGTGTGCTTGTCAGAGAATGTAAAATTAAGGATGTAAGCAATGGCACTAACTCTCAATTCTTGTGGCAGGACTAACCATGCTGTATGGTAAGTGACATTACTGCTCATCAGGAAGAGAACTTTCTGTCATTCACTAGGGTTAAATTTGGATGCCAAGAGAAGAATTTCTGGACAGACAGAAGTAAGGAGTAAAGGAACTGAGATGCATTCTGAGTAAATCAACTATGAATGAGCCACTGGGAAATGACTTCGTTTTCAATGGTAATTTTCTACAACTTGAAAAAGCAAATTTTCAGTCACTTGAAATAATTATTTTTTAATGGCGAGATTGTAATTGCTATGATTGTTCAAAAATACACTACTTTGATGAAGATTTCTCCTTTATTATTTCATAGAAATACTATACCTAATAACTTTATATCCATTGAAATAATTCATGTTTGTACTTACATATGATGCACAAATAAAAGCACAAACACTAACATGAAAGATTAATGAGGATTTATGCTTTCAGCAATGAAAATATGATCTTTGTATGGACTGAAATAAGTAAACTTAAATTGACTAGGCAACTATTTTAATTTCTTTTCTAAGTATAATGTTTTGCTTTGTAGAACAATAGAAAGTCATATATCACATGCTGAAATTGGGAAAATTTTAGTTACACTACAAAAATATTTAAGTACGTATCACTCTGTCACAAAAAATAGTAATAAAAAACAGACAAACAAAGAAAACCTATCAAAACCCACAACAAATCCAAAACCAAAAACCACAGCAGTGTTTCATTCAAAAGAAATGAGAAACACTTAGGAACTCAGGTATTATTATGTAGGTTTTTTCCTGGGGAATTATAAAAATGCATGCAGAAATAGAATTGGAATGTCTTTGTTTAGAAAGTTAATGCTGGTTGTCTTCTATGTTTGATAATACAGTGACTTATTTGTTAATTAATCCTGTTTTATCTTGCTGTGTCATATATACATGTATATTCTCTTGTTCTCATGTGTATGTGCACTTTTGTTTATTCTTCTACAAACTCTCTTTAGTCATCTAGTAACCTCATTCAGTTCTTTCCAATGCTCACTGTAAGTTCTCAGAAGCTTTCATGGAAATATTGTTAGAATCTGGGAAAACTCTTGGTCACCAGGAGTCCAGAGGGATCAGAGGTGGATCATTTTAAAAGCATAGCCAGTTATCTGAAACATACCCCTGCAGCTATCCTGTATATTTCTGATTATTTTCAATCTCCCATCTGCACTGCTAGCTTGTAAACAGTTCATAATCTCATTATAAAACAAGGTTAGCAGGAGACCAGGAAGATCTCACAGGTTAAATCCAAATTCCCATTCACATGCTGATCCACACACTCTCCTCTGCAGAGGAGGCTTCTTTGGCGCTGCAAAGCAAGTGCTCTGGATGCCTTCTAGGACACTTTGCCTTGTTGAGTATGCAGGCAACATTTTCCTGTTCATCAGAAGAATGAAGTAAACCCGATTAGATTTGTTCTCAGTCTGGGAGCAGGAAATTAACTTTGAAAATGATTTAAATGTCTTGCCTGGGGAGGGCCTTTTGCCACTCTGAGTTCAATAGTTCAATTTGACAGAGCTCTCTGCCAGATTTCTAATGTGTAATAGTTAGGTGTAAGGGATGAAAATGAGGTGCAGTTTTTAGACTGGTATTAGCCAAGTTCTTATATTTAGGTTGCTGTGTGGTTTTGTTCTACTTCTATCAGGAAAACCTGTTCTGAAGGGGAAGTCTGGCAAAAAGGTCCATGCCTATGTTGATGTGCAGATTTGAAGGACTGGGATGAAGACCTGATGATCCAGAGGTTTTATGGGGATTTTCACTTTGGACTAGTTTTAGTTTGGCTGTACAGGCTGGATATTTTTTTCCCCTGTGTTTCTGTATTTCTGTCATAGGCAGAGGCAGACAGCTTAGCATCCACATCTGGCTTTTTTATGTTCATGCACAGAAATGTTTTGTTCAACTCCATTTACTGTATTCCCATGCTAAAAGCCAGTTGTGAAAAACAAGCAGTATCCAAAGAAAAAGAAAGTATAAACATACAATTATAGAATAGTTTAGGTTGGAATGGACCTTTAAAGGTCATCTAGTCCAAACACTTAGGTACATTCAGTTTCTTTAGGTGGTCACAAACCTGATCTTCTCTTACAGTGGGAAGCACCTTGATCCCTCAGTTCCCATCCTGCTGTCCATCCACTTAAGAGGTGTGGGAAGAGAAGTTGCCAGTGAAGACTGAGACAAAAAAAGTACTTCAGTCTTCTCATCTACTGTTACCAGTTTGTCAGTCTTACTGATCAGATGGGTATACTTACATGGACCTTCCTTTTCTGTCTGACATACCTGTAGAAGCCCTTCTTATTTCTCTTTGCATCCCTTGTCAAGTTCAGCTTCATCCACCTCGGCCTTCCTGACCCCATCCCTACATAACCGGAGAGTGTTCCTGTACTATTCCCAGAATAATTGTCCCTCTGTTCACTGGCTGTGCATCTCCTTCTTGCTCATTAGCTTGGCCAGCAGGTCTTACCTCAGCCATGCCAGTCTTTTACCTTTGTTGTCTGATTTCTTATACATGGGGATTCAGAGCTCTTGCACTCTGTGGAAAGCACCCTTAAAGGTCTGTCAGCTCTGTTCTTCTCTTTTGTCCTGCAGGCAGTTCCCCATTAGTGCCTATTCAATAGCTTCTTGAAGAGCTGGAAGTTTGCTTTTCTAAAGTTCCTGACTTTACTCTTCACCTGGCCCACGAGCTTCAACACTGTGTGATCCCTGCAGCCCAGGCTTCCTCCAGTCTTGTGAGTGAACCTCAATTAGCTCACTTACACTGGTGACCATCAGGTCCCTTATGGCATTCCCTCTGGTAAGATTGTCTGTTACCTGGCTTAAGAAGTTATCCTCCATGCATTACAGGAACCTCTGAATTACCTGCAGGTTACCATGCTGCTTTCCCGGCAGGTGTCAGGGGGGTTGAACTGCCCAAGAGCCTGCCAGTGCAATGCTTCCTGTAGCTGGAGCAACAGGCTCCCCTTGACACAGACTAACCCCAAGGTCCTTTTTGTTGCCTCAGTCTTGAATTCTTACCCATAAGCTTTCAACCCATAAGCTCAGAGGCAGCTTTTCACACCATTTCTTGATGTAGAGGGCAACCCCTACACCCTTTCTTTCTCCTCTGTCTCTTCTAAAGAGCCTGTAGCTGTTAGTCACACTCCAGTCATGGGATTTGTCCCACTAAGTTTCAGTAATGCAGACTAGGTTGTAGCTAGTACTGGAATAGGTAACCTGTTGTGCCAGTTTCAAAACTAGTTAAAATCAGGTTTTGGATGGCAAATGTCCTGACAGCTTTGGTCAATGAGTGAGTTGAGCTTATATCCTCTGTACCTTCTGACTTAGTGCTGTGGTCCTCTGGAAGAAAAGCTGCCAGTGATAATATTTGGCATCATAGAATCATTCAGGTTGGAAAAGACCATTAAGATCATTGAGTCCATGTTTGCCCCATTTCACACCCTGAAACTCCCTCCAGTTTCCAAGAAAGACAAATTTTACTTGTAGGTTTTGTGCCAGTTTTGTTCGGTTTTTGTTGTGGGTTTTTGTTTATTTATTAGTTAGGAATTTTTGTTTGTTTGGGGTTTTTTGTGCTTTTTTTTTGTTTTGTTTTTTTTTTGTTTTACTAGAAGACTTATGTATTCCCTTCTAGAATACAAAAATATGAGGATTTGAGGAATTAATTATGAATGCACCCTGAGGTGAGGGAAATGAGTCCTCCACTTGTACTACAGTTTGCATGAAAACTCCAGTGAAGAATGAGATTTAAGAAACACAGCTCCTTGGTATTCCTACTTTTATTGGGGATGGTTTCATACTTTTTTGGGGGCTGCCGCTCTTTGATGTCTATTTCCCTGGGTATGGTGTAGGGAATAGTGTCTAACAGTAAGTCAAATTTCACCAGGCTCCTGATATCTGAGGCTGAGGTCTTCCATTGCAATAGTCACATTCCATTATGAATGTAGCTGTGAATTCCAGAATGCACTGAAGGCATCAAATAATTCCTTGATTCTCTGACAACTTGAATCATCACTGCCTTCAGCATTTATCTGTCGTTCACTTATCCTGCAGTTCTTTAGAGAAACACAATCTCAGAGGTATGTTCTCTGTTTGATCAAAATTAAATGGAAAGTAAGTAGACCGAATTTACAGTCAGACTGCACCAGTTACTGGTCTCAAGTGTCAATGACTTATTTACATTGTAATCTGAGACTATAAAGTTTTAGTACCAGAAATACCAGATGCAGCTGAAGTATGAAAGGTGAGATGGCAAGTTAAACAGCAGCAACAACAAGCCAAATACTATTATGGTAAACCACCCTGAAGTTCAAACAGGACAGGCAAACCCATCACTTTCCACTAAACACAGAAACAAGAGATACTTTGAACCAAATGCTTATACAAGGTGAAGGTCTTGATATGGCAGCAGTATGAGAGCTGCAAGGGAGAAAGTAGTCATTAGACATGGATCTGGAGAGATGTCCCATGAGAGTGGAAAGCAGGGTAATGACAGTAAAGGATTTTTATCCACTTGTTACAACAAAAATCAGAGTAAAGCCTATCAAAATATTTGTGTACACAGAGGTGTCTTGAGGACAGGAGGAAACATTAACTGAACATTGCTTGTCATCAGTCACACAATCTAGTCAGTAATGATATCAGGGTTTAGAGATGTAACAAGAACTAATAGTTTTTGCAGCAGAATGTACCATAGAATATTACTATGCCTCAGTTTAAAGAAATCAGCCAAGCAAGATGAGGAAACAATGAAGAAGGGAGCTGAAGCAGACAAACAGGCAATGCTGGCTTGATGTATAACCAGGAGTGTTGTCTTAAAGAAGTTCATAAGGCAGTCACTAAGAACTTTGGGGGCTCCAGACAGAGATTACTGTCAGAGACCCTCAGTGAGACCTCAAAATGATATGTGTTTATGCTAGTAAGTGTTGGGAAATGTCATAAATATGTAACAGGAATGAGTGGAACAAAAATGAATAATCATGTAATGCAGACATATAAGCTGTAGTAGAAATACTTCTGTGTGCACTTTGATGAACTGATTTCCAGGGCAGCTAGCATGCTGAAATCTTTCCAGCACATCATAATAAAAGAATGTTTGGCTTCTAGAACTCACAAATTTATTCCTAGAGATTTTCTTTAAAGTTCTGATTTTAGGCAACAGAATTGGCAACTCAGATGGGACACTCTGCCTGCTTTCCTGTGGATCTGAGGGAACTCTGCATCTTCACATGGGTACCAAGATATTCTTGGGAGGGACCTCATATCCCCAGACCAGCCTGGGGCACAAGTAATATCTTGCTGCATTTTCTTTTAACATTTACTCTCATTTAGTCAATTTTCTTCTCTGATTAAAGCAATCTACCTTGTAGCCTCACACTGCTTTTATAAGGTGTTAGCAATAGTGGCTTCTCCATGGACACCCCCTTGTCGTGGGGGAGAAGCTTGCGTGCCCTTATGAGGTTGTGAGCTGTGCTGGCGGTGG
>JAWWEE010000105.1:91047106-91068724 GCA_035221455.1 Xenops minutus | reverse complement strand
TTTTAGCCACCAGCGTGCTTGTAGCAAGAGTGGGTAGAGCCCTTGTAAATCTTCGTTCGCGAAGCCTAGCCATGATGATGAGCAATAGTGGAGCTGCTGCACAAAGGCAAATGAGCCAGGAGCAATCCTGGCATGGGCAGGAAATGTGACATTACTGACCAGACCAAAACTGAGCAGGACTGATATGGCAATGGGAAAAAGTCCATCCACAGTCCTAGATAAGGTGAGTGTCTTTCAGAGACCAGCCAGGAGAAGCTGGAGACAAGCTCCTGACAAGTCCTGACAAGGTCCTGACAGCTTGACTAAATAACACCTCACTCCATTGACAATTGTTTTGATTGTATCTAAGCTATTCTTGGTGTTTATTCTCTGAATGTTTCTAGCTGCAAAAGTGATTCCATTTCTTTTACTATGAATGGAGAAGAACCAATTCCAAGCATTTGATTTGAACTTTCTTGAGCTTTGAAAAAAGTTACAAATGGCTCCAAGTCCTGCATTTAAGAGCACTCCTCTTTGATATAAGATTATATGATAATCCTAATGATGTTTCGATAATTGCATGGTTAGTAACATAACTCCATTTTGAAATGGGCCTTAAATGTGGATTAATCACTTATAAAATCTACCTGTTACTGAACTATTATATACTGTATGCATATTTGGAGCTTGGTCTGTGTTCCTTTCCAGGGACAGGACCCTACGTCATGATAATTTCAGTGTTGGACTTTAATTCTACATTAGAAAAGGCTGTAGAACAGGAAGACAACAGAGACCACAGTGGATAATATAATATAATACAATATATATGAACCAGATAGGTTCATTACCCTCCACTCAGCTGCCACTTGTCAGCTTCTGAGCCAGGGTTCTGACCAAGGAAGAGGAGTCACTGTGCAATGAGCTTGCTGAGCTGCAGTGCCAGTCTTTAGAAAGGGATAGGGAATGCTTTATCTGAACTCAATCTCTTTAAATACAGAAACAGTCCAGCTCACTTTCCTTGAAGTGTTAAACACTAGAAGTAAGTATTTGAAGAGGCATTTTCATGCTAAATTCATCTGTCCCTTGTCCCTTCAGCTAGGTAGATTTTCTGTGGATTGTTCTGGCTTTGTATCACTAATAATTTTTAATGTGTTTATGTTTCATTTTCTAAATATGCAATAAAGAAAAATCCCAACACTTCATATTTTCCAACTTTGTGCAATACTTCTAAAATGCAAAGAGGCACTTGGCAGAATTTCTGTGTCATACAGCAGCAAAGCCACTTTTACCATTAATAAGGATGAAACTGTAAGTTACACTTTCATGTTTAAATCTTTAATAACCAAGCAAAATCCAGAAGGAGACAAGATCTGGAAAAACAAAGCATATAAATTGAGGTGTTTCCTTTTGTAAGAAACACGGAGAATAATAAAGTTCTGGTGTTCCCTTCAGAGAGGAGGAAAGATTTTTTTCCTCTACTCTATGTATGGGATACACTTAGAGTTCCATTGCATGGCCAGATTTTCTTTGTGCTTGGAGGATAAAATTGCCTGAACAAGCTTTTATTCTAAAGGTGGAACTTTTACGAAATATACAGACTCAAAATAGGGGGACGTGAGTCAACATAAGAGAATAAACTAATTATGGCTGACTGGATCTTGAATATTTATAATGCAGCCAGTAGCAGCTCCCTTTGGGACTCTTGTTTACCATGACTGTTGAATTTATATGCCCTGACAGGACACATAGTTCTGAAAAGAGCAATGTGCATAACATCAGATATGGCTGGAATAGTTACAGACTGTAAGTCTTCATCCACTAAGGCTGTGTCTTTCTAAAAGAGACAAATTTGAAGTATCTTGACTGCTGAGAGTGTTTAGGATGGACATGTAAAAGGGAAATGCAGGAGACTCAAAAATGGGACCTAACATTTTGACAGAAAGGTTGACCTTTGCTTCCCTGATTATGCCAGTTTTTGCCTGGAAACCATTTCAAGGCACCAATCCCAACAGCTTGTCGGACCTCACATCACATTTCTATCACTTTTCCTCATCACTGAAACGTGATGCAGAGAGCAGCATTTCATCTTTGAGTGCCAGTACAAAAGCAGGGTTTGCATCAATGGCAGAATTGATGGCAGAAGCAGACAGAAATGAAACTCTGGCTTGGTGTGGGATCAAGCATTGCACATCTTCAACCAGGATTTATGAACGATTGTCCATCCAGGTGGCAAGTGAAATCTCTCTTCCCACTCCCCTACTATCTATACAGTAAATTGCCAACAAATCTTCCTGTGTGGCCTTTTAAGATCAGGGAAGACCAAGCAGGGGAGAAAGTATTTAAAAATAACCTTTGAAAAAGAATAGCTTTGAAAAATGTAGTTGCAGCACTGTTGCACAACAGATTCAATTGATGAGAGATTGTGCTATCAGAAAGGTCTTTCATCCACAGCTTCTTCAAATACAGCCAGACTGGACACTGAGCTGAGGGGAAATAATAGAAATCTCTGAAAGCAGAACAGTTTTATTTGCAAGAAATGTCCTGTGCTGAGTAGAATTCTGGGGTGAGTGTTGTATTTTGGCGGTTTTGGCTCATCACACATCCCAGGCATCACCTGCAGGGTGGCTGATGTCCTATTTGCAAGCCATTTGATTCATGGTGGTGAGGAGCAGCCTGTGCTGCATAAGTAATGAGTTGAAGGGAAAGGAAAGCCTTCTCTCTCTTCACCTTCATCTCCTCCTCAAACTTGCCCAGTATGGAGATCCTTGCAAAGGTGAGTGATCTACTCTAGATGTGCTGAGTGAGCTTGTGATGTACAGATACAGCAACTGCTAACAGGTATAGTGGTGGTAAATGGCATCTGTCTCAGAGCAAAGCAAGAGTGAAGAGGGGCTGTGGGGAGCAGTCAGCTGGCTGGTGGGCTTTGGGGTAACAAGGTAGTTTGCCACTGTTGATCAGATGCTGCAGCCCCACACTGTGTGGGTGGCAGAACCAGAGATGGACTGCACATAGTGCATGTTTTTACTGTAGTTTAACAAGCACACTCGAGGATACTGTACTGTTTTTGTACATATGCCCTTGGAAGAGTGATTTTTCCCAAACAGCCTTCAGAGAGAGTGCTCTGTCATTCGAGATTTTTATATTTTTGCGGGCAATTACCAAAAGCCCTTCAACTCTAAAAAACAACACCTTGTCCTTCATGGGTTTAAATGTGGGTGAAGTAATGAGATTTTAAACTGATTTTAAATGATATTAAAAAGAGGACAAAGGTGTAAAATCTGACACAAACATATCTCTTATGCTACCTGCATTGTAAAAGTAGCCTGCAAGTTTCTATTCTAGGAAGAAGGTTCATGAAACATATTTACAAAGAAGGAAATATTTTACCACTTTACTGTGTTAAAGAGTCTGCCTATTTCTTTCTGATTCATCAAGATAGCTCAATGAACAGACCTACAGCTCAGGCCCACTAAGGGCACTAAAAACTCCTATGAACAGTGAGGAGAAAAACTAGTGGAGAAAAGACAATGGACATTGCTAAAATTAATCCTTAGGGGAGAAGGATGGGTGCCCAGCATAGATATGTTGTGCAAGACTTTTGGCATTAGCATTTTTCATTTATACTTTATTAGTATTGCATCACACTTAAAATTTGCTAAGCATACACTGTGAAATAATTTACATCCAATATGAAGTCAGACCAACACATTTAAAGAATCACGCTGGATGAAGAAATGACCCTGGGACTCTGTGTGCTGGCTCTATGGAGTGCTGCATGCTTCTCAGCTCATCCTGGCATTTCTGTGACAGCACTGACCTGCTACTTATGGTTGAGGATGCATCTCAAATGGCCATAAAATACAACTCTTTACAGAAGGTACTTTGAAAAAAAAAAAAATTAGTTTAAAAATCTTGCTTGTTGTATATGTCTCTGGAGCAGTAAAGAGAAAAACAATACATGTTTTCTAATGTGAAACAGAAGTATCAAAGACATGAGCTATTTCATTTTAGCAGTGTAGTACAGCTTACCAACAGAAAAACCCTTCAGTATTTCTCTGAAGGTGAAAGGAGTTTAGCATTTCTCATGAATGGGTGTGGAATAATCCAGCAGCTAAGTTTTTTTTGCCCAAAATTTTATTTTCCTGTATAGAAGTAGAGAACGGTGTGCTGTAATCCAGCTGGAGTATGAGGTTTTGTAGATGGCAGTGATGGCATGGGTTCTGATTCAGAGACAGACGTCTGCATGGGCAGGGTTGTTACCACCTGATGCCTCAGCTCTGGCTGATGGTATCAGAAAGGAAGCACACCAATTTGCAGTATTGGCCGAAAGCTCAACTATTTTATGAAAATAGAATATAGCCCACAGTTTCACTCAAGAAGTGTTGGACATTTCCAGATTTAGGAGAGAAAGCCTGTATTGTTTGTTGATTTGTCAGCTTTGTTCTCCAAAATTTCCACTCTTGCCACTGCATAAAAGTCATGCAATTATTTATTTACCCTAACAATGCATTTCAAATATTGCCATCTCTTGACTGCTGGTGTTATATAAGTTCGCTACTCTACTAAAGATTTATTCCTTCCCCAAAAGAAGAGTGACATTATATTTTACTGGCTATCCCAGCAGCAGAAATCAGGCAGAACATGTGGAATTGTTATGCTTTCTGAAATATGTTAACTATAGCTGCATTCTGGATTTCATTCCACACTACACAGGCAAGCTGCTGTACGCTTTTCAGAGAAAACAAGGCAGACAATTGCTCACTTTTGAACCACAAATATGAATGAGGTGCTTATTTTCACTCTCATTTTGCATCCCAGGAGTAAAAGGAAACTCTTCAATTCATTGTTAAAATGTGCTAGATGTTTGTTTACTTTGATCGGATGAAAGGATGATATTTCAAAAGTGTGTACCCATATATTCCAATTTGGTAGAGTTTCTGATGCTGAAAGACTGTGTGTTGGCTTTGGGGATAAAGCAAATCATACCCTTTCTGCTTGGCTGTTTATCATTCATGCAGTCTCTCATTGTTAGAATTCCCTGAACTGAGTGTTTATAACTGCTTATTTAAGACTGCTTTTTAGGGTCCTCAGTATAGCACAAGAATAGTTACGGTTATGACTACTCTAATACATTAGTTCCTGAATCTTATTATGGGTTGAATGTTTTAAATGTTTTTTTCTTTCATCTTTCTCAGCTGTGTCAGTAGTAATTTCCAGTTTATTTTCTAGGGGGTATTAGACAACCCACTGAGATAAGACATAGTAAAGTTAATTCTCATTCTAAATGCAATACACTTTAAAATCAATTTCAGTGTTTTCATATAGGGAAAAAATGGAAGCATAGCAATACCAGACACTTCTAAAATGTAAAATACCATGTAAAAATTTCAAAGCACATTCTTACATTGAGACACAAAATACCTGTCTGAGGAACTAAATTTCAGAGTTGTCATATACCTATTTCACTTAGGAAGGCAGGACATAAAGATCACCCAGATATATAAGGAGGACAAAGCCAGCTGTGTAATGATGTGGCCATATTTCAAGGTCAAGTGTATTCCACTTTGTAAATCTATCATACCTCTTAAAAGTTGCACTTTTGCTTTCTGTATGTTCTCAGTCTGTGTTTATTGTGTTGCATGGCTCTTGAATATTCAAGAAAAGGGAGTTTGACACAATTGTGAAGAAAGTCATAGCAAGAAGGTGCATTTTACCTTCTGTGGCATACTTGTACAATTAAAAATTCATAGAACATATTGTAGAATGGTTTGGGTTGGAAGAGACTGTAGAAATAATATAGTTCCAACCCCCCTGCTGTGGGCAAGGTCACCTTCCACTAGACCAGGTTGCTCAAAGTCCCATCCAATCTGGCCTTGAACACTCCCAGGGGTGTGGCATCCACAACTTCTCTGAGAACCTGTTTCAGTGCCTCACCAAACTCACTGAAAATGATTTCTTCTATATATCTAATCTAAACCTACCCTCCATTGCCACCTTGTCCTGTCACTACTTGCTCCTCCAGCTTTCTTGTAAACACGCTTTAAGTCCTTGAAGGCTGCAATAGATCTCCCTTCTCTAGGCTGAACAATCCCATCTCTCTCAGCCCGTCTTCACTAGAGAGGTGCTCCAGCCCTCTGAACATCTCTGGGGTCTCCTCTGGACCTGTTCCTACAGTTCCATGTCCTACCTATGTAGATTGCTCCAGCACTGGATGCAGTGCTCCAGGTGGGGTCTCACAAGGGCAGAATCACCTCCCTTGACCTGCTGTCCATGCTGCTTTTGATGCAGCCCAGGATGCTGTTGGCCTTCTGTGCTGCACGTGTACATTACATGTCATGTTCAGATTCTTGTCAACCAAGACCCTGAAGTCCTTCTCCTCAGGGCTGCTCTCAATCCATTCTCCACCCAGCCTTGTGATTGCCTCAGCCCAAGAACAGGACCATAGATTCGGCCTTGTTTGACTTCATGAGGTTCTCACAGCCTCTCCTCTCAAGCCTGTCAAGGTCCCTCTGAATGGCATCCCTTCCCTCCAGCCTGTTGACTGCACCACACAGCTTTGTGTAGTCAGCAAACTGCTGAGGGTGAACTCAATCCCACTGTCCATGTCACTGACAAAGACATTAAACAGTGCCAGTCCCAATACCAAAGTACCAGCCTCTGATGAATGCCACTTGTCACTGCTCTCCACTTGGACATGGAGGCCATTGACCACAACACTTCAAGTGTGACCAATTTTACAATTTTTTGTCCATCTGTTAAATCCATGCCTCCAGTCAGAGACAAGGATGTCATGAGAGACAGTGTCAAATGCTTTGTATAAATCTTAGATGAGCTTTGATGAAAATCAGAACATGCCTGTCCCCTCTTTTTTATAGTTTAAAACCCAAGCTCCTCATAAGTGCTTATAAGTAAGACATTTTTTTCTTAATCCACTTGTTTTCATTTGAAGAAACACCATAAAATGTACCTGTCAGGTTACAAGAGAAGAATTATAACTTGGTATCATGCAGGAGCTCCAGGCAGTAAATAACTTCATTCTCTCCTATGTGTTATATTATCTGTTCAGACACATGGTTAGATTGGTTGTCATAGCCCTAAATATCCCCTCCTCATGCATTTGTTGTGTTGCTAACATTGCCTGGATTGGTTTTTGTTTTGTTGTTTAAAAATTGTGTTTAGGCATCCTGTCTTTTCTTCTCATTCAGTTGCATGGTAATCCATGCTTGGAAGAGTCAAGTCTTGTGGAAAATCATTGTGAAATCAGAGAATGTCACAAAACCCCCTCTTTGTTTTTAAAATGAGAATGATGGACTTTTTCAGTAAAAATTCCTGAAGCATGAACATACAGTCATTCAGACTGAATTTTCTCAAAATTTATGTTTGACAGAAGAGGCTGTAACTGAGGTGAGGTTTTTCTGTCTGTAACATTTTAAAAGATTTTTTTAAAGTCTCTGACACCTGTACAGCTCCTGTCATGATAACTGAAGTACATACTCAACTAGTAATTAAAAAGAATGTTAGGTGACCATCTGGCAAGAATATTTCAGGGTTTTGTGTCTATGTAAAATAAATCAAGCCTATCTGCTAAAAGCAATGTGGAAAGAAGATTTACTGGTTCAAATTAACTGACTAGAGAGGGTGTGAGTGAGCTATAAGACAGATGATATTGAGTTCAGTCCAAACGTGAAGTCCCGTCAGCAGCTGGTAGCAGAAGTGCAAGGGCAGTATCCAAAAGATGTCAGATACAGCAAGATCTTTCCCTTAGTCCACTTGCTTCTGGCAGAACTGAGGGTCACTATTTCTACCTCACAAAAGGAATGCTTTATGGTAGCTGGGTAAAGTGTCTTTCTGATAGTCAAAGGGAAATTCTGATCAATTCCTTCTCAACACCAGAGCTAAGGATGATGCTTCAGCATCGCAATGAGTTCAACGTTTACCTAGACTTGCAGCCTTCATTGCTTTTTCTATTAGCAATACTGGCCAGAATCAAATAAAATTAGGAAGCTGGATTGCTTTGTTCTTACTTGACCAATACCAAGGATGAGACAGGCTTTTTAGGCTAGTACTGTAATAGCCTATGTGCAGCTTTCTTCCTTATTCTTCAGAAGTTAACTGAATTATGGATTTTTGTGGAGACACTTTAAGGGTTTTATACAGTGTGTACCGTTGGCATCAAAGTGGCTTTAATATAGAGAAAAGCTCTAAAGATTTTTCTGATTTTTTTAAACTAGTGCAGAATCCAGGAGCTTTTTGGGTGGATAATTACATGGAGAGTTTGTCTGAACTGCGTTTCAGAGAAATAAAATACTCCTCAGATAACACCCTATTGTCTGCAGTTTTTGGCATATTTGACTTCTCTAAATGAGATGCTTTAATCAGAAACACGATTACGTAAACTCAGTGCTTGGCAGTTCCCATTTTTAATATATAGAATTATTCTGCTTAATGTTTAAGATCACCCAAAAGTATGAGCATTACATGAAAAAGCAGCCTTACTGACATTCCTTTTCTTATGGTAATAAATTTGGCTGGATTTTACTGAGCATTGTTATAAAATTTCGATGATCCATGCAAAAAAGAACTTTAAAGAAGTAGAGAAACAAGTGAAAGCACTGATACCACCCTTAGGCGTTTATTTGTCTTGGGATAAGATATAAGATGAAGCAAAAATAGGTCTCTCTTTTAATAACACCCAAGTGACAATGCTCAGGACATAACTAAGCTACACTGGAAAAGATGATGCCTATTAGAGCACATGAATGCAAGAGTCTAAAAATTGTTCAAAAGAAAAAAAATGTTTTTCTTCTTAAAGGCGCAAGTATTTATGTAATATCATTGAGATAATTTTAACATTATTGCTTTTTACACAGCGAACATGTGAATGAATACTACAAACAAGAATTATAGCCATGAAATGTCGTAAATCAAAGGAAAAAATTAATTCTTTTTATTTCCTGTAAGGAAACATCAGCCCTATACAACTTATTTCAGCTCTGATCTGCTACAGTCAGAGCTTCTGAAGGTCTTGTCGTGCGTCCTGATGCCTAAGAAATTGAGATTTAATGAAGAATTGGTGTATATGAATGAAAAAAATAATGTGGTTTGGGGGGGAGATATATGCAATTTAATTTAATTTTTCTTCTTGTGACATGTATTAAAAGCCATCTAAACCACCATAAAATAGTCCGCTTGTTATTCTGGACATTCAAGTGATAAAGAGATTCAGTTGCAAGAATTTTTGTGCTTAAAAGCAAATTATGCAGTAAGATCAAAATGATATAGTATCTGTCTCTACCCTTCTGCTGATCATGAAGCTGGCTTGCCATAGCTCCTTGATTAATAACCACTGCAATTTTAGATATAATTTCAAAATACTGCTAGGGTCACTCTAAATGATGAAAATAATTGGAATGTTGCTGAAGTGCTGACTGATAATTCGGACTAGATTGGACTTTCGTGTTGGTATTGCTGATGAAGATAGAATTTTTACTGGTAGATTCTTGGACAACTCTCTTATTTAATATGGTGTTTTTATATAAAAATTAAAATGCTGTGTGTTGAAGTTAACAACTTCAGTCTCCTTAATTTGAGGTAGACTTTGCAGCAGTTGAGATATGACAGGAAGGTGAAAGCAACCGGTAAATATCCAATTAGTATATTCATCATACTGCTGTTGGCTATAGTCATGTCTGTCCTCCTTACATCACCATAGACCATTGCTGGGTAATACAAGGCAGTATTTTCCAGTCTGGAGCATGAACATCTGCCATTTGTAAACTTTAGAGGGATCCAGTTATGTGATGGGTTTTCAGGCCCTTGTAAGTGAGCTGGAGTTACCTTGGGTCACTTTTGTTCATTAAATTTTACCATTATGCTAAATTCCCAAGAGAAACAATGTGGTTAATTTCTTTTCAAGTATGATATTTCAGAGGATGGCATTTGTAAACAAATATGATACCATTTCATTATCTAGCCATTATATCTCTCAGAATGTCAGGCTTTAGAATAGAATACAATATTGTCACTAAATCTTGTTCTCAAGCATCAGGACTAATGTTCCTATTTCAGATCTTTCAATATTTGCAGTTCAGGACAGAGGGCCTGAAAGTACTGAGCCATGTATATGCTGATTTTGCTAGCACCCCGCTGTGCTGGTGCATCCCCCTGCTCCCCCATAGGCTGCACTATAAACTGAGCCAACAGATTACTCTGCTAGAATGTCAGAATTCACTGGGACAGAATTTTTAATTAAAAATAGAGAAAAATTGAATATTATAAATGTGAATCAGGCAGTTTTTTACTGGGTAACTTAATGCTTCTTAAGACACCCAGCATAAAAGAGGATAAAGGAATCTAATGTGAAAAACCCTCTGAGAGACCCAAACTTTCAAAGTTTTGAAAGGAAATCTCATGACATTGTCAATGTTATACTATATAACTATTCAGGAAGAAATGTAGAGTAATCTAAAAATGTAAGGAGATTGAAAGCATCCGGACACTAATTGCAGTCTTCCCTCACCTAGTGTTCATTTGCCATTGCACAGAGACTGCTGAGTTGGGCTTGCTTTTGTGTGTCTGGGCTATTGGCCAGTCTCCATTGCAGTCTTACCCTTTCCCCCAAAGCAGGGTTTTCCACCATCTTCTGTTGTGCTGACGGGAGAGTTCATTGTTCCACTCTTTTCCTGTGTTCCTCACTGGAGGGCTTGGGAAATCAGCCCTGAGACTCCTGTTAGACAACCAGGACCAATATTCCCCTTCTGTTGTCTATGCTCAGGTGAGTGGTGAATAAAGAAAACAGTTCTTGTTGCAGGGGAAAAAAATCTAATCCAGTCATGGCTTGGTGATGGAACAAATCAGGAGGTCTCCCAGGCTGGAGAGCTAGGAGTCACAGCTTTAAAAATAATTACATCAAGAGACTTGTAATGCAAGGCTTTCTCAGGAACTTTCTCAACATCTTTTCAGGTATTGGCAGGAAATGCAATCGGTAAGACTAGCAGAGCACAGCAAGTCTTTACAAAATCATTTTCTTTAGCTAAAGCTTCTGGCACTTGAAATGGTAAAAGGGCAGCTATAGCTTAGCTCGCAAAGCTGCTACATTTTAGTCAGAATGCAAGAAAATGTGGAGAGATTTAAAATAAGTAACAGAAATTCAACATTTGGGGACTGGATTATACTTGGCACATCAATCCAGCTTTTTATCGCTGAGCTCAGTGTCTGAGCACTATATATAAATAAGGGATGCAAGGTAGTTTCTTCTGCTCTCTGCATGGCTTAGGCCTTTGTGCAGGTAATGAGAACAGTGTGGGGTATAATTCTGGAATCACATTAGGGGCTGGTGGCTGATGCGATCACAAGGAAACTCCCACCTTCCTAGTTACCTTTGGTCACAGGTCTCTTTAACCTATGGAAAAAACCTTGCATCTTCATGTAGTCATTCAGTCCTGTTAAATTTCAGAGTCTTGGCACAAAAATACTCCTTTGACTCCCACCCATCACATGCCTCCTCCTGTGTTTGTCCTGTTACAGACACCGTGGACCTGGCCATGGAACATGGGTCACATGCAGTCAGCGTGCAGCAGTGTGCAGACTGGAATCCATGGGCTGGGTATATTTTTAATATGTGGTCACAGAATGGTGGAAAGGTGCTGTGAGCTACATGTGGAGTCAGCAACAGGGCTGTGGGTGCAAAGAAATTTTTCTAGCAAGTCCATATATCTGTGCTGCAGTTTAAAGAAGCAGGTATTCTGTCATATGAGGATGTGTGTGTACAATGTCATGGCATAGGACTGGAAGCACCGCTTTTTTCTGTGTTTGGAGAGAACAGTCTTCTTGGCTTCATTGGTGTACAGGCAAACCTGCACACCATGGTCTTTAGCTTGGGCTAGGAGCCTCAACTCCCTGCGTAGCACCTGGATTCCTGAAGAGCACACTCATCCGCAGAGATTTCTGAGTCATGAAAAAACCTATACTGTCTTGGCGTGAGTCCCTGAGTGCTGGCTTGCAGTCATCTGTAATGGGTCTTCTTTGTCATGGTACCTGGCAAAAGTCTGAGCCACATGAGCTACCACGTGGCAGTGCTGAGGCCCAGCCTGTGGGACAAGCATGAGTTTGGGACTGAGCACGTGGTTTGGGATGTAGACACCCTTTCTAGCAGACCTGATGTTTCTGGCACAAAACATCATGGGATCAAATTCTGCTTGTCTTATAAATGGTGAGTTAGCAGCTGTCACTGAGCTTAGCAACCTCTAAACTGGTGATGTCCTTTGTACACAAGCAGTTCTCTGCCCCTAGATCAGTCTTGAAAGGAGACTGTGGATGGCCAAGGAGGTTTTCAGCAGGCAGACAAATTTTGCTCCTTCCTATTTGTATGGATAATTTGTCTTAAGAACAGTAATGGCAATAGTGTACTTGTCATCATAATCTTTCCTTCCCAAGCAAGCTATTTTTGGACAGTAATGTGCAGCTCAGACTGATGGTCCGTGCTGCCACAGTCTGATTTCAAGTCGAAGGATTTATCCTTTGTATTCCCACATCCTCCGGTCTTTTTCACTTCTACCTAATGAGAATGCTCTTGTAGCTAAAGGCAGGAAGAAATCTGTCACGTACGCAGCTCTCCCTCCAGCATTCCTTCCCCCTCTCTCCGTTTTGCTCTTGCTCCTTTAATTGGGCTAGAGAGAAAACATTTAGCAGTCTCTCTCCCTCTTTCCCCTCATTAGGCTAACGATGACATATTCTGTTTCCACAGTGTCTGTAGGAACACAGCATAGCAGCCACTGTTCCTTATTAACACTGGAGGAAGAGAAAGCTGGTGGCTTGATCCTGAATTTATGTAGATGCATGTAAATGAGAAGACATTTTCTTGGAATCAGATGTAATACAGAAGTGAAAAATCAATGGGGAGAAATCAGGATCTGGCTTGGTGGCAATTTAAGCCTCTGTAAGTACTCATATTATTTTACAACCTTCTTGTTCCTAATGAAGTTAGGCCTCAGGTACAATGATGCACACAGACAAACCTCAGGTTTTTACATAATTTTTTCACTGCTTTATGATTTATATTACCTGAATTCATCTATCATTTTTCAGGTTGTTTTTTTTTCTTCACTTTTATGTACATACTGACAAAGCCATGTGCAACAAATTCAACATTTTTTCCATACACATGAACTAGAACTGTTCTCTTTCCTTTTATCCAGCCTTCCTTTTTCATTTACTTCCTTTGCTTATTGTCCTTCCTTCCTGCCTACATGCCTTTCTTTCTTCACTTTGGAAGAAGGTACTGATAAGCCAAAATTTCTAATTAACCCACAAATAGTACAGATTTCTATACACCAAAAAATTTAGTTCTAATTGCTTATTTGGATAAAGTAGCTGATGTGGAAAAAGAAACAGTATTTAATATTCAACAGAGTGAATGCAAAATGGATATATTCAATAGTGACTGCCTGTAACTCATTTAATAGGACTATTAAGAAACAAAAATTCCTATAAATTTGACTCTTGAATTTTAATGTATCTATTGACTTCCATCAGAGGCGTTTAAATACTTTAAGGCATTGGTTAGTTACCAAAGCCTCATATTATGTCTGAGAGTGAGACAAATAACGTGACTGTCATACGAAACAATAAACTGAGGCACTGGGTAAAAGTGGCTACTAGAAGTCCACAGAATCACAGTTGTATCTAAGATAAACTAAAATTGACAAAATCTTGTATGAAACTGGAGCTCCATGTGGGTCAGGTGTAGAACAGTTTTTCAATTCATCCCCTTTTGTCTTCTCCCACCCCCAACCTTAAGTCCAGAGGCTCTTCTGCTGGTCAGCATCAGTGGGCAGGCTTTAACATCCCTGAATTTATCTGCCCCTCTGTCCAGAGGCATCGCACCCCGAAATACACCAAGCAATGCGCATGCTTGCAGAAATTACAGGCAAATAGTGTCAGGACCTGACTGTGTTCCTGTGAAACACATACAAAATGAAGGATGGTTTCAGTGAAGGACGAGCTGAGCCCAGCGTCTCCATGCCGATTCAATCACTGGCCCCTCTGCCACGACTGTCAACAAAGGTGCCAATTAGCGCCAGTTGCAATGATGATTTTTGCGATGCCGGCACCTGTCCACTATGAACTGGACTGTGACCACCCTCCCATTTCCCTTTAGATGCTGAGCAGCTGTCAGGGGTAGCAGGCCTGAATGATGTATTAGCTTCTGTGCACATCAGTAAATCACACAGGCTGTATTGTCTCTAAAATGCCTTTCATGTCAAATTATTTTAATCTCTCTTTAATAATGCAACTGACTTAATTTCTTTGCTTTTAGTGTGTTTTCTAGCTCATGGATTATTTATTCATATAATATCAAGTAACAGTGTGTGACAAAACAAAACAAATTCAAATGCAAATATAACAAGAATTTGAGCTGCAGGCACAAAAATCACACTTGCAAAAATGTACTTACATAGCCTTTTAGCAGCATTTGGGGGTATAAATTCTGTAATGATAAACCTATCTGACTTCCTGCATAATGCCAGCCTGATGAACAAACACCTGCACAGAGGAGTGTCTGCAAAGGACACACGCAGTTTTTAATATGCGCAGATTTGAGTATGCATCAGTTCAGTTTGAAGCACAAAAGCATCTTTTTATATGCATATGAAAAACAGGTGTGTATGCACACACGTGCAGAGATTCTGACAAGAAGACCACTGTACATGGGTGAGTTAGTGACCCAAAGAGCCATTGCCCTCAACAGGCACAGTTCTGCACTGTGCTGTGCACACAACATGACCTTCAGGGCTGTGCTGTGCTGTGCACATTCCTCTGCCCACAGGATAAATTTGCCTGGATAATTGTAATGAAGTAGCCTGTGGGCAGCTGCCACTGGGTCACACCAACTGTACCTCCTTGCCTTTATGTAAAACAGGAGCAACAAATTCCCATGTATGGATCCTTTTTGTTTGACAATGAAAATGATTAAAGGAGTTATTTTAAGAAAACCTTACAGGAGCTCAAAGGACTGAAATATCGGGTAACCTTAACATGGACAAGATCTGCCCAGGATGCTAAGCCCTGCATGGAGGTCCATTCAATGGTGCCTAACTCTGGCCTCCAGCATCTGAAGGGATGTAAGATTATCTGTGCTAACCTCTTTATAGTGCTAGCTGCAATCAATGGTATTTTAAGACATATTACACAGAATGTCCATATTACTGGGATTACAATGAACCAGCAACTCCTGATGCAAAATCCTACGTGTTGGAATGTGTGCACTGCACATGGTCTATTACGCTTTGATGTCTCTCTCTTGTGATCTTGCTTCAATACAACACCTTGCCACCAGCCACATCTTTTTTTTTTAACCTGTTGTTAATTTAATGAATATACTTCACAGAGGATTATGTGATACATTGCTTTGAGAAGTTCTCATGGTTCAGAGGTGCAATATTTTACGCACAAATTCTGCTCTTCACTTTCCTCATTGAAATACCCAACAGCCACACTAGTTATCGAAGGTAAGAGATGACAGGAGGTGTCTCTTAAAGTTTATCTTCAAGCTGCTGTATTGGTTCATAAGACGTACTTGATTATTTTGGTAATTTTTCAAAAAAGAATGACAGTGATCACCTAGTGGAAAAAAAATCCATTTCATAGAGTAAGTAAGGATGTATAATGTGTTCAAGTTGTTCCCCATGTTAAACAGTGTGTGACACAGTAACAGCATTTTGCATTTTGCATAATCATGAGTGAACTGAAAAGAGTGTAACAAACCCCACTGCCTTTATCTGATATATTGAACTCACTTTCTGAGAAAGCCTGAAGTTGCTTTTGTGACTACACATCAAGTCTCTCCCTCAACACCCTGGATTCTCTACTTAGTCATTCCCTAAACATGATCTTGTAAAAAATGGATGCAACAGCATGTATTCATATGTTTTCATATCAAAAGTATATATTGTCAGAGTTCCTAGTAATTAAAATTATAAAAATTCAGAGATTTATATTGTGAATAATAAGTAGGAATAGAAAAATCAGTATTGTTTATTATTTTCTGTGGGCTGTGTATTTGATGGCCAATATATTTGGTTAGGAAGCAGAAAAGAGCTGTCTGTAGTCATTTCTGTTTCAAGGACTATTGGCTAAATCACAAAGAACTTGATAGAAACTTGTATCTCATGGATTTTTTTTTTTCCTAGACAGACAGAAAACATTAATTTCTGTAGGCATTTATGAAATGAAAACCCATTAGGGATTTTTGTCTGTAGTTCTGCAAAACCTTTGAAGTTTCAAAATAGGTTGCACATTGCCAGTGCATTGAAAAAATACCCTACTTTATAGCTGCAAAACAAATGATGAAAAATACATTTACAGTCTTCAGTGAAAAATAAAATCACCTAAATAAAAGAAAAAAAAAATCAAGTATATATACACATACATATACATTCACTTGAGATACTGAAAACATATTTTGGATATGCTCATTTTCTCTCTCTTGACCAAAGCAGGATGGCTTTTCTCAGCAAGATGCTGCATGTAATGTACCATGGAGAAGTTGGGTTTTCTTTTAAATATTCTCTGGTAGTGTGGGGAAAAAGAGGTTTGGCATGATTTCTAATTGTGAGCTTGTGCACATTCATGTAGGTCTGCTTCAGGCAGCAATACTTCAAGCCTTCTTCTGTTTTTTGGAATAATATGTTTATTTTAATAATTATTAATATTTTTAATATCTAACTTGTTACATTCTTATGTAATGCCAGATTTATATCTTGTTTGGACTGAATATAAGTAACTAATACAGGTGCATGCCATAAACTCGTTTATTTTTAAGCACAGCATTTGTTCAGTTGCCATAATAACATTTAACATGAGGACCCTGGTGGTGTTTTTTAGCATTGAAATACAACATTCAGTTCCAGAAGGTTTTTTCTCCCCTTAGATCTATAAACGAAGAGTCTTCATGCAGATAGTGATTTAAGGGAGTAAATTCTGACAGTTCTTATATTAATCAAATTGTTAATAACCTATGGGATATACTATAAATTCCTTTACCTTCAAATAGTTCCATACCTTCAGGGACTCTTCAAAGCAGGACACATGCAACGTGTCGTGTGTTGCAATACATTATTTCTGGTCTTAAGTTATTCAAAGAGAAGCTGAAAAATCTACATTTTCAGCAGTGCTGATGCAGTGCATTTTTTGTTGCAGCTCAACACAATGTGTGGCAAAACTCATTGTACTGTGTACCTTCTGTTATCATAAATTCCCATGTTTAAGACTAGGAAATATTAATGGAAAATGGGTCATATAAGCAGGAAAGTGTGTTGTAAAGGACCTGAGACAAATAGCATGTGTTGACACTTTGGCTGGCTCAGGTTTTTGAAATCTAGACAGAATCCACAGCTTGACCATTAAAACAGAAAGAGATTTATTCTGTATAGTTTCATCATGTTACAATCTTTGTCATAGGAAAGGAAGAGGGAACCTTGTGCCATTTTCAGTTCTTGTTTAATATCTTCTTCACAGGAAAATGCTGCCAGGATATTAAACTCATCTGTTCTTTTGGATAATAAGGATGTAATGTACCATTTTGACCTTTCCAAATGCTGTGTTTCAAATTGCTGTTAATTAGATTTTTTTTTCTTGATTAAAGTCTCACTAACCTGTAGAAATAGAATGAAATAAGACCTAGTCAAGACATAGCATATCAAGCATGGTCAAAACAAAACCACATGTTTGTAGCTCAAGGGCTATAAAAGACATTAACACTTTGTGTGCTGTATCATTGTTGTGTTCATTCATAACGAAGCTAAAATGATGTTTATTTAAATTTTTCACATGCTAATGTAGAGTTGCAAGCTGAATAGCTTTTATTTGGTTCCAAGTTTAATTATGAGAATAAGAAACACTCTATTTCTGGAATCCTCTAGAAAAGTTTCTGAGATGAAGTCATAAGGAAACTGAATTACAATCTTCAAATGGAAATCTAATTAAATGATAAAATATATATGACTGAGGGCCAGATTCTGTGAACCTTATTCATTTTTATCAATTTAGATTCTTAAATTCAGAAATAGATTATTAGGGGCAGAAGAAATTAAACCTTATCATCTAGTCTGACCTCCTGTGTGGTCCCAAAATGTTATTGCTCGATCTGTGTAGCTTCTGTATGAGATGCTGCATATCTTTCTAACAAACAGAGATTGCTCCAATTGTTTAAAGCTCTCATTGTCAATTTGGTGGTGGGGGTGAACAGACTGGAATTGTTGGTTCTAATTAATTACATATTCCTTACTCCTCACTTAGGGAGCTCGTAATTGTTAGAAATCCTTTTTGCCTATAGGTACCTGAAGGCTGTAGTCAAGTTACTTCTGAGTCTTCTCTTTACTGAATTAATAGCTAAGAATTTGTGTTTCACTACTGGAGCATTTTTCCTTTTTTTTTTTTTTTTTTTTTCCAATCTTCAGCATTTTTTCCTGTACATATTTTTGATTTTTCCACATCCTTTTCAACAAACCATAATGTCATATGGCATTCTAGTAAGTTTCACAAATGTGGTGAATAAAAAAATCTGTGCAAGTATCTGAATACTATTTACTTATTTACCCTTACAAAGATTACATTTGTCTCCAAATAGCATTCCACTCGTAGTTCATATCCCACTTAGATCTAGTGACACTGTGTCCTCAAAACTGTTATTTTTCTGGCTAACTCAGGGTTAAAACAGACTTAAACCAAAATAAACTTAATCAAAACAAAAAATAAGACACAAACTGTCCCTTTGTATACAATTAGAAATAAGTCAATACACTATTCCTTTCTGTTAACAGTCTAATTCTGTTATCTGTACGTGTCCCTATTAACGGGATTTTAAAATGGAAGTTTAATGCTTTAGGCTGGTTTCTACTTTCCACAATAAAGTGGTTTTGCCTATAGTTTAACCTCTGACTGGGAGAACTGCCCAGCCTTGGGACTGATGTTATAGGATAACATACACACTCGGTGGTGATAATTGCTAATGGTGCTCCTGAGAGAGAATAACTCAGCATTGGTGTTGATGCTATGAATGCCTCCCTAGGGACTGCACTATCCATCAGAGCAATTTCTTAACTGTTGTTTACTTTTTCTCTCTGTGTAGATCAGTAAGCATTTTAAAAGCACTAGGTAAGAATTTCTCTATTAGCACTTATCAAACCGAAAGACACAGTGGGGAAAATATAATGTTGTAGTAGAGGAAACTGCCTAGTCTGGGCAGCAAATTTCTTTTAAGTGGTTTGTATCACACCCACAAGCATTAAGAGATGAACATGGGGATGCAATGACAGGCAACAATTCACATGATTCTCTGTAGGAAAAAGAGATTAGTATCATCAAAAAGAGCAATAGTCTACGGTTCTGTGTATAACACACCTCCTTCCATACATTTTTTTCCTGAGTCTGAACATTAGTATTAATGAAAAAGACATTTTCCTAGAAAAGAAGCAGAACTCCCACAAGTAGTTGTAGCTGCAGGTTATACCAGTTGGTTTCTGCTATAATGCTGGATTGTGGGAGAAGGCATCATCAATAAGGAAGGGTTTACAATGAAACTAGATACTGTATTAGCTATTTTCTCACTTCCAATTCACATAGACAGCTCAGTATCAAGAGGAAGTAGCAAAGCCAAAGCAAGTAATTTAAGATCCTTTCAGAGATGTAGTATTCATATGGATGGACACGTGGTTAGCCAGGCACATGCACACACACATGTATAGTGACCAAAATGTGAACTTACAACCTTTTCTGGTGTCTACATATTTGAAGTAGCAGTATGGGGTATCACCATCGACTGTCCTGTTCTGCCTTGGATTGCCTTTGAGGGCATTCTTATCAAAGGCACTAAAGATTACACGTATGAACTAATTATCATAGTTTAATCTCAAGTAACCACAAAAACCATGAGAACCTCCTGCAGAATCTAGAGATTCCTTGGAGGAAACATTTCTCCTCTTTCTTGATAAACTGCAGTCTTTGGCACGCCTTCCTAACAGGGCAATACATGGGAAAAAGACTGGAACTCCATAGCACTGTGCATGGCTACTTTGCCATCTGCATGTGGCAACCTGAATCTGTTTAGGGATCATGACTGTTTTAAACTATTGTAAAACCAGCCACCTGTACAACAGAGCCATATGGCTCTTCCTTTTCTTTGATTTAGATTGCTGTCGCCCTATTCAAAGTGCTACATGGAGAATTACACAAAAGTATTTTGTTCATAGCAGGACTAGGCACTTTTTTTTTTTTTTAATATTAAGCCTACATAAACTTCAGCATCATTGATTTTGTGTTTTGTTTTCATGGGACTGTGAAAAAAGAGTCCACAGAAATGCAAAAATACCATTTGAAATAAGAAGGAAGAAAGAGTGAAGTCTAATTAACAAGTGTGTAAAACTGAGGTGTGTTATTTTGACAACATTAACTAGTGACTGCTTAATTTTTGGAACATTCTGTCTTATACTTTGGAAAGTAAAATTTAGATAGAAAACTCAGTTTTCTTGCCAGGAAGAAAGGACAGGGATTTTACATGACAGGAGATCTCATTGTGCTTATGAAACATTTTTTTATGCCCCCAAACATTTTACCAATAAGCCAAACCCATGAAAATTATTTTAATTTTTTGGATGGATTATAACATTAAGGGTTTGGTTTTTTTTTTTTTTTTTAATATTTTTCCTTATGGTTTCTTTTCTGCCTTGTAAAATTTTGGTTTTTTTTTTTAAAATACAATTTTCTCAAAGATTAAGTAACTCAGCCTTTTCTCTTAAGACATTAACTATATATGTATCCTACAGGACTCAGCCTTCCTGGAACCTGGATAGATTTTCTGGCAGCAAGAAGACATTTACATATTCAATTTTTGTTTGAAGTTAGATGTCAAGCAAGTTTCTTAAGACTCAATTCTCCAAATCCCACTTTATACTTGCCTGGAAAAACATTAGATACTTGTATTTACTTTTATTTCATGCAAATTTCCTTTATTTTTCATAAGCAATGAAGTAGTCCATGATCACTGACTCCTGCTGATAAAAGACAAGCCTTTTAATTCCTGCAGGGTATCTGTTAACCTTGCAATACTCATCAAAGTAGCACGAAGTTATACCTTATGAATACAGGTAGTCAAACTGCACAACAAAGAGGAAGTAAACTTGGCTACTTACAATACAAATGATCAAAAATTCCAAGGTACTTGTAATTCTACAAATACTATTTAGAAGTTTTTCACAAAAATCGTGTCTTTAATATTCACAAATAAAAAGACAAACAACAACAACAAAGGTAAGAACCTGAATAGATCCTACTAACAGTGGCTGTAATGGGCTATACTTTGAATTTTGTGAAATTGGGAAAAACTTTTTTTCTGTGCAAAAGTACAAATAACATTCTGCAACAGAGACTAATACAAGGTTTGAATGCTCTATGCTGGTATTCTGGCTATCACAGACAATTTCTCAGATCAGAAATCAAAGGTATTTTTTTCACCCCAGTTTGTGTCCTGCTTGCTTGTCACAACCCAGGGTGGCCTATGGATATGTTGTCCTAGTTCAGCAGGAGGGACCAGTTATCACTGGGTGGGAGTGATAAAAGCTATGTATTCTACCCCCTCTATTC
>JAWWEE010000105.1:90978268-91047006 GCA_035221455.1 Xenops minutus | reverse complement strand
AAATTGTAACTCTGACTCATAATCTCTCTGGTAGTGGGTCCATTTCTTCTGCTGGTTTACCTTCAAACCAGCACATATGTGCAGACATGGACACTCACAGCCAGAGCAGCATTCTCAACTACATTCATTTCATGACTACAGTGCAAGAGGTTCAGGCCTTATTTTTCTGCCCTTTGTCCGGTGAACGGGTAACTCAGAGTGACAAAATCTGGAAAGATATGAATTAAGTGACAGTAGAATAATAAAAGCAAGAGTCAAATGTACTACTGTACAAACTATAAATACAAAGGCACTGCACTATGTCAATTGTAGTGTCAAGGTGATGACCATAATACAATATGATTTTATATTGTTTTCTAAGACCTTTCTGGCATGAGTAAAGGTGAAGAAAAACTAGATTTTCTGTGAATGATACCAGAATATGGGTTATTTAAAATTATTAAAAGTCATAGCTGCTGCAAATAGCTTTTTGTCCTGTTGGAGATGCAGAATAGATCCCCATCAGCTGAATTTTACACAGCTCATTATTTAACATGGCAAGTGCTACTTTCCTTTACCCCAGGGTTAAAAGGATGTCTGTCAAGATTACATTCTGTTTTGAAAAGGGAAATAGGTGAATATTGACAATAGGATTCAGGGCACATTTTTTATACTGCCTAGAATTTTGGATTTCTTGTGACAGGGTAGGTATGAAACCTAACTCTGCATATTTGCATAGACAAGAAGTAATTATTTTGATAATTTTGGAGTCATATGAAAATTCTAATGCACAAACCTAAAACTTATATGCAAGCTAACAACAAATTTGAAAGACTTTCCTTCATCTTACAGTATAATGAAATCTGATTTTTCCAGAAGCTAATCATATGAAAATAGAGCATGAAAAAATCCCCAACTAAAATTGCATTTAGGGGTATTTTAGATTTTATTTTTTTATTGTTTTGTAGCCATTTTGAAGCATCAAACTGTTTTATGTGGACAATTTCAGTTTTTGAAACTTAGAATTTGCTTCCCAGCCAAATATATTTGTGGAATCAAAAAACCCCTGAGTGTACACTGAATACCTGTCACTGTATAAAGTGAGGCAGAATTCAGAGGAAACGACTGCTTTCCTGTCATCATGCCAAAGGCAACACCTGGTGAGCTCCTCAGGCTTTGGGGAGTGCTGGTTCAGAGACATCACTGGGAGCTCTGCTTTGCAGTTACCAACCTATTACCTTTAGGAGCAGAGGCTGCAGGAATCCCCCTCACCAGGCATGTTGACCTGGAGCACTTAGTTCCTTGGTCTCCTGTTACGGTCCTGGAGAAGCTCCAACAACTTTTGGAGCTGTGTCATGAGGCTGGGAGCAGTGGCTGGAATGTGGCTTGGGAAGAGGAAGACTGAAAGCCCTGAAATCCCAGCTTCATTATGGATTGTCCTACTGGAGCCCACACAGCCTAAAGACACAGCACAAAACAGAAGAGACAGAACTTCCAAGATTGGAAACTTGTGCCCTGGGTCCTCAGCACCAACACCTGTCTCCTCACTCCCATTCTTCTCCAACTTCTCAGTGCTCTCCAGTAGCTCTGTATTTAATCTCTTCAAGAAAAAAATAAAACCACTGTCCAAATATAAACTACTCTGGAAAAGAATTTCAAATTTCATTCCCTCAACATTCCAGTTTAAGCAGTTTGCCCATTGTTATATCTTTAGTTTGTTCAATGGAATATTCTGTAGATTTCCATTCTGTATATTCTCAATACATATGCACTGCAAATATGAGAGACAGCCATTCCAGGTCTGTGCTAAAACACTTGTTAAACACTTTGTCTCTGGCGCAGTGGGATACTAAAACTATGTATAAAACCCAAATAGATCTCATTAATGGTATTTATAAGCTTATGTTTTATATATTTTCTCAACTTTTTCCAATATCACATCCACATGTTCACTTAAAGGGTTAAAATAAGCATCCTTTTATTTCTCTGATTCTTGAGAGTATCAAATCTCAGTGGCTTCATATTGCATCAGATGTGTAACATTGAACTGAAGGCTTGATTTCAAATCTCCTGAAGTTGATGTGGGTTTGTGTTGGCTTGAATTTCATCACCGCTGTCCTTTGTGGTCACTATGCCAAAAAGTCACTGCATTTCCCATCCTGAATAAAGAATGCAAGTCATGCACGTAACACCGAAAGTGAAAAAATACGTACTAGGAGGTCAACAACAAAGAATGAGGCTTTCCATTTTTTCTTAATCCAAACATTTGTGTTTCTGATTTAGGGATTAGGGCTCAGCAGATGCCAACTGTTTACATTTCAGGAAATGGTACCTCTGATATGTATGAAGGACTCATCCTGAAGTGCATCTGCTTGATCTCTATAAATATTTGGAGGGGCATTCCACTTTAGTGGAATTAATAAAAGTCATGGGGATTTTTATTGGTACACAGACTACACTCCACAGAACACCAATGGACTGACTTGATGTAGTCCCTTTATTAAATTGTCTTCTGTAGTCTCATATTTAGCACAGTATAATTTTAGAGACAGATCTTACAACCTATGTTGAGACTCACCGAGGTGAAAAGGATTGCTTACTGTAGCAACATATGACTTTTTTTTATATTTCACTTTCTTTGTCTGACACTGGAACTTCCCTATAGGTATCAATTCTTGAAGTTGTACACAATTACTCAGAGTACTGGGAGACAAAGATGCATCTCAGAAACCACAACAGGCCATTATTCTTAAAAGGCTAATGATTTAATGACATCTTTTATAGCTTATGGTAAGTCAACCCTTTGTGGTTTTAGTAAAAAGCTTAAATGCGTTCTCATATTTATTTTTCAGGGTAATTACATAGATCACTCTTAACTGTCCTTTGCTTGGATCAGGATCATTCAAATCTTTTTAAGTATATGCCTAAATATATTATTGTTTCCTCTTGTGTTTCCCTTCACTCTCCTTTTGTCCTTGACAAAATCAGTTTTGCTGTCCCTTTTCCAGATTCTCACAGAGAGCTACTTAGGCCAACCATTTTCTATGTGATGGAAAACACATGACCTTTTTTCATAGGACAGGCATAGGCAGTATTCTCCTGAGGTTTGTGTACCTCTGAAGCATATACATTTTATTCTTTAAGTGAATTATTTTCTACGGTATTGTTACACTTTGCTCATTCTGCCAGCTGAATCCACATATACTGGGATGAGCTGAATGGTTTTCTACCATTTACAACTATTTACAAAATAACAGTTTTTTATTTAAATGTATATCTAAGAGAATGCTAAACATATTACAATATTAGAGAAATAATTTCTGTGGTACAGACCTAGTAGAAATTCTTAGAAAGAGGTCTGGAGCACCAGAACAGCAGACACAGATAACATTTTTCTATCCAATTCAGGATCTTTTTTCCAGTGTTGTCATTATATGATGCATTAGAAGAGCCTGCAAAAGTCTCACAGTGCTTGTAGACTCTTCTGTGCTGCTCTGCAGAGGTATAATTCTTTCTGATTTCATAGACAAAGCTCTTACAGAAAGTATTCAAAATATCTTCCACTCAACTACCAATCAAATCCACCAGTCATAAAAAAAAATCTTGTTCTCTGTATGATGTCATTATTGTCCTGCCTTAAAAATCTCTCTGGACCAAGGTTGATTGTAAGAAGTTAAAAAGCTGGATGAGATTTTGATAACAAGCAGTAGGAATGACTGGAAAGCCAGATTAAAATACTAATAGTGCACCCCCGTGGTCTTCATATAAATTTTGATGCTGAATATACTTTAATTGAGGTATAAGAATATAACTGAAATTGAAATATCAATATAGGAAGTACATAAAAATGTAAGTAGGATAGATCTGAAAAGACATTCAAGAAATTTCAGAGAATATGTTAAAGTGGGCAAATGAGAAATACACTGATATGCCAATATGCATTTTGACAAAATGTGGAAAGATATACTTCAGAAATCTGGATACTAATATATAGTCCTTGAATTTAAATTCATTGGATTCATAGATAATATCCAGAAGTCATTGTGTCCACCCCAATAGAAACAGATGCTCAATGCATAACAGATGTCCAAGACACAGCAAACAGTTGACTTTCAGGAAGAGCAATCATAATATTAGATTGATTTATAGCCCAAAAGTGTGTTTTAATCTGCATATAAAATACTTGAAAAACTCTAGTGGCTAAACTATCAGTGCTCCCTATTGATGAAGATCTTACTATTAATTTAGAAACAAGCAAAACCAGAAGAGTTCAGAGAAAAACAATTTTAAAAAAAAAAAAGCAAAATGAGTTTAAACAAATCACTAAGCCTAATTACTAGTAAGCACTGAACTGAATTGCATCCAATACATATCATAAATATGTGTTTATGTGCAACAGGAACAACCATCATTCTGGTGAAAACACTACTCCCTAACCCCTAAAGAAGAATGAACACAGTAAGCCCCACTTTAATCTTCTAGGGGAATGTACTCTTCTTAACAGAAAAATTCTAAAGCAATGTGACATTTTATTAAAAAAAATGTAAGTTCTTCCCCTTTATGAAAAAAATGAGACATCAAATTCCTGAGACTGGGGAGAAACTTTCTCTGTTGGCATAGTTATTCCTCCCAGGGAACTATCCCTACATTTGTAACCCACAGAAATTCTTTTTTCACATTAGCTTAGGTTTGGCATCGGTTATTCAACAGGCCATCTCTTCCTGGGTCCATACCACCATTTGAAAGAGGTCCTCTGTTTATCAGTGTAATAGCTTATTTCACAAAGTCCACCATGCAAAAGTGGAAGGTGATTATAGAGCACATTTCCAACATACACAGTATTTATCCTGTGCTCCATTCCCTGAGAGATGAGGATGGTTCATGCTGATGGTTTTGGTTTTTAACCCTGTTTTAATACTCTGGGAAATGATGTATTCATTACCAGCCTGTATGTGACCATTGCTTAAGAGGAAGCAAACAAGCCAAAAGCTTGGTTGAGTTTGAAGGTTTTAACTTCATGTAGGCATGATGTCCAAGCTACAGAAAATGCAAAATCTGTTGCCCTGGCGAGGAAATTTCCTGGGATAACATCTAGCTGTCTGTTCACGTCTGGGCACAGGAGTGTTCAGGAGCTGCTCCAAGTCATCCTTTTAAGTCTGTGTTGTCACCTGATTTTGAGGCAACTGGTACTCCTTGGACCTTTAGGGGTAGTTTCTATGCAAGCACTGTTACACAAGCACAATATCCCTTGTCCCCTGCCTGAATTTCAGTTAACCCTGGTAAGTAGCATGTGAGACACATGGGTTTTTATTTTTCAGACAAAAAAAGTGCTCCATCTTTTCTTGCTTTGTGTTTCCAACTTGCACTTCCATCTTGAGATTTCTGCCCTTCTGTGTTCTGTAGTGCATTTATCTAGTGAGTAACTAAGAGAATCCAGCTGCTTGTACTCAGGAATTGCTGCCCTAAGTCTTTGCATGTGTAATTATCTTTTGAAAGTCCTTTACTGCACCATCAAAGAAGTTCAATGTTCAAAGGAGTTTTATATCTTAAAATGACAAGTTTAGAAGTACTTTAGAGGAGACATTCAGAGCATACAAATACAACTGTGGAGATGAGTATTAAGCATTACTTTACAAGAGCATAAAAGCGCATGGACTGAATCTCCAGCCTGGATTAAGACTGTAACCACAATCTATTTACACTGCGTGCTGGTTCTGTCTGGCTAATTTTCTTTACAGTCCCATGAAGACTGTGAAATCTTCAAATCTCATATCAACTCCACAGGAGCCATGATTAGCAAAGGTATGGTAACAGAAATGACAGGAAACTGCAGCTGTGTGGAAGATAAGCATTTCAGAAGAATATCTGAAAGACAGAATTTGGTTTACTGTTCCAGCGGTGGGAAATCCAATCCTAAATGAGACCTTGCAGAAAAAAAATCTATTTCTTTAATGGCTGATCCACTGTGCAATACAGAAGACTTTGGAACTGCATGTGTTGTTATTGCCCAGTTTCAGACATTTTTGCACACTGAAGTTCAAAACAGACAATTTAATTTCAAAGTCAGTAGACATCCTGTGCATTATATATGCATTATGAGAAAGAAGGGAAGCAAGAAAGGTGACAACACTAATTGGATTAAGAAATATTAGGGAACTGAGAGGAAAGCCTTTCAGTAGACTGGAAAGTAGAAGGGAAAAGCTGGTAAAAATACACATCTTTTTCTGTGATCAGAAAAGGCTGCATTTCTCATACGGGACATTCAAAAAAATGGGTCTCAAATAGCAGAAGGAGAAAAAGTAGAATTATGGTATTACTTGCTGGGATGAATGAAGTGATATCATTTTATGCAAAAGCTTAGGTACTTCTGTGTAATTGGCATCCCATCCAATTTATTAAATTCAAAGAAGGTTTACAGAGAATACACGGAAACATCCGACCTTTCTCTTTTCAGGGTGGGCTAGAAAGAAATCAGATACATTCTATTGAGAATTCTGTGTCGAATATTTGGCCTTGCTAGCTCAGGACAGATATCACAGCCCTCAGAGGATAATTTAGAAATCCACAGTGACTGCCTCTCTGTGTATTTGTTTTGCTTGAATACAGTAGGCCAGGACTCTGCCCATGCCTAGTCTGTGAACCCAAGGAAATAACTGATATTCTGCAATAATATCCAACTTACCAACTTATTCAAAAAAATGGTGCATCTAAACAATAGCTGGGCAAATTTGGAAGAGGCATAATGAGAGAAAGGGGCAACTGAGGAAAATGATGAAGACTAGAAGGTTGTGAATGTTGAAGGGGAAAACAATTCCAGCCTGCAGAAGCAGCAATAGTAGTGATGAGGCATAAATCAAAAAGTAGCCACTTGATTTTCAGGCTGAGGTTACAGGACTGACAACTAGAAAATTAAGTTTTTATTTCTAAGTGGATTCATCCGATTGGGAGTCACCAAGGGACAAAAATTTGATGCTGTAATGGGTGTGGCTGAGATGGAGTTCATTTCACACTGCAGATCTCACAGTGCTGTGCTTTGCATTGGTAGCTAGAAGGGTGTTGATAACACACCAGTGTTTTGGCTACTGCTAAGCACAGCATCAGTACTGTAACATTCCTTCCTCAATAAAAGACAAGATTCTGGCAGGGGACACAACCAGGTCAAACTAACCAAAGATGGTATTCCATACCATCTGACTTCAGCTCAGATATAAAAGCCAAGGAAAGGAGCAGGAAGGGGGGCATTTGATGTTTCCCATGGCTGCCTGCTAAGAAACCACTGCATGTTGCTGAAGCCCAGCTTCTTGGGAAGTGGCCAGACATCATTGCTGGTGGGAAGTAGAGAATAAACCTTGTTATTTTCTGCTTTGCTTTTGTGTGTGTAAGCTTTTACTTTAATAAACTGCTTTATCTCAGCCCACAAGTAATTTCCCACCTTATTCTCTCTCCTGTTTTCCAGTGGAGAAGGGCAGTGATAGAGGGGCTGGGTGGGCACTTGGTGTCTAGCCAAGGTCAAGCCACTACAGGTGCTCAAGATGCCTTTTAATATGAAATCAAATTTCAAGGAGAGCTGTGATTTGAAATGCAACATTTATTTCTGCCTTTCAATGCAGTGTTAGAAGATGCCTCCATATCTTCTTCAATGGCTTCTATATTAGCACATCCTCATATACTCAAGTGAAAAATGATCGTGATAGTAAAAGAGAAGGGCTTCTTTTAATTTGCTTTGCTGTTTTTAACATACAGTGACCTGCAAATCTGGATAAAAGACATTGGTTTATTCACTCAATAGAAGACTTTGGAAATATCTCTTTGCTTTTATAGGAGTGATAACTGCCCAAAGTTGTGAAATGTGGTTGTGAAATTAACTTCAGAATGTTAAGAATAAACATTGGCACCACTGATGTGCCTTGTATATGCTAAGAATAGGTACAAAACTTATTGCATAATATTCACTTCTAATCTGGAGCAAATTTAGAATCTTATTCCATGGAAATAACTGAATGAATGGAAAGCAGTTAATAGGATTAAACCCACTGTAGAGAGATGTGAAGCATAAAGTCATAGTTAATGACTCGTGATCTCTCTCACCCTGTCCCCATCGATGTAGTTTCTTTGTTCCTCTTTGGTCTATGTAATTCATGTATATTCTCATCTAACAGTTCATGACCTTGTTTAAGTACTTAGTCTTTTTCTTAAAAACTCAGATTATGGTACCATGACGTTTTTTAACAGCAATAAAATGTATTATACATGTGTGAATCTAATGAAAAATATTAATTCTGAAATGGCATCTCTGTTCATTAAGAATGTTTACGTAAATCCAATTTAATTTTCACATCTTTGTTTCAAGCACTCCAAAAGAAGATGTGATGCTGAAACCAGGGTATTATTTTAGCATGCCTACTCCTTCATCTGATAATCTCTGATTGCTAATGTCTCCATTGTGGTCCAGTATCACAAAGCAAAATGTGTACTGTACTTTCCTCAGCTGAGCCCCTTGAAGGATGTTTCAGGGTGTTTAACAGATTGAGACATTACTTATATAAATATTATATAAATAGGATATTATTCATATTATTTAAATATGAACTTTCTGGGACTTAACTCCTATTTTAAGTGACAACAGAAACTGTTTAAATGTTTCTCATACTAGAAAGATCTCAAATTCAATACTTCTATTATGACAAGATTCATACTAAACTCTAACTGAAAAAATAACATATGCACTGTTATTGAATAAGAGTCACATATCTAAATAGAAGGAATTGAAGTATTGTTTTAATAAGAGTCACATATCTAAATAGAAGGAATTGAAGTATTGTTTTAAAAGAGAGTTGAGTCTTGAGTATTGTTTTAAAGACAGTGCCATTTGATTAAATCATATAGTAGCCTATGCAAAATATTACAATATATAAAAAAACCCCTAAGATTAGAAATAACTTTCCTTTAGCTGATGAAACTCCACAAAATTCAGTGGTGGATACTTTAAGCTAAGTTTTTCTGTCTTCCAGATCCTGAGAAAAGTGGCCTGTAACTGAAGGAAGGCAAACCACAGAAGTGACTTCCACATGTGCAGCTCAAAACCAGTGGCTGAAGTCTGCATGGATAGTTAGGAGAGCTGTGTGGAGTTAATCTAGTAATAGTGTGCTAAATTTTTGCCATGCTTCTAACTGGGACAAATTTTCACACTATACAAATTGCTATCAGGCTCTTGGCACTAGTGCAATAAAGTTCTGATTTTAAACCCATGAGAATTTGCTTCAATAGTACTGTTATGTAAGAAATGTCACACTATTTCGTCAATATCAACTGAGCATAGTATTACTTGGTGTTAGGAGTGACCACAATGCCACTATTAGGAATTGCATTGTGGCTGGTCTTGGTGGTATCTTTAAAAAGTGGAATTTTTTTTCCTAGCAATCCTCTTGTTTTCTTTGCTATTGTAAAAAAACAAAACAAAAAAAACAAACGATAAAACCCCACCACAAATTGAGCCAACAGTATGTTCTCGTGGCCAAGAAGGCTGCTCCTGTCTCTCTACCGAGCCCTAGTGAGGCCACATCTGGGAGTGTGCTGTGTCCAGTTCTGGGCTCCTCTGTGCCATGTGCTCTAGGATGACTCTGCTTGAGCAGGGAGATTGGATCAGATGACTCACTGTGGTCCCTTCCAACCTTACCCATTCTGTGAAATTCTTTTCTTCCCAAACCTAGGCATGTGGTTACATCAAAGACCATCACCTTTGCTGGAAAGGAAGACGGCAGTACAGTATCCTAATCCTTTTGTGAGAGAGGCTGGGATTTGCACTTCAGGAAACTTTTAACCCTACAGGAATGGAGGTCTGTGGCAAGAGTGTGGCATATGGTGAAAGTCAAATTTAGAAGGAACTGTGTTGAATTTTCCTCTAAGTTTGAGAACAGTCAGAGAGGAAGGAGGGGCGAGCGAGGGCACACTCTGCCCAGATTAATGGTCATCAGTCTGTTCACGAACCTGTCCAATGTAACTATGCAAAGTCTTCTAAAAGCAGGAAGCGGATTTGATACCAAAGGCTACATTCAGGCAGCAGCTCTTAACTCAGGGCTTATGTAAGTGCAGATATATATGACAGAAGCCTCTACTTAAAGCAGCCTGTCAACAACTCTCCTTCTGAACTGTGGTATGTCTCCAGAGATCCTTATTCAATTATTAATGCATCTGCTGCTAATTTCATCATGCAGAGTGTGAATTTGTCTTTCCACATTGAGCTCTAAGGGAAGTTTGTAAGAAATATAGAACTTGTCAGCACATGAGAGTCAACACATTACTGCTGTGCTGCAGCCATTTATAACGAAACTAAAATGAGCACTCACTTGTTTGGCATTAATTTAATGTCCCACTTAGCTCCTATCAGACGTAAATAGCTGCTTCATCCATTTAAGCATTTCTGTTCGTGCACATAATGAAGTACTCTGTACCTGTCAAGTAAGCAGAATTCATAACTGAAAAAGAAATGGATGAGGAAATTCAATGTTCTTAATATTAAGCCTCTACAGGGGTAGCATCAGACTTATATTCTGACTTCTCTGAGATTCACCTTTTATCCCACTCTTCGGAGACCATATGACAACATGACATGTACACACATTAGTATGCCAAAAATGTTTCTAAAAGGAATATCTATTCAGTTGATGGCACAATTAACAAAAGCTGCAGTTGTCAAGCACATGCTATTACAAAATAAATTAGCTAGCCAGCCTCTTGGTATTTAAATGTTTTTTATGTTCTCTATTTTAGAAAAACAGTTTAATTTTAAACAGCATTCTAGTTGTGATCATCCCCTCTTGAGGAAATTTTTATGAGAATGAATGGAGGTAATGACTACTATTAGTCACTGTCATTAGCATAAAACATTAGAAACGACAATATTTATAACAGGCTATGACATGACAATTAAAATATGACTTTCTATCACTTGTGTATGCTTTGGCTACAGCTGGTTGCTATTTTCTAAAGTTAAACTGAAACAAGTCTGATAATGGTATATTTAATAGCATGTTCATCATCAGATCTAATTGTTTTCCACCACAGGGTATGAAGCTTTATGTCCTCTATCAACCCAAAACAAACAGCCATACTACTTAATGGCTCTTCAATTAATGTTTATGGTGCAACTTTTATAACCTAAGTCACATGAAAAAAATCCCAAACCCCTCCAGGAAGCAATTTAAGAACTTCAGAAGCTTAATGGGACTTTAACCAATATCAAAAATTACTACGACATGTATAAGGTCCCACACTTGAGGATGTGAAAGAGAAGACACTAGAGAGACATTAAAAAATAGAAATAGATGACATTACAACATTCTTCCAGCACAATGGTGCAACTGACAGGAGAGGGGAGAACAGACTTTTGTATAGCGGAAGATGGTTGAAGGACTTCAGGTTGGCTGACTTGCAATTGATGTTCATGCTGGGTTAAAACAGAGAAGACCTGTTCATCTCAGATCACATTGCTCAAATTACAAAGTTATTCCCCTGAGAGTGATTTGACCTCAGTAACCTAGATGCTTGCCACCTACTCATAACTCTTTCCCCTATTTAGCAGAGCTCATGCTGATTAAAAGGAAAGAACGGTTCAAAGACAGGGTTCTCCATAACTGTCTTGGTGTATATTAATTTTTGTCCCTCCCTTTTGTACTAAATCTCTAGAAAGCAATGTAAAACTACTGTAAATGTTTCCACTGGAGAGCTGCCATTGTTCTAAATTATGAAAGTAAACAATTTCTGCCTTGGGCTGTCAATCGTATGTAGCAGTAATATATTAATTTAAAGCCTTCCATCATAAGTCAGACACCCTGATTTCTGGCTTTTAGCAATGCATTACAAGCCTTTTTACTTCTCTAACACCCAGACAATTAATCATTGACACTCCCCAGTCCCCCAAAGTAGCTGGAGAGAATTAGACAAGAAAGAATCAGATCGGAGGGGTGGTGAAAAATTCTTTTCAGGAAATGCGCATTTTTTCACACCATAAACTCTGAGTGACGTTGATTGCAGCAAATATATTTTAATAGAATTGCTGCTACTCTGCCTCTCCTCCCAGTCTCCCTGGAGTTTTTGTAGATCAACATGACGTTCAGAAACAGGGAAAAAATGCTCTGCGAAGTTTAAAGGCTGTCAAGCCTTCTTGGCAAATTCCCTCCAAGAGCACAGCTGAGAAATGACAAACCTATCACTTCGCTGGCTGGTGTTTAAAGATGACTGCTTTTGATTAGAAAGCAATGAACCTTTCCTTCTGGAGTTCATTCTGTGTTTCGTAAGCACCTCTTCACTGAAAATTATGCAGTTGAACTGATTTGAATTTGATTAGTGCAACACTACAGTTTTATTATTTTTAGTAAATACAGGCATCTTTTACAGTTTTACTGAGCATTTAGGAGAATGTCAGGATAGTTACAGTCTTCCTTTTATTTCACTTGTGTTATTGCTTGACATTTAAAACAGATCCAGTAATAATATATGCCTGTATTGCTGTTACTCACTTGTACATTGCTCCATATGTAGTCACTCTCTACTTCTCTGCTCCAGTGACAAGAACAGGATGAAAGCAATCCTGCTTACTCAAGGACAAAGTACTGTGTCCCCTGCAGGTGAGCTGAGCTAGAAGTTACTGTGAACTGCAACAGCTAACGTCTTTAATGGAAAACTCTTGCATTAAATCCTATGCTACAGACTGTGATATTTCAACAGCCCATGCTGAGGAGGAGTGCTGCCACAGAGCTGCACACATTAAACACTGAATTGCTCTTTCAATGTCATCAGGCTTCATGAGTTACAGACGTGAATGCTCTGGAAAGCTTGGTACAGTTGTATCTTCTGACAGCCTTTCAATTATATGTCCTTTCATATTATTACATAACTTCCAATTACTTGTGCTGTGGACCTCAGTAATAAAAATCCATTTCATGTCTGAAGAACACGACTTCTTTGGTCAGTCAGTTTAGACATAGAGGGGGAGGAGTGCACTTGACCAGAAACAAATGCTGAGTGGAGTCAGATGGTCAGGTCAATAAAAGCTAAAAATATTTGACTTTGAGAGAAAAGAGAGTTCAGAACACAGCCTAAAGGCTAGATTCAGCCCTAACTAGACTGTATCAGTGTTATAAGGAGAGATTAGTCACCCAAAGTTACAAGTTGCAGAGAGGTTACATGTGTACCTACAGAACTCACCAGTAAGGTCTGTGAATAACTGCCACCCTAATGTCTTTATTACTAGTATGGCCCACAGGCTCTTATGTCTATTAGCTTCAGGCTGAGTATTCTCCTACATTTAATTTTATCTATCTTGTGAAAAATGCATATACTTACATGATTTATCTCATCATTTACTTACCTGTTTTTGTAGACTATAGTATATGACTACAGCAACATATCCCAGTCATTAGGGATGCTTTTAGAAAAATAAAGGAGGCTCACTTCAGCTGCAATTGCAGCTATTAGTAAAACATTAGTGTAATATATGCATCTTCATAGTTCTCTGGCTTTCATTAATACTAGCTGGCTGCCTCAAAATCTGAACTATATTAATTTCCACAGTATCTGTATAAAGATGCAAGATAAGAAGTACAAAATAGGTGTTTTGGGTCAGGACATGTACATCTTGCATGCCAGTGATGACTCCTGATTTTTGAGAACCTGAAGTTAAGGCTAGTGAAACCTGCAGGCTGTCAGTGCTTCTGAAAACAAAAGTATATCTTCAGTGTTCAAATACAGATGGAAGTGTCTGATCCACCTTTTGAAAATGTTGAGGGTTATCCACAGAAGTGCCTTCTCCTAAACAAATCTCATACTTTACTACACAAACAATGGAACAACAAAGCCAGCGGAGAATTAGCAAAGGTTACAGAAGTACAGAAAATCCACTTCTAGGAAACTCCATAGGACAGTTTCCATGAGGTGAATGCTACACACAGGAAGCTCAAAGTGAAACCTTGAACAGACTGTTCTATCACAGCAAAGCTCTTGTACACTGGTCTGTGCTTCTCTATGCCCACTTTTCAACCTCTTGCTCCACAACAGAGCATTGGGTACAGGCTTATCTCAAACTCCAAAGACTAGCATATGTGTCAAGCCTTGTGTTCTCTTAGCTCTGCACAATTTAATTAATGATGTGATATATGACATGATACACACAATCCGCAGCTTTTAATGAAAGTAATGTCCACAAAAGAAATTTAAAACTTTGTCCTTAGAAGTTTAATTATTAAGGTTGGGATTAACTTTCCCCAATTTCACTTACCTAAAAGACAGCTACATAGTCCACGCCAGGCATTTAGTCACACTTTCTAAACAATGGAGCGTGTTTCATCCCATTTGGGTTTTCTGACACATACCTGAAAAGGGGCTAAATTGCCCTTTGGATCTGAATTGAGTATATATATATATTTATATATATATATATAATATATATATGCAGTCCCCTCCCCCCATATATACATATATGCACCTCCTATACATACATATCTACATACATACATATATATACACATATAGAGCTGAAAAAAAAAGACAATCAGAAAACGCAAGGAAGTTATGGAAGCAGAGGAACCTTGGTATTCTGCTATGAAGTCCTGGCTTGCTCAGGATGGGGAAAAATCAGACTACCCTTTCTTCCTCTGTAGATTTTTGTTAACCTTCTAGAAATATAAGCAGGGTCTTCCAACCTCCTGGAACTATCACTTATTAAAACCTGTAGTTACCAAGTGAAAAGGAATTGCTAATCTCAAGTTTCCAAGAACACTAAGTCATTTTCTTTAGGCAAGGAGTGAAAACGACCACCTACTTCCAAGTCTTACTTGTAAGCCATTTTAGGAAACATAGTCCAATTGTTAGGACTTTGGGCTCTAAGGGTATTCTGGTTCTGAGGAATAGCATTCTGTGTGATACAGAACAAACAGCTTCCCCCTTATTGTTTCACTTGATACGTGCAAAGCACAAATAATAATAAATAAAAACATTTCTAAGAGCCCTAGATTACTATTTACAAAGTGTTAAGACAAACTATAATCTAAGTAAACTCTTAAGAAACCTGCATATTCTGCCTCGTGTCTTTATCTCACTCACAGCCTACTTAAAACTGGAGTGTGAATGATACCACTTAGAGTTTATTTTCAGCTCTAGCTAGGAGGAGGATTATTGAAAAATACACTGTTTTTTTTTCTCAAGTCTTGAATAGTGTTAGGCTTCAATAGCTTTTGGACACATTCTTTTAGCTCTTTCTCTATAGAGAAAAATCTACATCTAAAGCGGGGCACAGTTTAAATTTTTATCACCATTTGCAAGAGCAAATCCAAAAATAGTGTGAGCAAAAAATAGTGTCACCACTTTCAGAACACGTGATGAGAGGGAATGGGGTCCCATATGATGATTTCATGCTGCTCTGCAGTGCAGACTAAGCTTCAGATCTGTTTTCTGGTGTGCAGTCAGGATGAGCAAGGGAAGGACTAGAAGCACCAGAGGTATGGGAAATGACGGTGACTCCACATTGGCTGTCGATGCTCCTTTTGTTAGTTAGCTGAAACCTTCTGGATGTCGCTAGCTACCATCAACAAAGGCTGATAATGGTCTTTTGTTTCACAAGCTGTTTGCTGAAGAAAACAAGCTCATTTCTAATAACTAAATGCAATAATTGCTTTTATATGACATATGTCTGTAGATAAGTTTATTACAGAAAAATACAACTCAGGATTTAGCATGGAAGATTTAGGAAATTTTAGATGTATAGTTTCCAATATAATTACATGATGTTTTTCAGTATATACATGAGGACATAGCCTTCAATTACAGGATGCCTTATTACTCTTCCCTCCACAAGATCTAACTCATTCTGGATACCAGATTGAATTCAATATTTGTATCTGTCTTAAACTCGAGTGCTATGTCTCTTTTTTTGTTTACTCTTTTTCACCCAAATGGTTGCTGGTGCAGATTTATTTACTTTCTTACAGATTTTCATTGTCCATAGCTTGTAGCAGCAGTGCTACAGTAACTGAACCCTATAAACATTAATAAATGTATGCTCACAGCAATGCACTCAAGATACCACTATTTTCATAGAAGAATAAGTGAAGAACAGATCAAAAACACTCAGAATCTGCAAAATCTGGTTTTAATATGACCTTCTCAATGAGTTAACTCATACCAAGGGAAGATGATTTCTTCAAATACTTTCCATTTTTAAAAACTATTTGTATGCTCAACATATTGCACAAATATAGTTACTTATTATGTTACTTCTGTGAGAAAGATGATTAAATATTATATTTCTTTATGACAGGAGTGTAAGAACTTAGATACATTATTAGATTACCCTGTCTCAAAGTAACATGCACCATAGGTATCTCCATATGAGCTCTTTTCTAATGGCAAACATAAGGTGAACTAGATTAAAATAATCCTGTTTTTTTGCAGACTGAGGTGACCTAATTATCTCACATTTGACATAGACTAAAAACATACAGAGAAATACCACAGCTCACCTGACAGACTGGAAGATCACTGTAAGTCTGAGTGGTGGCATATCCTAGAGAGGCTGGTAATGGTAGGTCCAGAACTCAGGGCTGTGGAGAATCCCAACCTGAGACTCAGTCTTTCAGAACCCAGTGATTTATTGCAAATGATGTTGAGCACTCTCAATTCCCTGAACACCGTTCAAAAGGTACAGCACTTCCCTATGGCTCCAAAAATCTGAAAATCAAGATAAAGTTGGGCAGACATATTCAATGAAAAACATAAAATTAGTTGTCACATTAATATTTTGGCTTAAATGACTTATGTAGCTTCACACAGTCTCCGTGACACACGGTTAGTTTGGATGACAGAAAACTCTTGGAAGAGATTACCTTCCAAATTCAGCATGCTACGAGATAAAGCAGTTACAAAAAATAACAACAGAATTTACTACAAAGTTCTAACACATTCCTGTGCCCTACAAAACACAAGTACAATTGGAGAGCACGTGATCACCTGTTTAGGGTCTCCAAAATGATGACTGTGCACAACAGAGCAAGAAAAAGAGAAAGGAACAAACTAAACACTTGTATTTCTTCTTTATGTTTTTTTTTTTTACGTTTTGAACCTTTTTGTAAAGTTACAATATGAAACTTAAGCTACCATTTTAGTCTAGCTTTCTCATTTAAATTCTTAATTTTCATACTGTTACAAATTTATCAAGTGCTGCCTCAATACTTTTTTCTGCACCTACAATCATCTACTTAAGGTGAGGGCTCATGGTCCATGTACAGTAGTATGAGTGTGCTTTTATCAGTGTAATAACAAAGGAGGTTTGTGGCAGTGCATTTTATGAACACCAACACTGCAGATAATGCAGCAGAACAGTTATATTCATCCTGAGTAAATTAATTCTGAGTGCTGGTATGGATGAGAATGGGAACTTGTGAGAACATGTTGGGTTGGAGCTGTGTTTAATTTCTTGATAATATTAACAAAATCAGGTCTATGAGAGACTAATTACATTCAGTTCTTATTCAAATCAATGTATCAAGAGATAATTTGAAGATTTAGGCTGCAGAGGGAAGGGTATTTTTTTAAATGCATTAGGTAGTCTCTTCAGCCAGCCAATGGAGACAAGGTAAATCCAGATGGTGTTTTAGAGCACGTGGCTTAGATACTCTGAATTATTTTCTGTAAGCAAAGATCACTCCACTGAATGTACAGGAACCCTAAGTACATGTAATGGCAACAGCTGGGTATTTGAAGCTAGGTGATGAATGTGCTCATTATTTCCCTAAGTGTCACACTGTGGTATCTTTACACAGAAGTAAAAAATCCTCATCAGTGGGGTAGGGGAATAGACACAATTTTTTTATAGCTTCTAGCAAGTTTCATCATCATGGCTAGGCTTCGGGAACAAAGATTTGGGACAAACAACAGCATTGTGGATGTTGTATGGTATTCTACAAAACAGACAGATTTTCAGGAAGGAATCAGAAAATAATTTTTGGGACTCTCAGGAGAATTCCTCATATCCAAAGCAAGTTTCTGATACAGGAACTGGCAATCTGCAAATTAGGTAAGCCTTTCCATAAACTTGCCCTTAATGGAAAATATTAGGTAGGTACAAACATTAGGCTTGCAAAACAAATGGTTAAAATATAAGCCAAGCTCTCTGAATTTAGTTAAATATCAGTTACAGGCCAGTGAAACCCTAATTTGGGTCTTGTCATGTATGCATTTCATGCAGTCAATGATTGAGTTAAATTTTGGTTTTAATTTTTTTGTTTCAACCATTGAGTCTACAATGCTTGAGTTACATTTTTTCCCTGTTTGATTTCATGCATAAGAAAGGGCACTGAAAACCACCTCTTGAGTATTTCTTTTATACTGATTATTTATGTTGTTCCTTTATTAATTTGCTTGACTCTATTAAAGTCTTTAATTTTTCGTGACAAAATTATGAATATTGCAGTCAGATTTCTGTGTCACTTGTGGCTATAGTATGTGAATAACTCATTAGTGGGACTAATTATTTATTGTATTTTTGAGTTAAAATAAAAGATTCATCATTGTTACATACCCTGGAAAACCCAAGGCTTGCACCTAACCTTAAGGAGCACAACCATAACACATTACCACAGAAGTCTTTTTGTACATTAGGCAAGACAGTGGAGTTAAAAATATGGGCACTGGGAAAAGAGTCTGAGATAGGATCATTTTGGTGATTAATTTGCTAGTATGGATTGAGCTTCTACTTGTTCTACATATTTCTTCTGACTCCTCCACCATGCACCCCAAACATCCATTTCTGGCTCCAATAGAAAAAAGATACTGGTTAGGATACACTCAGGGTCTCACAAAGGAAGGCAGTTTTTATTCGTTCATGCAAGAGAATCCAGCACAGGAGTGTACTGTGAGACATATTTTCCAATATACTTACAAAGACATTTGATAACAAAAAATGAACTTTTATTATTTTTTAAATTCCTCAAAATATTTTATTTTTCTGAACTGTTTAGCATTTTGACCAAAATCCTTGGACTGAGCAGATGCCCATCACAGAAAATTTAATTTGAAGTGGACAAAATTGCATTTATAGAATGTACTGGTGATCTTAATGGTAGCCAATATTACCAGCCCTGACAGAAGTATATTTACAAGATAAATGAGAAATGGAGGCATGACAGATTAAAGTTGTATAGCTTGCTTTGGGGTTCTGTATTTTATCTGTGAGAGCTGTGAATGAGTCATCCAAACATGTCCAGATGAAGAACCTGGTATAAAATGTTTTTACATTGAGAAAACTAACACAGTTTTCTAGATCCTGAAGCATATTCTTAGGGTTATTTTTGGTTGACTATGTATTACAAAGTCAGATGACTTATTTCCATTAATCTAGCTAAGAAGACTTCAAAGTAGAAAACCCCAAACAACTCTGAATCTAAAATTATCCCTAAAATGGTCTGAAATAGGATTTCTGTTATTCCTAGAACTGTCAGTACTGCAAAATTTAAGAATATGCAGGTTTTTAGGCTCCAATCCCAAAGTGCTCAGTGCCATAGGGAGGACATAAGGAGTCTCAAGCCCTTGTCAGCATTTAGAGATGTATTTCTTGTTCATCAAAGACACACAGCATGAGAAACTTACCATGGCAACAGTTGATGCAGCCCTAGAAAAACGCAGTTATAATGGAAATGATGAAGATAATAATAACAGGCTTCTTCAATGTAAATCTGGCACATGGATGTATGCTCCCTACACACACATTCTGCTGGCTGCTGCATCCAGTTGCCTGGTAAAGTCCAGCAGGCGACAAGCGCTGACTGCACCATGGACAAGGGAGTTCAGTTCCCAAAACAAATCACAGCTCCAAATACACCCTCTGTTTCATTTCCTGATGCAGGTTCTTACCCTCACCTGCTGCTTTGTCAATGGCACTTTATTACATCACTCTGACCTGCTGAGTGACCTGAGCCAAGTCATTCAGCTCCACTGTTTTTCTAATTCTCCATTACAAGGTGGCGATTAAAATATCTACTGCCTTCATTAGGCATTTTGAGTTCTACACAGCAATTTTCTTTTAAGCTCTGTAGGTGCTATTTAAGTTTTATAAGAACTATGCAGTATTCTTGGGGTTACTGAGCAGTAGATTCCCTAAAGCACATATTCCATAGGCCTTCAGTCTAGTGGATAACCCATTTTTTCCCCTAGATCTGCAAACAAATTCAGTAATACTGCCATTAAAGACACTGTAATGAAAAGCATTGTGCCTCCTTCAGAAAGTTATTTGTTAGTTCTTGTGAAAATAAAGTGGTGACCACCATGAGCAGGTGAACTTTATTACCAAGTTGAGATCTGAAGAGAGTGACAGTCCCAAGCAAGTATCCTCAACTAAATACTTTTCTTTCACGTGATGAAATTAGTTATGATGATATAAAAAGTACAGTCTTGACGTTGGTACTGTAACTGAAGTACTCTTCCTAAGTCAAGGTAATTTCACACTGCCTCCTTAAGCAGGACAAGGGCTGAAATAATGCAATAAAATCCTTAACAGATATGTGTTCTGTTCGAATTTAATTAAATTATAAAAATTACTGCAGATCACGTTCTGAATTTCATATTCCCTTTTCCTTCCTTGATGTCAGAATAGATTTTTAGTAAATGAAACCTGAGTAAGATCTGCAGGATTACATTCTCTATCAGAAACCTACTTTGCTTAACTGGATTTCAACAAAATACAACATTCCTGTCAGTTGTTTATATCTTTACATCATGAACTTGAAAAGAGATATTAAAAAGTTATATAATACTCAAAATACCATACAGAATAAGAACCCTATCAGTTTTAAATACTCAGAGAATACTAAAGTGAATCCCTATATTATCAGAGAATACCAGCATTTGATTTGAATGACAGTGTCCTTGATTGTCTTTTCAGCTAAAGTAGGTATAGAAACATTTTGTTCTTCTGGTAATAAGAGGAAAAAGATGGAGAAAAACTAAAAGAAAAGGAAAGACGTGACAAAGGCAAGACCTTGTGTATTTGGTTTGTCTGGACAGGTTTTGGAAGTGAGGGTGGACTACAGGGGTAGCTTCTGTGAGAAGCTGCCAGAATCTTCCGTGTCCTGCTGAGCCAGTGCCAACAGGCTCCAGGACAGACCCACTGGTGGCCAAGGCTGAGCCAATCAGGAATAACAGTAACATCTCTGTGATAACATATTTAAGATAAACCCCCCCCACTAATTGTGCAGATGAAATTATAGCCAGAGAACAGCAGAGTGAGAACATGTGAACAAGGATGCAGGCACCAAGGTCAGTGCAGAAGGAGGGGCAGGAGGTGCTCCAGGCACCAGAGCTGAGGTTCCCCTGCAGCCCATGGTGCAGCCCATGGTGGAGCAGCTCTGCCCCTGCAGCCCAGGGAGCACCACAGGAGTGCCGAGATCCACCTGCAGCCTGTGGAGGAGCCCATGCTGGAGTGGGTGGATACCCCAAAGAGGGCTGTGAACCTGTGGGAGGCCCGTGCTGGAACAGGGTCTTATCAGTGACCCTGACAAAGATGAAAAGAGGAGCCCATGCTGGAGCAGGTTTTCCTGGTGGGACTTGTGGTCCTGTGGGGGACCCATGGTGGAGCAGCTTGTTCCCGAAGGACTGCACCCTGTGGAAAAATGACCCAGGTTGCAGCAGTTTGTGAAGAATTGTTGCCCGTGGGATGGACTCACATTGAAGAAGTTAGTGGAGAACTGCCTCCTGTGGGACAGACCCCATGGATCAGGTGCAGGACTACCCTGCCCCTGAGCAGCAGCAGAAACAATCTGTGATGAACCCACCATATCCCCCAATTCCTGCCTCCCTGAACTGCTGGAAGTGGGGAGGAGGTAGAACTTGAAAAGGAGAGAGGGGTGGAGGGCAGGTGTTTTTAAGATTTATTTTACTTCTTGTTATCCTGGTCTGATTCTGTCAGTAATAAATTTAATTAACATCCCCACTTCAAGTCTGTTTTGCCTGTGACAATGATGTCTTCTGGTTCTTATCTCTCTTTGTTGTATTTTCTTCCCTCTGTCCAGTTGCAGAGGGAAGTGGTAGAGGAACTTTGGGGGGTAACTGGGGTCCAGCCAAGGTCAACCCACTACGTCTTCTCACTGAATTTTGCCACTGGTTGTACAGGATTGTTATAAAGTTCAAGAAGAAAAATAATGACTTATTTGCTGAGCAATGAATATGGAGTTATAAATGAATATAGTAAACCATGATACAAAAGATGTGCACATTTTGTTGTTTACTGTGCAGAAGTAAAGAAGGAAAATGCACACAGCATGCCAAGCCACAGATAAGCAGCTCAGCAGTTTGCACCTCTGACTCAGTGGTGGTAACACAGTGTGAAGGTCCTGTAATGCAAGGACATGTAACAAAGGTATTAAGTGTTTTTCTGTGAGGAAACCATCCATCATGAGCTAATGCATCCAGCATGGCAAGAACAGTGCCAGACATGATATAAGAAGGTATTCTCACACAATATAATAACACTATATAACAAAAAACTATACATCCATTAAATCAGTAAGGTATAGCAGCAACGGAAATAAACAGGAAATATTGTTTTTGGAATTAATTCTACTCTTATTAGGGCACTGAAGCATTTCTGTTATCCTACTTGTACATGCAAATGTTGCTAAAAGATATTAGAAAGTTCTGATCATTTCCATACAGCATCTTGAAAAATTCTTTGGGCACATGCAGGATTTGCACAATCAACTACACATCCTTTTTTTTTTTAATATTTTTCCTTTTAACATGTGAATGATGATCTATACCATTACAGCACGGGTATGATCTTCCTCCAGTGCACCTTCCTTCTCATTTACAGATTGAAAATATGAAAGCCTGCAATTGTGTTCTCAGTAAATGTTGCTGGTTCTCTGGTACAGTATCCAAGGTTTCAAGGTAATTCAATTATTTTAGGCAAGGGGGCATTTATGCCTTTCAGTAAGTACCAAACACAGCCTTTTAATAGGATTTACACAAGGAGAGCAAACCTTTAAGTGACATGTCTGTAGTAGAATTTTAGAAATCTGCATTTCTTATGCTTGTCAGAAATTGCTTCTCTTTGATAATGAGAACTGTGTTCCAGATATGCATGATTTAGAGATGTAGTTCAAGATGTTCTGCAGAGTTATAATACAGATTATTTAGTCAACCAGAGATTGGGAAAGGACAGAAAATCTTTCCTTTACTCATCCTGGCAGGCACAGTTAGTCTTCAGATTTCATGGTCTCAGAACATAAATATTGTATACATTATATCTTTACTAAAAGGTATTAGCATATTCATGAGCAAAGCTCCTAATTTGTCTAATAATTATGTAGATGAGCAAATCTTTCAATAGGAATCATTTTCCTTAATGTCTCCAAATGATTGTTAGTATCTAGCCTACGGAACCAGAAACAAGACCAATAGAAAAAAAAGGAAAGGCTTAATGATTTTAGAAGTTTCTGTCAGGTCTCAATGATAAATAGTAATGATTAGAAAAATTTGATTAGCTAACAACAGAGTGGAAGATGGCGATCATCTCTGAAGCCATAATTAGTTTGAGAAGTTACCTCTGTGCCTGTTGTGTCTCCACAGACGAGTACAGTAAAACTGATAATACATGATACCTTTTGCTGGTAACTCTGGGGTTTTAATAACTGCTGCAGGTCGCAGAGCATCTAAGTTTTTAGTGGAGGACAAAAAACTTCAGAAAACATTAGGATTGTTTTCTGCTTAGCATTCAAATATTTTTCAGTTTTTCCTGTGATTTTGCTTGCTAATTAGAGTTCTTCTTGTACCTTGATAAATCTGCTGACAATAGAGGATGACTTGAAATAAAAAATATGATCTTTCTTCTTTGGACACTAATTACAGGCAACCTTTTCAATAATGACCTTTCTTGTACCATGAAAACTTTGTAATTTTTTCATGAAAATTTTTTTTTTTAAAAAAAACTACCTTGGAAAAAATGTATCTAAAAATGAACTCTGTCCTGAACCCTAAAAGTCCATACATTCTCATATAGGGATAAATTGGTTCTTTGTAACTTGAGATTAATTTATAACCTATGATTCAGACTGTATGAATATTTTTCCCAAACTACTTTATTTTTTAATATTTTAAATCATTTGCTGAAGTTCTACAGCATTATAAAATAATTCAGGTAACACTTATGGAAACTCCCCACTATTTTCTTTAACATCCTTGCTAAAAAGTTGTAGCAAATAGATTGTGCAAAAAGATCATAAAAGAGTTTACATTTTGTATTTCTTTCACAAAAGAAATTACAGGAAATTACAGGAGAACAATTTTCTGTCAAAATATGTATCTGCTTAGGAAATTCAGGTAGAGTTTCTCAGTTGTCTTTTTCTTTAACACAGTATTTTTCCATAAAAAACAGGAAGTGTACCAGTAAACTTTAATGAATATGAGGTATCTCAAGAAGGTTGCATAAAGAACACTGATATTCAGTGGTGTCCCTACTTAGCATTTATGCAATCTTGACTTGTTTCTGCATTTCAATGCAATACAATATGGAAAATGTTCTAGGACTTCCTTTTCATAATTGATCATATGCTTCTTTCAGACATTAACAAAGACTTTTTCTCTCCAATGTTTAGCTTATTCTATGACTCTCCTTTACCTCCGTTTGTAGTTTTGTAACTGCAATATTTGACTCCTGGCAAACTCTGGACTTCTTAGAAAGACGGTCCACAAAACAACGCACCTACTGTCAAACATGAAGGCAATACATCACTAATGTAGATAAAACTTTTTAATTTGAATACAATACATCACTTACTTGTTCTTGATTTTAACCTGAAGATAATAGTCCTGGACAATATTTCATAAGGACTACTGTAAATTCATATTATTATAATAAAATGTTAAGCCTTTTAACTGGTGATTCTGATGGTAACTTGGTTGCTTTACTAAACTCCTGATACCCAGCTCAGTACCTCAGTCCTGGCTGTGGTTTGGCAGCTCTCTGGCAACAGACACAGACTCTTCCAGCCTGCCATGCTCAGTCACAAGGTCTTCACATCAATTTCTTCAGAGCTACCACACAGTGATCTGTTTCACATGCACTCACTTTCACTAACATCAATGTTCTGCAGTTCAGAAGTCAGCACGTTTGAGTATAATGGAGTAATTATGGCTGGGCTGCAGACTGGACAGGGCGTGGAGTCAGGAGGTAGAGATCTCCTGGCTTTAAGGCTGTAGCTCTGTTACTCTGAATGGAGGTTGAGGACCTCTGAGAGCTAGAAGAACATTGCCAATATCCTTTGTGGTGAGGTCAGGTGTACTGTATTTCCTTAGGTTCTTCATTTATTCATACAAAGATTTAAGGCCTTATTTGTTTAAACAGCGTAAGATAAACTGAAGAGGAAAGAAATAATTACATGGTGCTTCTTCATTTTCTAATAAAGGTTGCAGCTCAAGGAGTATCTAATTTTTTCAGTTAGAATGGCTCTTGAATACATGTAAAACATCTGCCAGAAAAAATGGAAGTTGCTGATTTAAGTACTATACCCTATACTGCACTATCTTCTTTTAAAGATCAAATTGTTCTAGAGATGAGGTCAACCTCCACAAACAAAAAAAAGAATCTTAAAAATATTTTAAAAGAGATTTTGCTTTTTCAACTTCTCCTTTCCAGTGCTTTTAACTCATTGTTTTGGTATTTTATACTGGGGTGTTTTTTTCCTATTACAAACAATACTAATTGGTATGTAAACTCAGCTGAAGACAATGTTTGATTGGTGTCTAGCGTCTTGGAATGATCTGTAGCATGAGTGTTTTCTGATGATGCACATAAGTTTTCAGGATCTCAGAATTACTGACTGATGGATGTCTGGAATATGTCACAGCTTTCCATGGATGACCTGAAGATAGCTGTTCATTAGAATAACCAGACTCTCCTGTTACTCTTTCAAAATTTAAGAAGGTGGATTTTTGCTTTCCTAAGACATAGCTGATTAACTGCAAGACTGCAGAAACACTTGTGAAATATACTTTGTAGTTGGCACAGAGCAACACATGCAGCCATGGGTAATTTTTTATACTATTTTCCTGAAAATCAATAGAAAATATGGTTGCATGAGCAGTTGCTAATACTGAACTATTAACCTACTTTTCCCTAAATAATTCTTATATAAGAATATTTCACAATGCATCGTCCTACTGACATATTCTGCCATTGTTTTTAATCTACACACATAATGGCTGTAAAGTGGACTTGGAGACAGGAATATTAAAGGACACTGTTCTGCTATAAAGCTATATTTATTGGAGTCCATCTTCAAGGAGTTCAGAGCAGTTACCCTCACATAAAAATGTAATGCACAAGTGAGAAATTAGTTTTATATACTTTGCCCAGATCTCACTTACATCAGGTATGAACTGCTCACAGTTTTGTGTAATTAATAATTTCAGTAAGGCACATGAGCATTTCCTGGAATACTTATATAGTAAAATCTATAATGTATTAATCTATAATCACAGCTATACCAGTATGAAATGGTATTTATAGGAGTGGAAAGTGTTTTTCTTGTCTGTATAGATATATACTGACTGAAGCAAATTTCCGTAACTACATGCAAGGTGGATGCAGATGGAAGCTTTTTCCTACAGTGGTACACTCACACTGATGTGGCTGCAATATGCAGACAAACCCTAATTCCATTTTATATCACTTTGGCCTCTAGAGTGGTTACAGCACATAAATAAAACCAATTTATAAAGATTTTGAGACAACCCTTTGGAGAGGAAAATTAAACCCTTTATATCTTGCTATACAACACAACTTGTGGTTTGTAAGTAACCATTGAATACCACGATAGCTGGAAAATGTTAAATCAGCCAGACCACAATTATGGGAAAAGATGCCAAAGTAATAAATGTGTCTAAGATTATGTATTTAGCGCACAACATTATCAGTTTTGTTTATTAACTCTTACCTAGTTTAACAATCATAAGAGAGGACAAGAATTTGTACTTTTTGTATTGTGATTAGGTTTACACTTCTGAGTCTGTGGACAAAGTCGTAACTGAGCTGAATTTTTTCGTTTGTTTTCAGCAATGACATTTCTCAGTCAAAAATCTCATATATAATCTACTTAAGTCTATGAAGTCTATTTAAGAAGGTCATCCAAGATAAATCTTTATGTTTAAATCTATTTAACAGAGAAATATAGAAAGTGATGCCTTGATCCATGCCATTGCATATTAATGTCCTTACCATTCTAAAGCATAAAAAAGGAAAACCATACCAAGCATAAGAAAAATAACAAACTTCCATCGCTACATCAATATATTTTTCATAAGAAGAAATTATATATATTTTCAGAAGCAAAGATAAGCTAGTATGGTATTTTTCTATGTTACCTGACTAGCTTGTTTTCAAAATGTAAACATACTTTAATAAACAGAAGCCCATGGCTTTAGCAGAAACAGTTATAAAGTATACCATCTTAATATTTACCATTAAAAGGCTAGATGACAAGACTTCTTTTAAGTGAAGGGTATCATGACAAATAGACGTAAATATTTTGACTGCCATTATACCATAATCACTATGTTGCTATGCAAAGAAACATGTGGAAAGAAATATTTATTTTAAAACTGTAGGTGAATACTTCTGTTAGTAAAACAAATGCACAGATAAAACAGGAAATAGGAAAACCCCCTGAGATGCAGCAGAGCTTACCTGACCCCTTCTCAGTAGATCTGCTGCTTAGCTGTCCAGTGCCTGTGAGTCCCTGAAACAGTGAGACAGAATAAACTCAGTGTAACCATCAAGTAGTCTACTAAACTCACTTTAACACTTCAAACAACAAAACATACTCATTATAAACTATTCAAAAAGAGCTAGCATGCAACTCCAGCTGCAAGAGATTTTGTTCACAAACTGAACAGCAATCGGCCTGTACTTTAGTCTCATCAAAAAAGTAAACCAATCACATTGACAAAAAGCCACTGTAAACAAAAAGACTGTATTTAAAGGATTAACAGTTTTGGCATCCCTACCATCAAGTCTTCTGTTCTTTTTTTTTTTTTTTTCTTCATCAAAATTTAGGTTATATATTTGTTGTTAGCAAGAGTTGCATTACTATTATTGTTAATTTTAGTTCTGTTTATTACCTTGAGGGTTATATATTGTAGAATAATTTTGTTGTCACTAGTTAATGTTAATTAGTTGTTTTAATAGCCTATATACCTATTTGTTATCTTTTGGTAGGTTTACTTTTTTAACTATCAGTAACTTAATAACTGAGAATATTTTACATTACTGTTGCATACTCAAAATTACAGAGTTACTATTAGTGTTACCTGTTTAACGTTTAGTCATCCTTTGAGTCCTGCGACATATTTCCTTAATAATCATCAGCCATCAAGTCTGATAGTCTCAAAAGAATATCAGCCCTCTAAACTGCCTTCAAGGGCGGTGATATTTAGCACTGAAAATTACAAATAAAGTTTTTGAAGTTGAGTACCAACAACTGGGCAGTGACACTGATGATTTGTTTATCAAGACAAATTGTTATATACTACGAAAAATGCAGTCAACGCACTCTTCTGAGTGAAAACAAATAGGTGAATCTATGCAATGCTTACATGTTGAATGGGATATTTAATGTGCGGGGAAACTCAAAGGTTGAAGAACTAGCATTTAGACAGTCTAACAGTGGTAAGTGGTAATCTTACCTCTTTAAACTCCATTACATTCTCACGAGAGACATGCTAATACAAACAAGTCAATCAGAGTTTGTGTTTAGCAAGATCAAGCTTAAAGGATAGTTTAAAATCCATTTATTGTTCTAAAGCATTTTTTTCCATTAACATGTTATACATTAGTGGATACTAACCATGATTCATGTAACAGTTTAGTTTGTTAACTTTTAAATTATTTAACAACCAGAAGTTATTAATACAACTTTTAAAGTCTTACACAAAAAATCTTAAAACAGGCTTGGGTTCATTTTTGTAATTTTTATATAAAAAACATTTTAGGCATCTCTTGAAAAAGAAATAAAGCAGGCATTTAAAGCTAGAAAACAAGTAATTCCAAATTTAGTTTGTTACAAAAGGTTTCAGCTTTATTGACAAATTATGGCAAACATATTTGACAAAATTATGGTTTCCTATTTAGAGAAGCTTACACATGGAACTTTAAGTGATTTTTTTTTAACAAATACAGGTTAAAACACTGAACAACTTCAGTTAGCTACATACATACAGTAGCTGCTTGTTTTCAACCCCATTAAAACAGCATTTAAAATTAAATTTACAAACTTAATATCAAACATCTTAATCTAAACTAACATATATTAAAAAGACAGATTAAACATCTTATCTACAGCTTGATTATTGTCTGGTTCAAAAAAAAAAAAAAAAAGGAAAGGAAGAAAATAATCATATTACAGTCTTTTAGCAACCCTAAACAGAAACTCAGCCTTAGCTAGTATGTAGAGAGACTCAAGATCTGTAACAGCATCATGCTTTCTAAGTTACATACAGCAATGAATACAACCAATAGAACATCATCTTTGAATAGTTTATAGACAATGTTTGCCAAAGGTTTTTTGTCTCTGTTTTAAGTTCGTGTTATAAAATAATACTAATGCCAATGTCACGCCAATGTTATAGGAAATACAAGTAGTACATAGGATAATAATGAGCAGTAATCCCTAGGATAGAAAAGAAATGGACTATTACTTGTCTTGTTGCTGTTTATGTGGAGACCACAGGCTATTAATTGTCTTTGAGATGAGGTCACAGATGAGGAGGACCTTCAATATCTACCATAGGGGTGTTCCCTGTAACCCCCTCTGGCTGACCTTGGAGGTGGTGCCTTTAGGCTGGAACGGGTCGTGGCCCATTCTTCTTGTGCTAAAAAGAGAAGAGAAAAACAAATTTTGTGAATATCTAAAATTAAAAGAACAAAGGGATGCCACTGCTAATGGCTGTCAAAATTCTTGAGGTTTTTGGCTGAAACCTTTAGAAAAATAAAATGAGAATGGTGTTATCATCCATTTCTTTACCCTCCCACAAAAATCTTAGAGAAAACTAACCTACTTCTCTATACAGGCAACCTGTCTATCTCAGGAAGAAAAGAAAAGCCTTACACCTTCACTTTCAGCAGAGAATGAATAACTACTGTGATGCTGGTACAGGCAGCTCTGGAAAAATTACTGCATTAGTCTGCCAGTTCAGAATTTATTTGATGTTTTGAGTTTCTAGAATTTAAGTTAAAGCACAAATTTGAATAGTATTTAATGCAGTTGGTATGGTAACAAGAGGAGAAGTTGAAGCATGGAAAGATAAGAGAAATATGCTTGACTTTTTTACTTCCATTTGAGATGAAAAGAAAGAAAATAATAGAAGAAAAATAATGTGTAGATGTGAACCTACTACATTAAGCAAAAGGAGATTTTATTTTGCATTATCTTTAGAATGCTTCATATTTTGTGAATGAAATATGCTCAGAAATATCAAGATAAAAACTATAAGTCTAGTTCAGCTTTTACAAAGCTTCTGCAAATCTTCTCCCTGTCTTCGACAAGGTATTTTGGAAGTTAACCCTTCCAAAGGAGCAATCAGTTGTGGTCCAGCAGCTGAACTCAAAACTTGAATACTCTCCTAAATCAGCTACTGGATCATCAAATGATTTCTGATTTTATCTTCTAATGATTTCAACTGATCATACAGAGTGATTAAAATGGAAATGCAGAAACCATAGTTTATCATCTATCTTACATAACATCATAGTGCAACATTCTTGGTATCTTGTTTTTCCTAATTACTGCTGATTTCTGTGGTCACTAAGAAAATAATTAGCTGGCACCAGACAAAAATACTAAATGAGTAAAACAGGTATCAAAGATTCCTTTTGTAAAAAGATAATGCTATGTGAAAACAGAAAAATGAAAATATAGAAGCCTGTTAAAATTCTGAAAGCTATTTCTTCTCTGCAAGCTGTCTTCTTGCAACTGCATTTCATTATCTTGTTGCCTTGGGGTATGAGGGGAAAGCTTGGGGTGTGAGTGGAATAGAAGCTATACAGTTTAAAATGAGGCTCAGGCTAGCATGTATTAGGAGTGGACATCTCTGGAGAAGATTTGGTAGCAGCTGATCTTGCTATGGAACACGAAACATTCCTGTTGTGATTTTTCTTTTTAGCTCTTCAGGATGTTCTCTTGTTGAATATCAGGGGGTTTATGGTCACATGAAACCGAAGTTTACTGTGGAAAGCTATTGCCTATAGGGTTGAAGAAGTGGCAGCCAATATAGTTTTAAATCCTCAGGTCTCTCGTTCCTAGAGGCAATCAGTTTCCATATAGTGAATTTAAAAATCCTGCCTCTGCAGTATGTTTCATTACACCCTTTAAAAATGGCATTTTGCTGTAAATTTGCTGCAGCTTCAATTACCCTTTGCTGAAGTGTCACTGCATTTGCAGAGAGGCCTGGGGGAGAAGTGAGATTTATATGGAAAAGGAGAAGCTTTATTTTTATAAATGAAAATGACTGAAGTAGTAAAAATTTTCACTAAATGTACAACACAAAGACAAACCAATTTCTTGTTCCCTTTTAGTTCCCTCACCGTCATCCTGACTGAAACACCTTCGTACAAAGGTAAAATGTACAGTATTTTTGGCAGTACTCATACAGTAAAAAATGACTTTATATTACCAACTGGAGGAAGCTGTTTTTCCTTGACTGTTCTTAAAGCAAATTACTGTTGTGGCTGCACCATCTCTTGATACAGTACAAAACCAGAACCATAATTTGTGGTACAAGTCTTATTTTCAGTAACATGGTGGACTTGCTTGATTTCAAACTTTAACACCATCATCAACATCATGGTTGACAGCTAACAGCTCCTCTTGATATTGCACAATAGACCCTACTATATTTAACAGGTGAATCCATAGCCAAAACAGTTAGAATTTTTGGGATTACAGCTTTCACATGGGAAAACACTGGCATCTACCACTGAAACAGCAGTAAATGATTATATATTTATTGTGGAGAAAGAAAGGATAGGCAGCAGCACTATCAGGAATCTCTGAACCCCATTATGTCAATAAATTACAGGATGCAGCCACACCAAAGAAGAAATCAGTTTACTAGTGGGTTTTCTCCTATGGGGATTTTTAATGAACAACAATATATCTGCATGCTACTAATTAAAGGTTTCTTGATGTGCAAAGCTGCTCTTTCATGTCTCCATTTCAGAAATCCAATGTACCTTTCTTCTTTCAGCACTGAGGGAAGAAAGGGGGCTCCTAAAAAAATGGAAATCTCTTATCTTCAGGAACAGCCTTAAAGCCTGGAGCCATATAGACTCCCTCAGAAACTCGCTGGATAGCAGAAGGGTTGAAAGAGTGATTACCAGGCTCAGTTTCACTGCGTTTGAGAACAGGAGAACACTGGCCTTTCTCTGAAAGATGGTACCAAAAGGAGAAGGAAAGAGAGCCTGGACATATTTTATCTTAGTGAAGTGACATATTAATGAAGTGGAAACTGAGGGGTTTCAGTTGAAGAGCAGATAATAGGTATAGCTTTGGAGACGGAAAGGTAATTGGGAGAACTTCAAGTGGGAGCTGAAGAAATGTGCAGGGTGGTCATTGTGTTTTAACACTGATTCCTTTTCCTCCTTCTGATTCCTGTTAAAAGAAACCCTCAGCAGTCTTGACCTTTCCCTTCCCTTTGTGACGTGCAGACCTCCATCCAGTCCTTCAGCTCTAGCAGGCTCCCCTCATGCCCTGTCCTTTTCACTCCTGACTGTCCCCAGAGCTATCAGGTGTCAAGACTGTGATTGAAAAGAAATCCACACAGGCAGCTTAATAACTGAGGGCAGAGGGTCCAGCTTTTTCAGGAATGTGGTGCTATTGCCAACTTTGCCATTCTTATTTAAGGTGAAATACTGTATGTTTTGCTTTCAGAAATGAAAGTATAAGTTATAGCAGCATGATGGAAACTTAATAGAGTTTACAGGTGAGTATGCTTGGGCATGAGGATTGCTGTGGGTATGGTCACAAGTGTTGTATCTACTTTAATAAAAAATGTGAAGACACGGGAAAAGCCCTTTTAATTACACTGCATACTTCTTTCAATTTGCTGTATGTTCCCTGTCAATTGGTATTTGAAGCTCACCTTTAGGATATCAAATTAATTCTTATTATCACAGGCATTCAGCACCCTTGGTTTACGACTGATTGAAATTATAGGTTAGTATTTTTGCAGAGCTTTTTACGGTTCAGATTGACTCTTGTTTACTGTACTGTGTTCACTGAGTTATATAAATGCTTTCAGTATCTATTACAGACTATTGATATTGATGTAGCTGAGGCTATCTTTGAAGATTATTGTCTGATCAATTGCTAGGAGACTCAGTAGCTCTGATCTAATGTTTAAATACAGAATTTTTGTCAGACTTTTTTCTTACTAGAGAGTCAGAATGAAAAAAAGGCCATATAATTTTTAACCTGAGAAATTCCTTTGAATATGGGATCTAAATAGTAGCATTTATAGCAGAGAGAGAGGTACATATGAAGTTGTTTCTGTCTTCCTATTTTACCTATGTATTATTGAAAGTACAGACAAATTCAGTGGCTCATCCATGTGCCTATCATCACGAGCTTAAATGTCTTCAAGTACAAGATTCCAGAAAAGCACATATTCAGACAATATTTTTTCCCCCCACTCTTCAGTCAGCAATCTGCAACCTCGACATGGAATCATCCAGCACTTAATAAAACCCTTTCACAAATGCAAAAAGGGAAACAATGCAATATTTAAAAGGCAGATCATATTAATGGATGCTTTAAAATATATATTAACTGCATGGGATTTATATATGAATGCGTTTCTTTCTAATAATTTTGTGATTTATATTCATTGCTTAGTCCCTGCAATAATAATATCTGAGTATTGCTCACAATTATTGGGCACAATTTTATTGATCTCTGGTCAATTATTTTGGACAGGTGGCAGGAAGAGATTAAAAACAGCTATTCTGTTTAGATAGCTAAGATGTATATAACAGCAAGTTAATGGTCTAATTTCATTTTCCATTTAGCTTTCAGTGTTTTAGAAACAGAAGTTGCTTTTAATTCAGAATTTTAATTTCAGAATACAGTATTTTTCTCTCCTATGAGGAAAAATTTCTACCCTTTTTGCAAGGTCATTTATATTGCATGCATGTGGAGAGAGCACACTGCACTCGAGATAGAGCAAAAGTGGAGTTTAGGAATTGTTATTACTAGCTCTACTCCTTGTTTGCTCAGTGACCTTGGATAATTGTTCAATATTTTGTGGTATGGCTTCTTCAATAGTAGAATGAGACACGAATACCTACCTCCCTGGGGTGTTCTGAGATGCAGTTAATTGCCTGAGCAGTAAGAGAAAAGTGATATAGATGTGCTGAATAGAAGGCCCAATAGAAACCAGACATATTGCTTTAAAATGAGAACACTGAAAATTAGAATGTTTTTCTTTGGACAATTCAATTTGTGCTGTATTTCTAGTAAGCATCCAAACTTTTCCCTCCATGAAAAGATTGATGGAGACAAAGTACTAAGCAATGGTCAGAAAATTTGCCCTTTGCAAGGTAATGACTGAAACTCAACTAACATTGACAAAGTCAGTATTTCACCCCATAAATCCACACAGAAAAGACAGCAGCAGTTTCCTTGTGTCATAATTGGACATGTATTATTTTAGACAGAAATTCAAGAATGGATTTTTGCCTTTTTTCTTTTTTTTAAGGAGAGCATCCACTTATTTTTTTCACTCTTCTGGTCTCTTTTTGCTTATCTGCAAAGCTTGCAAAACACACAGTATTTTCTGACTTGACAGCTGTGTGTTTTATAATTTTGTGAGAAGAACAATAGAAGTGACTACCTTTCAAATCACAAATGGTACCTTTCTTATTTGAAATGTGGAATCTTCAGAAGACAAAATGTGTTTTCAAAACACAGGCTCAAAACTATTATGCTTACTTACACCATGCTTAAAAAACATATATATATATATATATATATATATATAGCTATAGAGCTATAGAGCTTAAAACCTAGAAATTAATGGAAAACCTTGTAGTTTAATAGTCTAGTTTCTGAACATGGCTGCAGCCATCAAAAAACACCCAAACTACTGCCCCTATGCTTGACAGTACCTTCTCTTCAGGACGGCTAACAAATTAAACTGCATAACTACTCCAAATCTGCTTTAGTATTGTGAGCTTCCCTGGCTTAAACAGGTAGTGAAGAATCACAGAAATCCTCCAGCTGAGGAGCTGCACTGGAGCAGATGAGAAGAGCTGGTGCACGCCCCTCTGCCAGCCCTCCCTGCAGGTTAAGTAATGAAAGCAGAAGCTGCAATAATGACCCCAGGGAATGTGATTTCTTGGAAGGCTTCAGCCACTTTTGCAGTGAACACTTGCGACAGACAGGAAAGGAGCAGCATCAGAGTACACTGGCAACTGGTTTGGGAAACTGCAGTGCAGGGAGGAAACAGACTATTATCAGTGTTGTTGTGAGGCAAGTCTGAATGTGACATTGTGGAGGGAGTTTTATTTTTCTCTTATTTTCAGTGAAAGTTAATTTTCTATTACTTTATGGTCATACAACATTAAACGTGCAGTGATATACTGCATCTAGAATTAAATAGATGCACATCAGTATTATGGGACTTTTGTCTTAAGATTCTCCAACTCTACAGTTCCCATGGTGCAAGGCAGGGAAATTACCATTTGAAATATTACACAGGAAAGTTTTGCATGATTTACTTATTCTTATTCTGTTATAGAAAATGATTTATAGTTCAGGAGTAATAGAGGAAGCATAACAAGTCACTATAAATTAAAACTAATCTCTTTTCTCATGCTACATGTGTTTTTTTTTTAGTGTTGTAGCATAATAACTGAATGACAAAAGTTTTAGGATATACACAGTAAAAGAATGTGATGAGTTTAAATAGGTAACTTTCTAAAGAATTATAACCTAATTAAAACACTGATTTGCCAAAACAGCAATAACTCTAGTATCATCCCCACATTAGTTATCATAGCTGAATTCAAAATGTGCTCCTTTCCCCGCAAACTTTCAAAATCATGTTCTTATGAAAATTATAAATCCCGTCTGAGGGAATGAATACTACTTGGGATACAGCTAAGCCGATTCCTCCAGTAAAAGAATTGATAAAATTTTGCAGAAAATCAAGAAAATGATTTTGACAGTTCATTCTGTCCCACAGTAGGAACAGGATTGCTGCTATCAAGTAAGTATAGGAATGACTGAAATAAAAGATTAAAGGAGGGCAATTTATTTGGTATATCTTCCGTCCACATGCAGTAGAAATCTTCAATGCCTCCTGTTTTCAGTGAAAGAAAAAGTAGAGTGCTGTACAGGAAGACGCAGGAGCACTTCTGAGTTCCCAGAGCTGGAAGTGCATCTGCCTTATGCTCAAAAAGAGAGCAGATGCCTCTACCACCCCAGAATAAAGCCAGTCATGGAGAAGCATGGCACACTCCGCAGAACCATGGCACATGTGGCAAGGTTCTCAGCCAGGACTGCTTGGGGGGGCATATGGAACACAGGTGCTGTACCAATATTACATTAATACAAATATGAATGATCTGCAGAGTGAAACAACTGATGCTGAGGACTGTTGATGTTCACACTATATGGCTTCTAGAGATTTTTTTCATTTCAGACGGGCCCCAGTTTGAGCCTCTGAAAGTGAATTCTCATGAACAGCTGGGATTACATCTTTTGCTTTTCTTTTAAACTAAAAGTCATGTACTTTGAAACCACTCAATGATGCAGAAAGAAGAGCAATAAATACAACTGGGAAATCTGTTTCTAAAGAGCATTCCTGCTCCTGTGCTAGCGTAGAAGCACCCAGCATTCACTAAACAGCTGGCCAGGTGCATGCTCCGTTGAGACACTGCAGGAAAACTCCACCACAATGCCACAATCCCTGTCCTGTTGCTTCTGATATGCTTAATTAATAATATGATGGATTAGAAAATGGTTGGATGGTCGCATCCAGAGGGTAGCGGTCAACAGCTGGACATCAGTAAAAAGTGGCATCCCTCAGGGGTCTATATAGAGACCAGTGTTATTTTGCAAGTTTATTAATGAATAGACAAAGTGTTTGAGGGCACTCTCGGCAGGTTTGCAGATGACACCAAATTGAGGGGTGCAGTTCACACACCTGAAGGATGGGATGTCATCCAGAGGGACCTGGACAAGCTTGAGCAGTGGGTCCATGGGAATCTAATGAGGTTTAACAAGACCAAGTGCAAGGAGCTGCACCTAGATCAGGACAACCCTCTGTATCAATACAGGCCAGGGGATGAACAGCTCAGGAGCAGCCCTGCTGAGAAGGACTTGGAGGTGCTGTAGAGAAGAAGCTTGAAAAGAGACTTTTGGGTGACCTGATTATGACCTTCCAGTACCTGAAGGGAGTCTACAAGAAAGATGGAGAAGGACTTTTAACAAGAGTGACAGGACAAGGGTAAGTGGCTTCAAACTGAAAGGGTAGGTTTATATTAGGTATTAAGAAAAAATTTATTATTGTGAGGGTGGTGAGGCACTGGAATAGGCTGCCCAGAGAACTTTGGAATTCCCCATCTCTGGGAATGTTCAAGGCCAGGTTGGATGGAGCTCTGAGCAACCTGGTCTAGTGAAAGGTGTCCCCTTTCATGGCAAGGGGGTTGGAACTAGATGATCTTTAAGTCCCTTCCTACCTAAAGCATCCTATGATTCTGTGATTCATTCTATGATGATCCTAAGACCCAGACAACAAAGTTTTCTTTGGCATGTTGCAGAGATATTTTCTAATGGATACCGAACAAACAATCAGTGCATATTACCAATCCTTTGTTAATTAGTGTTAGTAAAGATCTTGTCTGTAATCACAAGCTACATGAAGTCAAATGCTGTAATCAGGGGAATCAGACCTATGTCTCTTACACCTGCAGATCAGTCACTCTGAGTTATTTGAGCACTTGTTTTCCAATACTTGAACATTTAAATGGGACTAGGCTAGAAAAAAAATAGGGTAAGAAACCCTTAGCATGCTGAGCATAATGAATATTAGGACCAATGATCTAAAATAACAAAGTTATTAAAAACGAGGAAGGAACTTGGACTTGATAGCTAAAAAAACCAAACATATCTTCACCTGCAGAGCAATTGCTAAGAAGTGCTTTTTCAAAACTTACAAATATTTTTGCTGTATACATTGTGACATGGCTTCATGTGACTTTGTCATTGCCATAGATTAATCAATACAGGGTTTATTTCACACTAGGATGAAAGTTACTTGAGTTTCTCCATGAAAAGAGCAGGCTTATGTCTTTTAGTGAAGTATGAGAATTTATGTCTCCTAAGGTAACATCTTTTCAATTAACCTATTTATCAGAATTTCTGAAGTTTAAACCCTCCACACATGCTTTTCTCCCCAAATTTGGTCATTATATACTTAGTTTTACTTGTTCAGCAGAAAGTATTGTTATGGTAAAACCCCCCTTAATTTACTAGATGACACACTTTTAGGACAAACACAGAATGAAGAAAATAAACAATATAATAAAAAAGTAATGGAATATTGCTGTACATTTTTAGTTTTTAGCACTATAAAGGCCTATAAAGAATTTGTTTTTGAAGTACTATCTCTGTAGAGCATTACTTAGTAAACTAATTGTCATCATAATTGCAAAGCTTTCATATAGAGTAACTGGCAGGGAATTATTTGTGAAACACTTGGATAAATCATTGTGGCAGCATTTTACAACTTAAATGATGTCTTACATTAAAAGGAATTAAACTAAACAGTTACACACTCCAATTTTAATTAAACATGGAATTATCCTAGAGCCAAATACCCAGTTGTTTGCAAGCACTTAAACTGGAGTAGAATACGCACCACAAAACATGATCACTAGAGACAATCTGAAGAGTTGAAAATTTTTGGTGAAGACAGAAAACATTTAAACAATGTCTCCTTGATGCAATGGCAGCACATGCAGTAAACAGCCTTGCAAGCTTCTCCTGAAAAGCAGCAGGAATGTGAGTGGAGTTCATTTATGTCTTCCCTCTTTGTGTAAGTGGCAAGCTACAGATTAACCTTCCTAACTCTTGCCTAAGGCCTTTGGCAGATGGTGTTAATTCTAATTTAATTGTGGTGGTTTAGGAGGTTACAGACTTTAACCCTATCCTTTCACTTTCTACCTAAGGTTTCTACTTTTTTGGTAGTAGCTACAAGGTCTGTGTGTACTGGTCTCTCAGATACTGCAGTTCATGACCTGACATAGAAACATACTCGCCATCATTTTCAGGTAATACACAAGGCAGGATATGCACCAGGCTGTGAACTAAAGCATCTGACAACAGGCACACTCTTATTGCTGTGACAGTCTCTGGAAGCAGGGGCAGGAGCCTCTTGAACCCTCTGCAGCAGCAACTGGCAGAGCTTACTGCTGGAATCCCCAGCCTTTGGAAGAACAAACCCAGGAATAGTAGCTGATAAACAAAGTCTTCAGTGCTCTGATCAGTGCCAGGTCTAAAAAGGGTTCAGATGAAACAACTGTGAGGCAGGTCAGATGTAATTAATACAGCTTCTAAGGTATTGCATGCGCCTTGCTAGCAAGTCATAGTCTCTCTGTTATCTTTCTAATGTGGCCTAACACAGCACAGCAATTTATCAAGAATGCTGTTTCCTCTCAAAAAAACAAAACAAAACAGGGAAATGGAGAAAGAAGCAAGAACATGAACAGTTTGCAAACGACTTTTCATTTACAGTGGTTCTGTCCAGGGAAGCTGCATTTTGGAGTTGGGCATGACATTACATAGGGGCAGGAAAGGTTTGTAGTTACCAAATTTTAGGTGTACATTTTATCCTAATAGATTTATAAGAAATAGCATTAAATTCATGTTTTCACTAGATATTTCCTCAGATGACAACAGTGCCAGAAGGGAAACTGTGAAATTATTAAATTATAAGAGCAAGGAATACAAACCTTTTGTTCACAAATTAATTCAACTTCATGCCTTCTTTTTTAAAACATAAGCATCAAATTAATATGGCACCATCACCTTAGTTTAGGCCCTTAGATTTAAAACCTTATTTGCAGATATCAAAACCTTTGGTGACTTAAGTATCATAAATGTTTTTTGAGTGTGATTAGAAGTGAGAATGATTTACATTTTTGAAAATTGTACAATAGTTTAAATGACTGGTCTTTTATTTTTAAAGTGCCTGCTGAAGATAGTTCTTTACAACTCACATGAAGAAGCTTATAAGGGGTACATTCCCAAGCATATTTTCAGGCTTACATCCCAAATTTGTGTTCCTCAGCCTGGAACAGTGATTTCAAAATTCTCTAGCAGTAGCTGCATAATCCTGATCCTATCAAAAATTTGCAGGAATCTCATAATTCCTTAGTAGTGTATTTCCATGTGCCCAGAGACTGCTGCAGGGAATGCTTTGAAGTGTCTCTGCTTTGATCCTTCTGAGAGACTGGGCGACAAGCATGTCAAATCACAATAGAGCTTACGAGCCTAACTGCGTGAGAGGGTTCTGTGCTGTGAATTTTCATTCATGGAACATCCCTAAGTCATGGCAAGTAGTGTGATTTTACATATAACCCTACCAGTTGACTTTGTTATTGTCTTGGGGGGTTCCTTGGTTTGATTTGGACAGGATGGAATTCTCAGGAAACTTCACAATAGCAAATGAACAAGGAGTTAAGGCAGCTAAGTTGTGGATTTTACAGTGGTGAATAGTGTGTAGGAATCCATTTTGACCAGCCTCAGATAAGTGACTTAGACCCTTTCTTGTTTAGTAGTTCCATCTCATCAAAAGAGATGTGAACTTCCTGAGAATTACATGGTGTTTGGGTGATTTTTCTAACCATACAGGGAAAATCCATAAATATATAAATCTTAATGAACTTCTGTGGAAACAGATCCCCCAATCAGAATTTTAAAAGGAGCATAGAAGAACCCATAGAAGAGACAAAAACCACCTGCTACTTCTCAGAGCACAAAGTCCTAGAATGCAGCTCATACAGGAGTACTATGGTGCTGTATAATACTTAAGAAGCTACAGAGAGCTCTATTTTAAGACTGTAAGTACGAAGTAGCATTGCTATTTCACTGATTCTGCTTAAAGAAAAATGGAAGAGAACCTTCTCAGGACTGAGAACTGTCCTCTATAAAGATAAATTGGAAGCAAGAGGATGCATAGGAGAAAGTAAATAAATGCCAAGCTAGTAAATTTTTGACAATTCAGGTATTGTTATTGAGATGGTTAAGGGTAAAAAGTCAAGTTGTTACCCAAAACACCTAAGAGATGACAACAAGAAACCAGTTTTGTGTTCACATATCATTTGTGTGTGGCCTTGCTCAGCTTGAGGGAATTCTGAGTTGTAGAGACATGCCAGAAAGAATTATAAAGAAGGAATACAGCCTCATCATGGAAGATAAAACAAGGTGTGAAATTGAACTGAGATAAAAGAAAGACTGTTGATTTCTGCAGGATGGTGAGAAATGAAGGGGCAGCTGATTTTATACAGTGGGATGGATTCAGGAGACTCAGAATGAATTTCAAAACATCCTGAAAAACAAGTAGAGAACTGGGAACAGAGAATTAGGGTAAAGTTAGGTGAGAGAATGAGAAGGGGTGATGCCCCAGACCAGATACAGAGAGAACATCAGTGTATGCACCAAGAACTCAGATAGCAAGGAAGTTAAGCATATATTCTATAGCTCTGTAGCTCTGTATACTCAGATTACCTCGTCAGATAAATGGTGGTGACTTTGGGATGAAGGAAGTTCATATACAGATTACCAAAGCATAGAACCAGTAAATTTACTAATCTGCTAAATTAAATTAACCAACAGGAGCACACTTATATATAAATGTATCTGTTTACAGAAAGCAGAAAAATTGCAATTTAAATATTATTCAATTTTAAGTGTATTCCGGATTTTTGATAATACTATTTCAGATCTTTGTGTTCAAATGCGAGCTCAGAAAATAATTCAAGAGAAAACCAAAGCAAGTCCACAGTTATCTGCCACATATTTTAAGGCAAGTCTAGTAAAGGAACCCCAGGCATTTTGAGTTTGTTTCAGCTGCTGAATGGAAAAACAGAAAAGGAGCTGCATGCAGAACATAAATTTAGTCATGATGCCACTCTACAAACACTTTCTAAGCCTTAGCTAATTAGTCCATTCAAAATCCCTGCTGGGAAAACAAGTAATATTCTTCCAGTTTTACAAATGAGAGACTGGGAGGAAAGTGACAGTACTTTAAATGTCTTGCCCAAACACATGGAGATTCAGCATGGTGGAATGTAATTAAAAGTTAAACAGTGGGTAATTCTTACTGCTGAGCTCAGACTGTGCTTTTCTGCATCACCCAAAAGCTTAGCAATGCATCCAGGAGAGCAATAGAGAGGGGCTCTATAGAGAGGAAGAAAGATCTTCCACTGCAGGTATTAAAAATGTATGTGCAAAAAGGAAATATAGAGGTAAGTAATTATTATTACTTGTTGAGCATTGAAAATATGCTTGACTGCACACTGTATTATCCAAATGTATTGTGAGAACTGGTAATACAAAAAAAATAAGTTTTTTTCTGATTATGCAACGCAGTCATTTTGACAATGTCTCAGTAATGTCTATTTCTATACCAATACAAAGGAAACTGCAAGTTTGCATTACAGTGACATTTACTTCACAGCTGCATGAATAAAATTACTTCAAGGAGCTACCCTTATATAACCCCTTAGTGTAACTTTGATTTGCAGCATCATTTCCAGCAGCTCTCATTTTCACAATGCTTCAGAAGTCACCATGTAGACATAGGATACTTTATTAGTAGCAGTAAATCAAGCATGACATCTCTGCTGAATATAATGGGGTTACTCTAAGCTGACAGTAGCCAGCTTTGCTCTATTATTTCAGTGAAACTCTCCGAGTGAGATTCACTGTGCCATCTGATGGCACAGTGTACTGATAATTACTGATAGGAAAACATGGACTAGACTCTAGTTATCAAAACATATCACTAATAGCAAGCAACAGACATAGACAGTGGTTTGTATTCATCGGAGCAATGCTTTGTTTCATGCCCTTGGTTCCCTTGAAATGGAACTTTTCCAGCTCAGACACAGACTCAGTGGGGAAGTGCAAAGAGCACAACACTCCCTCTACTCAGACTGCTGACTGTGGCATGAGATACTCCTTTATCTTAGTACAGTGGGGGTTCCCATGGTGGTACAGCACCCTCTCCTTCTTGCTGCTTTGATTAGCCTATACTTTAATTATCTCACAAACCTCGTTGGATGAAGTGATGCACATGACAGCAGCACATGCACAGTATTGTTGGCACATAAAGCAGACTGAAATTTAACACTGTGAAATATATTCAGGCTCTAATCAGAACCTGTAGTGTTGCTGTTAAACTGACCTATGACTGTGAGTAATTGGCATTGTAATTTTGATTGAAATTGATAGGTCCAATTTTCTGGTTCTACTTCAGTAAGTCAAAACTCACCCTAAAGCTACACAAATCTATTTTTGTTTGGTTTTTTAAAAGCAGGGAAAGAAAGAAAAGTATATGGAAGTAATTTCTGAGTTGTGAGTGACAGATATTTTTTTTTGATTTCACACATTTGCTGAAGATAGAATAGACCTTACCGTAGCTGTCATAAGCCTCTTCACTTGTTCCGTGACCGTAGTCATAATATTCAGGCACACTGCAACAGATTCAGATAGCCATGTCACTATTATACTGGGTAACCAACTCAAAACAAAAACAGAGCACAGCAAATGAAATGTATTTTAACACTTCGACATGATAGCATAGTCCAGCTAGTTTCAGGGATAGTGAGTGTTTAAAAATATGAAGGAAAATGTATCAGTGATAACAACGGTTATTATACAGTACATCACATTTCTTATCTACTCAACATAAAACAAATTTGGTTCTAAATACGTAAACCTAGGAGATGTGACAAAGACTGAGAAAGATTCTATTTGGAAAAATAAGGTCTGAAAAAAAGACCATCCATTGTATCATTCACTACTGTTAAACTGTCAAAAAAGGTGTTAATCTAATTTACCTGTAATTCCAAACATTTATGCATTATCAAACTCAGCATAGTTTGTTTTCTCAAAGCTGACTGCACTGTATGGGGGGGAACCTGTAAACTACTTATCTTTACCAAAAACACTGATGGGTTTCCAGCTTTGATCCTGAAGAAGAAAGCATGTTTCCACTGCCTGTAGAGAGAAACCTAATTCTCCACAGCCTCCCTCCTTACACAGTTATTGGACATCCATAGAAAGTTTTATACAGTAATCAATAAAACGCATATTGAAAGAAATGGGGTCAAGGAGTGCAAAATCAGACTTTAAGAGTCTCAAACTCACTTTTTCACTGTTTTCTAAAATTATGTAAGTAACACACTAAAATGTTATCAAAGTATTTTAGACAGTAGTTACATCCTGATAATCACCATTCCCAGCTATTATGTGGAGTGGACGTCTGAAAAATTCAACTCTTAAGACATAATTAAATGGAAATGGAATTATTCATGTTTGCTTGATTGCTATTTTAATTTATAGTTTGCACTGTGTTTATGATACCTGATACCAAATTCAAGATCAGACTACTTCGGTTCTCAGGTACCAGGGAGACAAAACAAGAATCAGTCTGCTCAGACAAACATAAGAACTCCATGAATTCTACTATGTCGTGTTTCTTTGAACTGCAGTGAACCAAACAGAAAAGGTGACACTTTTTCTGTTGTTAGGTTTTAGTTGACACTTTTGCTTCTTTTTCCTTGGACACCACATGAGACAGATTCTTACAAAATGAACAGAAGCAGACAATCAGCCCGATATTGCATTAATTATAACATTATTGCTCAGGCCATTTTCCATATTGGATTACTGTTTTAAAAATATTAGTTTACATTTGAGAGAGAAGCTTAATTGACAGGGGAGGGCAAGTAGAAATATTTCACAAGTGCAGTAGAGACAAACAAGCAATCTGTAACAATTATTTTCTTAAACTAATTTTGACTTCTTTGTTCACAAACAGCCTGTAATAAGATTTTTAATTTCTTGGACTTAATAGCTATCCGTAACTATTCTTGGAATAATTTCTCAGAATAATTCATATGCTCTATCTCACTTGAGAACACTGATTGCATATATTTGATAACTGACAGTCAAGCTGTTTTGAATTGGGTCATGTCATCCCCTGACTGGCTAGGCAAAACTCTCAAACACAGTTTTCAGCTACAAATACCTGTGGGGTTTTTTTTAAGCTGAAAATTCAACTATAATTGCTGTGCATTAATTTAGTAATTTAGCCAGAAGTCAGTCATGTGAGTGAACGAATTACACTGACATCAGTATCTCAGAGAGATGAAATTCATTTGTAAAGCAGTTGCAGAAAGTGGACATATAAGTGACATGAATGAAATGAAGTTAATACTTCTAAAGATTTTTCCCAAAGCAACTGAGCTCTATAGGACATAATCACTGTAGAGCATTGACTTCCTGGATAATGAGAGCCATCCAGTTGCTTGAAAATTAATTATCTAAATTTATAAACCCTCAGTGGTGCAAGAAACAAACAGGAAGAATATGCCTTATATTTGTAGAAGATCATAAGAAATCTGTACTATTTTGCAATGATTTTAGTAGCCAGTTAAATAAAATGATAGGATTATGTAAGATGAATGAAAGCACTGGTAGTATCAGGGTTAAATCATGTATCTGATCATATCTACAAAGCTCATGCTTTAGACTTAAGAAATTACTTGCAATGTTCAGAACAGTCAGATGACAAACCACTCAGATCTGGCAGACAACTGTATGAAAAACAGAATTTAAGAAGCTGTATTTTGGCATACTGCTTGCTTTCCTGGTAAAGAAGGGTGTTGGACCAGTGAGTGGTGTTACAGGAGAAGGAATTCAAGAAGTCTCATCTTCTGCCAACAGATAAGATGCTTATATTTCTTCCCAATACATTTTTACAAACTAAAGCAGCTGCAACCAAAGGTCAGCTTTCAAAGGAGAGCATTTGGGACCCGATCCAACAGCCAGTAGGTCACCACCAGCACTCCTGCTTTCAGTGATCACTCAGCAGGCCTTGAGTTATTACCCTTCAATACAACATCGAGCAGAACACAAGACTTGCAACAGCAGGTAAAAAAGTCATTGCTCCATTAATGTTGTTGTACATTTTTTATTAGAGAAAAAACCACAATCATAGAGATAATAATGATGTGAGATAAAAATCCTGCAGTGAACATTCAGAACTGAAATACATTATCAACAGAATACTAAATTAACACACACACCATTATAAAATAAGAAACAATCTGTACTGCAACTGTAGAAAGGAAGCATTTTGTTATATACTGCACGTTTGATGTCTGTGAGCACAATGCTTACATTCCTGGAAACATGTAATTCATAGCACAATACATGATTGTCCTCTAAGTTCTCCAACTTTATTTCCCTGAATAATACATCCTTTTCATAGATTTGAGCCAAAATGGCATTTCAAATTCTTTGCCAACTCATATTAGAAAGTGTTTAGAAGAATACCTAAGTGAAGAAAACTTATTTCTTAGTATGAAATATCAGATTTAAACTCCTATTTTGTGAACCAGATTGCTTATCCATGAGTCTGCTCTATTTTAAACTTCTCTGAATATTCACTATAATGCATTTAGTTGTAAAAATTTTCTCTGTTTTCTGGCAAAGTGAACAACAAGTGATGTTTATAAAAATCTGATTGAATGTGACTTTACAAACTTGTTTGTTTGTTTTTTTTTAAATCATTAAACTACAGAGAGATATAGTTAATTTGCATTATGGCCAACTGAGAAGGAAACAATCAGGAAATGCACTCAGAATAAATAAAACTTGTTTATATAATTTTATAGTTCTCAGATTGTTCCTGGAAAACACAGTGATCATGAGCTCTGGAAACCTCTGGCTCTCTTGGCAGTGCTAATTGGAAACAAAACACCATTATCTGTCAATAGTATTCATTACTTTCAAGCAACATGAAGTGTAATTTACTTAAATACATGCACCCACCTGAAAGCAGGATGCAATACATTTTATAAAGCAGACAGGATTAACTTACTACCAGCTTCTCAGATTTACTTGCACTGTACTTTAACATCAGACTTCTGAAACACAGAGGTCTCGATGTGCCATGACTTAGACTTTAGCAAACTTCTACACATGCCACTTATGAAAAAATTGATATACACTGGAGTGTGTACCTTAAAAGTAGTTTAACTGGTTTTGTATCTGAGAGGTTCTGATCTCTATCTATATGAAACTTCTACAACAAAGACAAATGACTGTCCTAATTCCTACTCTGAAGGAAAAGAAATTAATGATACATATACTGTTAATCCTCGTAATTGTAACATATTTATGCTTATTTTTTAACTTTTCATTTTGGTTAATGTTTTTGAACCTGTTAATTTTAAAGATTTGGGATCAAAGTTTCCATAAAAATGTGATCTCTTCTCATGCAGATAAAGCCAGATCAATTTAATAAACAAACAAACCAACAAACAAGCAGAAAACCAACACAAGATGATCCTTATGTGAGAGAGAAGACTCCCCTTCAGTGCCTTCCAACCTGAATTATCTAGGGTTCCTATGATGTGACAAAGGCTCAAGTACAGAGACTGTATCTAAACAGAAACCTTAAAAACTGAGAGAGGTTTTCAACCTTTCATTAACTGGGACTTTTACAAATTGATATCAATTAAGGGAAAAGCGAAATCCAGTTTGACTATCAACACCCATAGGAAACCACACAGCTTTTTAACCAAAAGGCTGTAGAGTGCATTAAGTTGATTTAGGCAGAGACAAAAGAGTTAGGATTGAAGCCACAAAATCCTGACTCTTGGGTCAGCAAGCCACCCAGGGGACGCATGATGTTCACCACTCAGAGGTCAGTGGGGTTAGGTACAGCAAATCATGACATTGATGAACAGATTGCATTAGCCTTTGACCAAGTTCTTCCTGCATCTGCAGGAAGCTGCTGGCAAGAGACCGTGGGTTAGCAACATCACCATCTGGTTCCCTGGCTGCTCTTACAGCTGCAATGATGTAAGTCAGCAGAACACTGCAAGAACTGAAGAACTCAAGTACTTCTTTTTCTCTCTTGCTTTTTGATTGTGTGGGGTTTTTGTTTTGTTCTTCCTTTCTCTCTTTTTGTTCTTTGCTTTTACATGGCAAAAGATGCATCTAAATTTTTATTCTGTAATTGTGGAGCACAAACTGTAGTTGCAGACATACAATGGACTCTCTAAAGCCAAAGTAGAAACGTACAAGAAAGGATTCATCTGCTTTAAACACGTGAATCTGTATAGGAGAAGCATGTTCTGTAGTCTATCCTGATATATTCTAAGAAACGGAAAGCCTTTGATTAAGACCAGTTGATCAAGATTTAATAGATTATATTTCCCTGTAAACCCACTTTTTTTCTTTCCTAATAGTTGTACTTCTTAACTTGTACAGTATATTTTAGTATAATATAGGCATCTTTTATTTGGAAATGTTTGGGAAAGAGCTGGTTAATTTCGGGAAGAGCTTTTTGATCAACCTTGAAGTTTTAACTCTGCCATTAGATAATATTCAGGCTTGTTTTGTGAAATATATGAATTGATTCACACTGGAGATTCAGCTGGTGCTAATGAAATTTCACAGAAACAGACTAAAAACTTCCACACTAGCTTCTGAAGAAGTAAAAATAACTAGAAATACTTCTATCTTTGTGTTGAAGCACTCAACGATGTCAGAGTGAAACAACACTGTAGTTTAGGATTGGGACTCTTTGAGGAAGGATTCCCAGCCTTTTTTGCCTCAGTTTGCAATCAGCATCTATACTTTAGATTGGTACAGATAAATGAAACTTTAGCACTCCTTACAGATATATCCCAGCCAGGGTTACCTTGAGACAAGAGATTCTCAAGTCAAGCTAACACCCAGGATAGGTCACAAGGATCCCTAGAGGTTGGGTTCAGTATTTTAGAGGTAGGACAACTCTCATTCTTTTTCACATTCTCAAATGGATCCTTTGAAGTCTTGGTCTCCAACATACAACTATCTCCCTCTTTCCCTATATAATTTCTGTTCAGTAATATTCAGAGTTTCCAACCTTCAATGTGGATAACTGGTACAATCAAATATTCAGCTCCTGTGATAACAGGATCCTGTCTAATGCTACTGCAGTTGTTTTACGTAAGACTGCATTTGTAATGCTTCTCCCTCCCACACAGAGGGAAGGAGCCAGCAGAATTTAACACACAGTTGGCCATGAAAGAAAAGCTATTTACACAAAACAGTATAATTCTGCTTGGAAGAGAGGTGAGCAAGATTTGCATTCACATGAATTGCAATACACAAAGTTCTTACAAAATAATATTTCATAGTGAAAATGTGTGAATAAAGAAATAATGCTTCCAGGAATCTGAGACTAACTGGAACATGTCTACCTAAGAGAGCATTTTATTTATAGGGAAAATGACAAATCTTTTGTATAAAGGAACTTGTTGTAGTATTCACCCTAATTCACAAATATAGTTCTTTACTGAACACAAATTTAGAACTAATGGACTAAGAGTGAATATTTTGGTGAATAAAGTTTCCCTTTCTCTGAAAGCTCAAGTTTGATTGTATCCAATGTTTTTAACAGTGAAGAATGTCTCCATTACTGTACTCCTGGATTTATTTAGTAGCTTACAACATGACTGAAGTCAAACTAGATTTCATTTGTCTCCAGCATTTCCATATGTTTGATTTCATGCTACGGCAACTCTGAATTCAAAAAATATAATAAACAATGAAAGCAAAATTATACAAGCATAGGAGTGGAGAGCCATCATAATTGCAGGATGACTTTGGGTTCTATACTTTTCGTAAAATATGAAACAGAAACCAATCTGCCATTCATTTGCATGTGGCTATTTCTATTCACATATTCTACATTCCTCTGTTACTTTCTCAGACACAGAATTAGGACCAAGTATTTCAGAATATAATGCAAAATGTCTGCAGACACAGCTTTTGCAAAGGAAACAATGCAGAATTTTAGGAATCCTACCCAGTTTTAGAAGTAAAAGTTTTCCCTACTTCAGAGTAATGAAATTTTATTCCATTTTACTCATTGAATCAAATAAATGAGAAGTGGCATTTGAAAAAAGTTACTGACGATGAATGCCATAAGTAGATTGCTGTGAAGATACATAAAATGTCATATTCTAGCCTTCCTGCAGTGATTAATTTCAACAGTTTGGAAATAAAATACAGAGAAATCTTTATTTATGGACAAGTGGATATAAGCACAAAGCCAAAATGAAACATGACAAAATATAAATACAATGTTATAGTGTTTAAAAAGTGAGTAGTAGAGAAAATAATAGGGAATAACTTATTTTGCAATGAATCAGTGTAACTACTCTACCTATTGCAGCTTGGACTATATTTACGTGCCTGTATATTTTACTAGCTAGTAATATTTTGATGATGAGATAGAAGTGTGCAAACCTCCAATCATATTGCCAAAAGATTTAATTATGTGATAATCTATTAAATTAATTAATGATTATTCACATTCTCGTCTAACCATTATTTTTAAACTAAGGACAAAATTCTTTCAGTTAATTATGGGCAGTTCACAAGCAGTCTGCTGGAACTTTTTACAAAGCAAGCAGTCAAAACCAGTGGGATCACTGCGTAGAGTTTACGAAAGGACATGTATGCCCAACTGAACTCTGTACTGCTGTCTTTACAAGTGTACTAGTCTGTTATTTTACTTGCAATACTGTTTTTAAAGAACTCATCTTTAGAAATAGATGTACATACAAATTCTTAATATCTGGAGGTTAAGCAAGGGTAACCAGGATGAACTGGAGCTCAGGCAAATACACCCTGCTGATGCAAATAATTCCTGCAGATACATCTAAATAATATATTCTTCCTAAATCATTTTGCAGCATGTCTTTGCACTGAAGTGATTGTATTGTAAGCCACATAAATGACATGGACTGAATTGGGGTCTATTCTGTACTCCTGCATATCAGATCAGAAACAAGTGATCCCTTACTAAAGCTCCCTAAAGCTCCTGAACTTGCAGCCCACACTGCACAAAAAGAAGCTGTAAACACAATCTGTACAGTAGATAACATGAACTTTGCAACAGAAACAAGAATAACCAGGGAAAACAGTTTCTTTTCAAAGTCAGTAAATTGCCCTATATTCAACTTCCAAATATGCCTAGCGGCTGAATACGATCTTGAAATTTTCTGTGGATATGAGTCCTTAGAAGAAGGTGTATCAGAATTGTAGAGCCTCTTACAGGTTGAATTGACAGGTATTGTTACGAACATATAGTTACTGGCATAATACTACATTGATATGCTCAACTATCTGCTGTAGCAGAACAGTGGACACCGGCAGCATTTTTCTCCTTTTATTTCTCTTACTAGTATTGAGAAACAGGACCCCAGTGGGACTTTGCACATGACAGCACAGCTATAGGCATGATAATTGTGTCTTTTGAATTAAATATAATGCAGTTAGATGAAAACTATCAGTCCACTTGAGTTTCTGTTACCTTTTCTTTCTCTCTTCTTCAGTTCTCTAAGATAATTCCATTTTAGCATCTAATATGAGGTTTCTAAGTCTTTTGGCTGTAAGACATAGTACCTTTGAAATGAACCTGTTCATGCTGGCAAAGACACAAAGGTCAGTGAGATGACTACAATGTGGTAGCAGATCTGAAGATGGCTGTGCAGCCCATCCCAGTTCTCAGCTCATTAATTAGCAACTGATCCATTTTTGCCAAATTAGTCTGTTGGCCTCGGCTGAGGAGTTTGGCCACACTTTGCATGGGGTACAGTCTGATCCCCTAATGCCTTCTGAGTAATCAAAGAAGCTCATCTTCTAGATCCCCTCACAGAACTTTGCATCCTTTTCTCCTGGTGATCCGATGTTCTCTGTCCGTGAATCCTAGACAGTGGTGGTAGTTTAACAGATTCAGAAGTTCCTGACAAGAAAATAAAAAAGTGTATTAAAATTTGAAAACTTACTAGGATTCTCCTACGTTTTCTGTGTTACAGCTGAGTTGGAAATGGACACTTCTACCATTTTGCATAGCATGTCTAGGATTTATATTTTTAAACAAAGTTGTCAGACTACGGGTTTGGGAGATAAATCTAGCTGGCAGAAAGGTACTGAGTGTCCTCTGTCTGACTTTTAAGTGCATAGGGAGCAGTGCAGGAAAATAACTACTAAGTATCTCTTGATGTGCCTGGGCATGCAGATACTCATCACTGAAAGCTATCTTCACACTATATGGAAGGGAGACCAAGAGAGAGGAAAAAGAGGCTTCATGGAGAAAGTCAAAGTACAGTGCAACATTGCCCATGGGAAGTATGTCAGACCTGATGTCTTCTCCTACCTACTGAAATGGTTGTTTCCTTGTTCTCTTTAGTATTGATAAACTAATTACCTTAAAAACTGTATTTTGACATCAGTATGAAAAATTTTTTAAAATGAGCGGGGTTTCTAAATGTCCTCAGTAAATGTGAAGTCTTTCATGGAATCCTGTAAATAATGGTTATAGACAGAGTGGGGAAGGGCAGCCTGTTGTTTATTTAAATCTCTGTCCTGAGATACTGTGTTCTGGGTTATAATTATGGGGCAGGAAGAAAAGGAGGAAACAGGTGGCTTTATCAATATATCTTCTGCTACTTAAAGTAGGACATATCTCATGCAATACAGACTGTATTTGTCATAGCCCATAATTCTTTCATTTCTAAAATGTCTCCCCAAACATAATAAAGTACAAATGTTACTTACCATAGTGAGAGTCCTGCTTTTCTTTTTCTTCAAGTTGCTTCTTGTGTCCATTTCAAAGTGGGCTTGAGGTGCCTCTTAGCTCATTCAGCCATGCAGATTTGCTGTGGGTTGCATGCCAACCTGATTCTGAGACTGTCACAATCTCTTCCACAAGTGACCCCATCCCACTGTTTTCAGCCTAAAAATCAGACTGCTGTCATGAAGGACAGAGCTTTCTGTCTGGAGAAGGTCATTAGAGAAGGACCTATAACACATGTATTGCTGGACCTGCGACACCGCCCATGACCTTTAGTACCAATTTTTAAATAATTGGGCATGAAAGTACCGCATCTGAATGGCCCTGGGGATCGGTACTTTTACTCCTCCTTCTACTAAACCATAAACCTATGTTGTAGCACAGTGCCTGTTGAGTGTGCTCATTTTCTCTGCTGTTGGCAGTCTAGTTTGTAAAATTTTAAATCAGACCCCTTGGGTAACAAAGGACTATGGGCTCCAAAATGAACTATAAATGGGCAGAAAGACTCTGGTGAGCAAAAGGGAAGTAGATACAAGGTCTGGAAGATAAAGGCAGGGATAACAGGGGTGGTAGTGGCAGGTTGCCCTAACACTATCCTCACATGGGGTAAGCAGGGGAACAAGGCATGACTTACTGTGTGTGCTCAGCTCTAAAGCACATGGAATTCAGCTCGTGTTCAGATCATCCCTCACAACCTGCCTGTTCATGGCCCCTCACCCCAACACATTCTTCTGTTTGAAGCAATGAAGAGAATAAGGCTTGGTCAACATGCACAGCGAGACAGTCAGACAAGAGTTTGTACTTAATCTACAAATTTCCACATTGGTTCCTTAATGAACCATAAAAAGCAATGGGAAACTCTGCCCTTAACATGAACAGAAACCTTGAGGCTCTGCATTAAGCCACTAACTACAATTTTTTCTCTTCTCATGCTTTACAACTTCAGTCATTCCCTGCAGAGGGCAGTAATGATAATTTTCTGGCTGACCATGGACATTGTCTACAAGTTTTTGTTAATTTTTTTCCTGTAAATCACACATTGCATGAGATGAATAAGTACTTTGAAGCAGCACTACTTATCTTCTTTGTTAGGTGTGCATATGGTATGTCTTGCTCATATACTGGAGTATACTATTAAACAAGATCTGAGACTTGGAGAAAACACTTTGATATACACATCTAACCAAATATTTAGGCCACATTATTTCATTGTATTGTACTATTTTTGCCTCAGTAGGAAAGCATTTCTGTGAAGCCAAATGGCCAATAAGGTACAGAAATCCAAACTGTGTATCTAATGGTCCATTAGTTCTTTAAATCTTTGAAATGAGAAGTGTGTGGTTCCGAAAGTGCTCTTTTTGGAATCAATAGAGTGCTTGTGGCACTAAGTGCCACTCAATGTGGATAAGTATGACCACATGTCCTGTCACATATTTCACAAAAGTAAATGTGTTAGTTGCAGATGTTAAACAGATCAGGTATCCTGAAGGTAGCTCATGTTAGTAGAAAACATATCTGATGACTAAACTTAATAGCTGTTTAATTGACTGAATTATGTGACTATAAATTTTCTTTCTTGAGTCAAATTATCACTGCTAGTTCTAGCTGCATTATAATACACTCCTCATAAACTTGATATATTTGTCATTTACTTGCCCGGGACATCAACTTGCAAAGAAATTACAGGTTAATTCAGATGATATAAAGCAATGTCACAGCAGAGAGATTTTCAACTAATTATTGTTTTTACATCAGAGCCAATATCTCCTGTGACAATTCACTCCTGTAGAAAAAGATGAGTTGAACTCTTTTCAAAAAAGTTGGAGTACATTTGACAACATGAATATCTACCTACACAATGACATGATGGGTGCAGCTAGTAATGTATAATTACTTAAAATTATTGTTAAAGTATACTTGATGGGGTTCACATTTAAGTGTGACAAAACCTTTTAAACATACTTCACTGGTTATAAAAATAAGTATAAAGTATTTTTTATCAGCTCCAGTACTGCTCACTACAGCATTTCTGGAGCTGAATGTAACTCTGACAGGCATTTTCATCAACAAAGCATTCAACAAAAATAGATGGCTAAATAAAAAAGCAAGTTTAAGGTCCTCTGGTCTTTGGAATGCAGAACTCTGTATGTATACATTACTTTCTTGCTCAGTGAGAATCACACTAACTCAGTTGAAACCTGTGTCTTTTCTTGTTAAAATTTCATTTGCCTTTCCACAGTCTTAAAAGTACTGTTAGCAACCCATAAGAGAACTTTCTGAATAAATATCCAAAACATGCTTTTATCCTTCAGCTGAACTGTGAAAAAGATGTCATTCCATATTTAATAAACATGGACCAAGAGACAAATTAATGGATGAATGCATGTGGTGTATGTGTATAAAAAAAAGGATCATTTTTATTGCCTCATTTTAGTGACACAAATCAATATAAGACGTGAATGTAATTTTTTCCCATTATTGCACATTGTGTGGAGATAAAATAAATTTTCAAACTTATCAATTCCAAGAGTTGCTGAGAAAGTAACTGGCTGAAAACAGATAGTTTCAGCCTTACTTTTGGCATGTAATACCCTTCTACAGTTTACCTTGATGGTGGGTGCCAACAGAAACAGGTATTTACCATCACAAATGGTTTATTTTATTTCCTCCTGGTTATGCCCAAAACATTGTAAAAGCCATAAATACGAGATGCCCCATAACACTTCTCACCAGTAAAGGCAAAAAACTGCAAAAACAAGTTCAGACTGACATCAGATTGGAAAATGATGTAATCGTTTCTTAAAAAAATACCTTTAGTTTGCATCAATTTTAAAACCATAGCTGCTTATATTTTTACTTCATTTGAATATCTCTGTACATAACATCTGACTGCCATTATTACTTTTTGACAGCTTTTTAAAGTACTGTGAGACTTTGTAATTTGTAATGTGGAAAATAAAACATGAAATTTGCATGAAAAAACTAAGAAAAGTGTACTTTGAAAAAATAATGTAAAAATATAAACGCTTACCTTTGTGTTTGGGTGGCATAACTGTTATCATATGCCTCATAGCTTGGATCATCATATTCACCCCCATACCCATCATCGTATCCCTAAGGGGAAAACAGAACACTACAGCTTAGAAGAGTGATAAATCAAAGCATATTATCAAGCTGTGAAAATAACTTGCATCAACATATGCATGGTATGTTTGCCCAGTGCCATGTAAAACATGCAGCCGACTGAAGAGAATGTGAATCATGAAGCACAACCTGTGCATTGCAAGGGTAAAGAAATCAGTTATTCATTTAAGGGCTCAGCTTACTCATTGATAAACTGTGGTGCATTGTCCAAACCACATAGCTCCAGTGGGATCTGTGTAGAATACTGATGGATGATAATAAAAATGATGAATCACTTGGCAGCCTGTTGTATAAACAGTTCCATAAATACCTACAGATGAAATGAACAAATGGCAGGTGTACTACACTATTATGAATGGTATTGTGATAAAATCTTACTATTCAGTATATTAAAAAAAAAAAAAGACAAAACAACCTATGAGAAACAATGTTTGTGAAGCAAGTAATGGGTTATCATTTTTATAAATAACATACAGTAAGCATCTTTTCCTTCACTGAGCATCCCACTCCTTTTAAAGGCATGCTTTTCTGTGACAAGTTAATGGACACCTTACTACAGGTTCCTCCCATCTAACTTAAGGGGCCTCACTGAAGGACTCATCAGACAAATGCTCAGTCTGCCCAAGGCAGAGAGGCACAAGTGACTTCAGAAGGTGGTTCAGCTCATCTAATGCCTGAATTTTCCACTGAAGGTGCCATGAGTAATTATGATCCATTGTAGCTGACTCTGAACCCAAGAGTGCTCAGGAAGCAGATAATGAACAAACAAGGATATAATCCATGGGATGAATTTTGATATGCACTTCTCATATTACAGGACAACAATGTGGGCAAGAAGAAAACTGTATGGAAACATTTTTTTTCTTCTCTGAGATTTTCAGGAGCCAGTATTTTTAGTTAAATAGAAATGAAACATTTTGTTGTCACAAGAAAAACTGATTGTTAAGGGAAGTGCTAAAGGAAATAGGAGGATTAAAAATCTTTGACTCAATTAATTACGGTGGAAGGCAATTTTTTCCCTCCACAAGTTATGCAAAATTTAATTAGGTTGGGGGAGAAGTGACAGCATGAAGCAGCTCCAAAATAACAGCAGATCAGTAAGTAGTCACTCTACTACACTATCATAACCAAAGTGCAGTGTTAGTTTGGTACTTCCTTATTTCTGCTAATTCAACTCTGTAACAGTATTGAACGAGACTTCACTGGCACTCCCAAATTAAACAAAACATTTAGTGGAGGAAGCATTCAGCTACGTCTCCTTAGGTCAAGCACATTAAATCTGCCTGTTTCTGTGGTGTACCCAGCAATGAGGGCAAGTGTGGATTCCAGGTGGGAGACCTCATCCCTGTAGTGCTGTATGGCCTGAAGGAAGGACAGGACTCCGAGTGGTGACTTCAATTCTCAGGCATCATGTCAGCTTGAAGTAAGGGACAGCCTTTCTGGGCAGGAGGGAGAGTCCCATTTTGGGACAGGGGAATGGCCTCTTCAAGAATCTGAAGTCCACACAAGCCTCATCATCTTCCATTTTGTGTGGAAGTGCACTGTTTTGCCTTGCCTTCATTAGTGTAAACTCATAGCAAAAAGTACAGTTAAAAACATATCCCTGAAGACTACAGTGATATATTGAGCACTGTATAGCTAAACACACAATTTTGCTTCTGGGGAGAGGATGAGATAAGCAATGAACCCTAGGAGACAGGTGTTAGTTACATGAATTAGTATGCTACCAGGGGGGATGCTGCCACTGGGATGACAAGGGTGATGCAAGTTCCTATATAAAGTCAAAGAGCTAGTGGAAAGACGTTTCAGCCTGCTTACCCACCATATGAGAGAGTGGGAAAAGTGACAATTACAAATTAGCTCTCTCAGTTTTTTGATGCCTGAGGTGGATCAACGTTCAGCATCAGCAGGGCAAAGAACACTTGTTAATATTTGACACTCCTGTGGGTTCACGTTACAGATTTTAACAGCCTCCCTAAAGGCTCAGAGCAGGTCAATACAGAGCAAATGGTTTAACAGCAATGCTTGGAAAACAGAGACAAATCAAAAAAGCACAATATATCTTTAATAAAGAAAACCTATTTTCTGAATAATGTGCTTTTAGTTGTGTAAATCTGTATGAGAATTATCTTCTAATCCTACAGGTGAAGTACGTAGATAAGGTACATACAAGCATTTATTGAAAGTCTAATATGATGGATGCATTGTACCCAGATACCTACCAAGCCTTTAGGTGTCTAGAACTGAGACCCAAAATAGCTCCTTTCACATCCTTAAAGTGCCTTAAACTTACTGAGCATTTTTCTTCCCTTTAACCTTCAGGTCCCCAGAACCTACAACTTTAATATTTGAAAGTATTTCATGGATGGGCACTTTGAGGGATGAAACACCCAGCTCCCACCCAGACCCTGCTGAGATCAGAGGCTATCAGTCTGACGGTGTCCAAATTAACATACTCTGCGTTCTGCATGTGATGAGGAGGGTGCTCCCAAAGGCAGCGCAACTTTTTACTTAGCACTCGAGTCAAACTATTTTATGCACTCTCTAGGACTACTAGTCCTTATATTAAAAGCAAACAAACAAACCAACCATATTAAATTGATAAATGTTCTTTATATGTATGATGACACGGACAGAGCAGTCCCCTGAGAGAACCTAAATAAGTTACTAGTGCTTTACCCTAACCACAGTGAAGGAAAAAGGATTACCTTTGGTGTCAGTGATTTGAATAAGACATTTGTTCTTCTAAAATGTCTACAGTTTAATTTATGTCACCAGAAATCTTCACATATATGTGTATAAAATGTAGATATTTCCTTCTGTGGGTAAGTTCTAATGCCTTTTCATTGAGGTCCGTGCTTTTCAAGCAGAAATAATCTCAGATAAAGTGTCTTTGGGGCTGATCTGATCAAGATCTCCACATTCACCAGAATATTAGAAAACTTGTATGAAAAGTAGATAGGGTCAAGCCATTCAATTTCAGTGAAGGGAAAGCAAGCACTTCCCTAAATTTTCAGAGTTCTTTGATGAGGCTAATGAGGGTGAAGATAAGCATAACCTGAGGGAAACAGCATTCTTTGAACTCCAAAAAGTTACTGATGAGTTTTGATTCTCAAGGATATTCAAGGGACGGTGGTTGTGTGCTTGGGAAGACTTTTCTTCTGTAGGAGTCTTTTCTTCCCATGGTAGCTGCCACCATCATTCAAAAGAAAAGAGCCCTACAATGAACTGGAAAAAAAAATGCAATGGGGGAACTATTAGAAATATTCAAAGTCAAACTGATAGCCATTTCTAGGCTAGGTTTTTGTGCCAGGCTATCTTTTCCTTTTCTCAGGTATTTCTTAATAAAACAACTTAGCAAAACATAAAAAGACCTCTTTATTTTGTGTCAGGGAAAAGTAAAGTCTTCCAACGTCTAGAGTTTGCTCTGGCCTTACAATGATACATCCTGGACTAGAGACAAAAGAAAAGAAATGCACATTTGAAGCCCCAGCAGGACCAAGAATGTTTATAAATAATTGTAGATGTTTTTGAGGAGTTTTGGTGTTGTTTAGAGTTGACAAATAATAATAAAAAGATGAAAAATTAAGAAAAAATTTAAAATAGAGCTCAATTGAAAAAAAAGACTAATTTGAAAATGAGCAAATTTAAGTCTTTCTCAGCAAAGTGCAGTCAGAAAAAACTCTTAAAAGAATCTCAAACCAGCATCTGAAATTAGCATTTGGAACAGTCACTTCAGGAGGAAATACTACTCTACCACTGACAAAGAAAATTATAGTCAGGGGAAAAAGGGGTGTAGAAGCAAAAAGGGACATATTTGAAAAAAGGCTTATATTCTACTATGTGAGAAAAAATTATGTATCAACACGCAAAATATCGAGAAAGATTTCAGTTATTTAGATTTACTCAAATCCTCTTCAATTTGCAGATGCTGAGATATTAGAAATACAAACAAAATGTTAAGTATCATGAGTCACAAGGGTATCCTAATACAGCACAATCTGATCTCTCTAAATACGAATTTCCTTCGTAGTGTTAAGACTCTGCTTCAAGCAATAACAGGCAACACTCAAATGCACTAAGTTTAAATAATCTCTTCTCAAATGGCCTTAGAAAATAGAAGTTTCACAGCATGCTCTGAAAAATGGTAGGTTTCAACTCTGTGAAACAAAGAAGGAAAATAATTCTAATACTTCTAATGAAAACTGCTGTACTCACAGTATTTTATATATGTGCTAGCAATACATGTTAAAATACATTGTGAGAAAGTTGAAACTGATTTGCTTTTTACAGAAAATAGCCTGACTGTTTCTAAAGTAGCAAATTGCAAAATATCTAGAATTAGAAAAAAACAAGCAAAACACAACCAACTGTAAGTCAAAATAAAGTGAGTTATGCAACTCAGCACTTTACTTGGCAAATATGTGAACAAGAAAAAAACCTGCAGCTGGAGAACCAGAGCAGCCTTTCTCATTAATTGCATCCAGCAGTACACAAAAATTAGTCCTGTACCTCAGAGTAGGTGAGGCTATAAATATCCAGCTCTAACTGTAACTCTTAAACAGAAGCAGTTGTTTCCCAGTAAAGGGACCTTTGCAGAGTTTTCGCTATTTTGTTTGCCTTGCTTCTATGTTGCTGTCTGACTCTCTTCTGTTGTGACTTGGCTACATCCAAACTTTCTCACACATCCATATCACCTTAGCTTAGAATGGTAAAAGCCAGTCATTTGCCAGGAACCTGGTAGTAGATTGCCGTAAGACTCACAGGGTAGAAATAACACATTTTTAGAGGATAATTAATTTTTTTTGCACATATTTGAAAACAAGTTGAACTGCTCTTTAAATGAGAACTTTCTTTCCAGTAACTATAAACGGAGTTTAGGATGGATGTGTTAGATTTAGATAACTGACCTTAAGGTAGGTAAGTTAGTTATCGTTTGAAGGAATTTATTGCTTATGTATTTAGAGCAGCCCTGAGGAGGACTTGGGGGATACTGGTGGATGAGAAGCTCAAGGTGAGCTGGTAGTGTGTACTTGCAGCCCAGAAGCCAAAAGCATCCTGGGTTGCATCAAATGCAGTGTGGGCAGCAGGTCAAGGGAGGTGATTCTGCCCACCCCCTTTCATCCTCGCAAGACCTTGCAAGAGCACCACATCCAGTTCTGGGGCCCTCAACCTAAGAAGAACATGGAGCAAGTTCAGAGTGGGCCACAAATATGATCACAGGGCTGGAGCACCTGTCCAGTGAAGACAAGATCAGAGAGCTGAGGTTGTTCAGCCTGGAAGAAGAGGAGGGTCTGGGAAGACCTTAGAACACCTTCCAGTATCTGAAGGGAGCCTATGAGAAACCTGGAGAGGTGCTTTTTACAAGGGCAAGTATTGACACAACAAGGCAGAGTGGCGTATTAAGAAGAAATTCTTCGCTGTGGAGGTGGTGATGCTCTAGTTGCTCAGAGAAGTTGTGGATAGCCCATCCCTGGAAGTGTTCAAGGTCTGATTGGATGGGGCTCTGAGCAATCTGATCTAGTGGAAGGTATCACTGCTCATATCAGGAGGTTTGGAACTAGAAGATCTTTAAGGTCGTTTCCAACCCAAACCATTCTATGATTCTATGATTCTAAAGTGGTAGCAGCTCTAAGTATATATAGAGGAACACATCTGTATATATTAATTTTCCGTAATTTAGATAAATGGCAATTTTGCTCTACCTACTACAAAGATTAGTAAAAACTGTAATTACTTTGGACTTGGATTATTCAGTGTTGAAAACCTGCAGTTAGAGAAGATTAATCTCATCAAAGTTCCTGGGAAGTTAGTCTGTTGCTGAGCAAGGATTCCCAAAATTACTATTTATATTTAGAAACTGAAATTCTAACCAAATTATTCTGTAAGTACATGTGCCTATTGTCAGAGTTGGTCATGAAATCTTCAGCTATACCTGCAGGGTCAAAAAAAGGGAAAATTACATCTTATCAGTTTGCTAAAGACAATATATATCCCCTGCACTGGGACATCCACCAAGCATTTTGCAGAAGAACTAGAAGGCAAGTATAGTGGCTCTATATCAAAATTAAAATTAGTAGTAAAAATAATGTTGAAATTAAAATGGGAATAATAATCAATTGAAAAATAAGACCTCTATGTTAGGGACTTCATAAATTCAATATATGAACTAGAGTGTACAGTGCTGAGATAACCCAAAGTAGGCAAGCTTGCCACAGGCAATGAACGGATCTCAACACATTCGATCTCTTAATAAAATCAGTCTTCACACCAGTAGAGGAAAACACCTTTACAAATGAATGGTAAAACATAAAGAGATTAACATTTTTCATATACTCATAGAAATATAATTGAAATTTCAATATAATCACAGTCATGGAGATTTTACAACTTCAAAGCAGAGAACATATACGTCTTCATATTTCAACAGATCAAATAAATCTCATGTGGAACAATTAGAATATTGACATAAGATAATACATAAGATATGTATATCTTGTGGTAATCCTTGGAATATTAGAACATTGATATAAGCAAAAGAATCAGTGATACTGTACAAGTTTCCTACTCAGATAAAGATAGGACAGGGGAAGTAAGCACCTGTGCACAGCAAAAGCAGGCAGAGTAAAAGAGAATCTCAGATGCTCCAAAAGATTGCTATGTACTCTTATGTTTTTTTTTTCCTGTTTTTTTTTTTTTTTAATGTAATTTTTCAACTAAATGCAAAATGAATTATTAACACTTAAAATACATTTTGGTGCACTGAAAATCAGAACAGAATGAAAACGTAAAAGAAAATCTAATAGAAAAGAGACTTTTCTTACTCCTTCCATATTTGCAAGACTGTGGCCTACAACATAATTTGCTGCTGCAATTATCATACTACAGCATTCAACTGATAACATCTTTCTTCAAATCCTTCTGTTTGCTCTCTCATGCTCATGAGGCCACATTAAAACTTGTAATTCGTGTGTCAAGGCTCTGTATAAAAGCCACTCCTTACACCCATTTAACTTGTTGCGCCTTCCCTCTCCCTAACTTTGCCATCATCGACTCTGAAACTCTTTCCTCTCCCATTTATTTGTGATGTTTTTCGTATTGCCTCTCCTTATGGAATAGCATCCTGACTCCAGTGTCAATCTTTTGCCTAATTCCCATTCCACAGGAATGTCTTGAAGAAACATCTCTTTTTTCTAATATCAATAAAATGACTTAGTAATAAGCAGCAATTGCAGATGAAAAATAATCCAATGTAACTTCTTTGTGTATCTGCAGTAATTGCATTTTTGCATTTCTCTATGACTCTGAGATCCCTGAAGAAAAGATTCTTAATTGCTATTTTTACTGATGACTTGTACTACTTTACATTGTACCTGAGTGGTAATGTATTACAGTAGCCAGTTGCACTGGTGACAATATATCACTTAAATGAAAGATTTATTTTTCCTGTGAACTGAAATGAATAGAGCCGAAAGCAGCCTTTGGCTGCCAAGGGAGGATGGCCTGCAATACACCCACTATACGTTTTAATCCCTTCATCACATTTAATATTTCTCTTTACAAGATTTCCAGCAAAGCAGATGGTGAACTTCTTGCACATCCTGATGCTCCCAGCCGCAGAAGCAATAAATGGAACTGGCATAAAACTGTCCATGGAACAGTATAATTACAAGTATCTATTAAGGGTGACAACTTTTCTGCCAAAGTTTATCAATTTATTGATGGTTTAAAGCACTTCACAATGCTTTGACTGGGTAGACACAATGCCTTATATGTTAAAATAAATTCTATAATATGTTAAGTAAACTCTAAAATAATCTACAAAATCAAATTTCCAGGCATTGAATGGTTGAGAATGCCAGGAAATAATTTTTTATTTTCCAGCTGTTAAAAACTGGATTGTCCATTGTTTGTAATGTGCAAGTAAGTGCTATGGTACCATCAAAGAGAGGAAATACTTTGATAGGGGCTTTGCAGGACCTTGAACTGAATTTAATTTTAAATCAAATTTAACTCTGATGCATTATTAATGCTGGAAGTAGGCTGTTTAAATACAACTTGGCCGAATGCAAGATACTGTGCTCTAGTAAATACATCCTCAAATTCTGTGAGCTGCCCATGTCTCTGAATTTAGAAAATTCCCTCAGGAAAAGACTTCCAGGAGTCATCATGATTAACACCTAGATCTGTACAATTTTACTGCAACACTGAAGAAAAAAGTTCTACAATAGCCTTATATTTTTTATGTCAAGAAAATACATAAGTTAATTCTTTGTGCAATCCTATTGGTTTTGATCCATTTTTATCCTCTATTTAAATATATATAAACATTAAGAACTTAATGAATTAATAATATATAACAGTAACAAATCTTCACAGTGAAATTTTAGACAAACTTGTTTGAAGTGCTCGAAACCCAAGGTAAATAAAGATTTATTTATTTATTAATTCTGAAGCTGGTCTAGATGAGAGTTCAGGCATTCGTAATGTTGGAATCTTTACATCCTTATATTTGCCAGACACCCCATACCTCTTTCCTAAATTACAGCTCTTGCTTAATCAAATTCCACATCCTAGATTGTTACAAATAGAGTTTTCTAGAATCTAATTTTATAGAAAAATATTTCTGAAAATAAATGTGGACAATAAATTTTAAATTGTCTTGTGTATGTAATTTATGCATTTTGCATAATTTTTGACTCTTCACATAAACATTTGAACTTCTCCATTTATTTTTCTTGTCTTATGAAAGACCTTACAGGAGTATTTAGAAGACATAAAAACGTTAACTCTTATTTGGTATTGTTTGAAGCCATACAACTAAGTAGTATTTCACCATCACAACACCTTTGATTTTATTTCTTAAGATGCAACCTGAATAATATGTTACATATATATATACTCACATATACGCTTGATCAAACTTTTATTTAAATTCAGTTTTGAAGTGTTGATGTAATGAAATGTACTATGAAAAATCTTTAAAAAGTTATGAAAATCAATCTAGCACTAGGGAAACTAAATATTAAGTTGATACTAGTTGGAGAAGAGATGAACTCGTATTTTCTGCTTATGACAACGATTAAACTTATTACACAAGTGTTGCTTACAGTGAATGCAGCAATGTTTGCACTGCTGCTAATCACCTTTGAACAAAAATGTTCCTGGAAATTGTTCTTGGTCCTGTGTACAGTACAGGAATAAAATTCAAAGTACCTACTCACGGCACGCTGTTACCAGTAATATTTAATTTTCTAACACATATTGTCCGACTAGGAAATACAGCTTAGCATAATGTAGGAAACACAAGGATTAAAAGAATTGCAGAATTTTATTTCTGGATTTATGTAAGAGAGAACTCAACTAGCACAACCTTGTACAGGAATTATTGCAGAAAGGCCAGGTATAATTAAGAAAATCCACATAGAATGTAATGGGACTTCTCATTTGTGAATATAATAATGAGCAAAACCATAAAGAGTAGTTAATACTTCCTGAGATTCTTGGAAGTAATCTTTAAATTATTATTCCCTCAAGTTTAAGCATGCAATTAGAGAAATTAGGGATGGAAAAGAACAGATCCTCTATTAGAAGCTCCTGTCAAATGTGATTGTTCCTTTCAGCACATTCTTAGGGCTTTCTCTAATCAAATGCTAAATATTGCCAGCAGTAGGGATTCCATTTCTCTTGGGAGACTGTCTGACAGCCTAATAGATCTTTGTGTCAGACACCTCTGCTAACTTTATCCCGTATGACTAAATATATCCCACTGTACCAGTGAGATGTATTCTCCCAACTCAGTATTCTCAGTGTTTGACGATGTCTGTACTACATTCTTTCCTTTTAAAAATTATTCAAATATAAAGATTCAAAGTCAAATGCAACCCTGACACAGAGATATATTCATCAGCAGATAGCACAGTAACAAATCAGCACCGCCAAATCTGCATAAATACCTTATAGAGATCCCTGCCTTAACAAATATTTTCCTTTTCTTTGGTTCCAGGAAATGGTTGTCCTGGAAAAGATGTCCAATTGTCTTTGACTGTACTGGAAGCAGAGTGTCAAATACTATACTGCAGTCCTAAAGTGAAAGCCTCCTAACAGAGTTGTCTGTCAGAGGTGATAGATGACCTACCTGAATTAAACCCCTAAAGTCTGATGGAATTTTATTGCATTAAAGTCCACCCAGAAAATTAGGGAAAGCCTGTATAGAGCTCAGAGTGTGACTTTCACAGCAATTCATTCAGCTTACTTTGCAAGCCCCAGATCAAATTTGTGTATTTTTTTTAAGGTGATGAAAGTGATGCAGGTATGGGACACAGTAAAAAAAATCTCTAATAAATAGAGAACAAAAATCCTGTTATTATGTATGGCATATTCCAAGACTCCAGCACAGCCTGACTCTTGTGCTGCAAACACGGATATGTTGTGATCCCAGACTGCAGCAAGAAACAAGAAAGAAGAAGGAATAATAAGTTTCCCCTACTGAATGCTACACTCTTTCTACCATGCAGTTGTAATCACTTTGTTCTAGCTTAGTCTTTACCAGCAGCCTATCATTCATGGCTGAAAACTCAAAAAACAGATGGGATATTTCATACATTAACTGAGTTAAATGCATCAAAGATACAGACATGGGTAAAACTGACATACTGAAAACATTAAATAGTATCACAAGACGAATTCTTTTGCTTGCCAAGGAATAAAAAGGCAGAAAAAGCACAAAAAAAGGTAAAAAAGGCCAACAGCTCTGTCTGCTGCAAGACTATTCATTTCAGAAGAGTGATTCTGACCTTCCCTGACACAGTCTGTCAACAAATGAAGAACAAAAATGGATTAAAAATATTGATGAACTGCCAATCAGACCAGTACTGATTTTAATTTACCATATACAAGCAGTAGTTCATGCCTAACAGTGCCTCTTCTACTCTAAACACTGTTATAGAGACACCAAAAGCAGAATTCAACGACCTTCTCAAGCATGTGTAGGGCTGGATTCCCAAATCAGTACAGACCATCCTGCCCTGGTCACTGTGCAGTCTACTGACGGTGTCCAAGAACAATAACTGAGAATGTAATTTCTAGTTCCCCTTTTTAACAACTACATTACATAAAGAGTGTAAAGTGTGACAGGCAAACTACTTGCTAAAGGAAAAAAAAATATTTGAATAGAATATTCTCTGGCCATAGATGTGGAAGCACAATAGAAATTGCAGTGAACCTTTGACTTCAACTCCTGTGTTGTTGCTGTTTGTTTTAAATGAATAATTTTTTATATTATTCCTTAGCTTGTCTCATTAAGCTCATAACCTTTATTCAGCATTGAAAATAATTAATTCGGCGTGGTTTTAGATCTTTGATAGTTTACATTTTAAAGCTTGCATGCCAAGTCAATTTGTATTACTCTTCTAGGGAGAATGATGTCTGTGTGTCCCCACAACACACACAAACGTAACATACATGAGAGAAAATGATGTAATCACTTCTTAGACAAAACATTTCTGTTGTTTTTGCAGATTTCTAGGAAAAAAACCAATATTTTTATGAAAAAAAATCTCTATATCCTTACCACTCAGGCCAAATCCTCAGTTACTGTATTTCCCTGTAAGCCATAAAAAAATGTTTAGCCTTTGTTTATTTTTATTGATATAACTTTATTTTTATTCTTTATTTTTATTCTTTATTTTTTTTTGATACAATGTTCACCTTTCAGCTTTCTTTTTATTTTACTTTTATACAGGGATATTTTAATTGTAGGAAATACAGATAGCAGTATATGTTAATCAATTCTACTTCAGAAAGTATGGAAATGGAATGAAAAGAATTTGTTGATTACTATTTCCCTTTAAATATTGTTTCAGCATTTTACACAATCACCTTTATCTTGTTTATGCCACAATAATACCTTGTCCTAGAGAAGATAAAAACCTACTTGTTCCTCAAATTTTCTTTGTTTTAAAGAACAACAATGTTAAAAGGAACTTTAAAATTGAATTCTTTGATATGTGTATCAGGTCTTAAGCAGTAAGCAGCAAAGGACACTATGTCAGTTTTGGAAGTACTGAAGGAAAGCGTGTTCATAGCTAAATAACAGAGAGGATAAGGCAGCACTTACTGAAGCAGAAAAGGAGGAGCATATAGATACATTTTTCACTATCAGTTGAGAAGAGAGAACAGCTAACTCTAAGACACTGCTTGAATATTTAAAAAATGAGTAGAAAGTTATTCTCACCCCCATAGAATCACTGGAAAAGATCTCCAAGATCATCAGTTTCAACCTTTGACCGAATATCAAAATGTCAGCTAACCCACATCAGTGCCACATCCAGTCATTCCTTGAGCACCTCTAGGGATGCTGACTCCGCTCCCTCCCCGGACAGCCCATTCCAGTGTTTGACAACCCTTTCAGTGAAGAAATTCTTCCTTATGTCCAATCTGAACCTCTCCATGTGCAGCTTGAGACCATTTTCTCTTGTCCTGTCACTTGTTGCCTGGGAGAAGAGGCCAACATCCACTTTGGTACAATCTCCTTTCAGGTAGTTGTAGAGAGAAATAAGGTCATTGCTGAGCCTCCTTTTCTCCAGGCAAAACAATCCCAGCTCCCTCAGCTGCTCCTCACATGACTTACTCTCCAGTCCCCT
>JAWWEE010000105.1:90948159-90978168 GCA_035221455.1 Xenops minutus | reverse complement strand
ACTGGTATTGGCCCATCGATCCAGCCCATCCAGACCCCTCTGTAGAGCCTTCCTGCCCTCCAGCAGATCAACACTCCTGCCCAACTTGTTATAGTCTGCAAACGAGGGTGCACTGGATCCTCTCATTCACATCATAAAAGAATTAAAAAAAATTATTATAGAAATTAAACAGGACCAGCCTTAATACTGAGGCCTAAGGAACCACGCCTAGTGACTGGTCACCAACTGGATGTGATTCCATTCACCATCACACTCTGGGCCCGACCATCCAGCCAGTTCTTAACACAGGGAAGAGTGCACTGTCTGAGCCATGGGCTGCCAGCTTCTCCAGAATGCCATGGGAGACAGTATCAAAGGCTTTTACTGAAGTCCAGGCAGACACATCCACAGCCTTTCCTTCATCCACTAGGCAGGTCAAGCAGAACTTGCCCGTTCCTAAACCCATGCTGGCTGAGACTGATCCTCTGGTTGTTCTGTATGTGCCATGTGATCACACTCAAGATGATCTGTCCCATAACCTTTCCCAGCACTGAGGTCAGGCTCACCAGCCTGCGGTTCCCTGGATCCTCCTTGCAGCCCTTTTTGTGGAGGGCCATCACATTGACCAACATCCAGTCATCTGGGACTTCCTTGGTTAACCAGGAGGTTTTCTAAAAAGGAACAGTTCATGCTGATCATGTCTCATCACTAACCATTCAGCTGATAGACCATTATTCCACAATGTCAGTATTATCTCCTCATTAGCATGTCCTTGTTCTGTTAGTGCACTGGAGAAAATAAGGACATTGATTTAGCTGTGATTGCAATGGTCAATGACTCAGGAATCCATGTAAAAAAAAAAATCTTCATGATTCACAAAGGCAGTGTCAGCGCTTTATATACTGCTCCATTATAGTTTTCAGCTAGGTTTTGAAACAGAAAATCCATGGGACTAAGAGTTGTGTTTTTTTTTTTCCCCTAGCCAAGACAAGGGACTAGTCCAGTGTAAAAAGGCATTTACAATTACATAAAACATCTAAACATTACTTAAGATTTCAAAAATAATTTTACCACTTTCCATTTTTTTCTCCAATTTAACACGCTGTCTTTTGCGTAAGTTCATAAAACTCATTCTAAATGTTAAAAATACTAAAACACTTAAGGAAGTAAATCCATAGAAATATACTTGCTGACTGTACGAAATTACTCACTTAAGGGGATATGGATTGAAAGGAAGCTGGTTCTTTTTGTCACTAGTGATTTTCTGTATTCAAATGTTCAAATATTTGACACCTCTGAGTCCCATTATGGTGAGTCCAAGAACTCTACTTCAAGCTGAAAGCAGATTAGCAAAACCACAGCTGAGAAAGTTCATTGACTTAAACCAGACTCTCAATCTGTTATTGCATCTAAGAAGCAAAAGATGCTGACTTATCTATGTTCTTGATTTCTCACACTATCCCTCTAAAAATATAAAAAAAATGAAGCTGTCCACTTGATTTCAGTATTCCTTTACATTCCAGTAGCCAGTCAAGAACACATCGCAGTGAGGTCTACTGAATACTGACTTGCCTATTTAGCATTAATATTAAATAGGAACTAAGTCATTTGGGCTAGCAGCATTTATTCCCCTGGCAAAATGTTTGGAGATGTGTCAGTGAAGTGAGTGGCAAACTCCTGAGTATCACCCTGAACATGTGGGAAGCCCAAAACCTGGCTCAGAATTATAAAATGGAGAAAGGACACTTACAGCACTTAATTACAAGCATCACTGAAATAATACTACATTATTAGTATTAAAATAAGCATTAAGGGTTGCATCACTTGTGATCAAAATTGTAGTCATCTTGCCAGCTGAAGAAGAGTGTATCTCAATTTTGGCCTCCAAGCAGATTGATGAATAAATTTGCAGTCAGCAAAGGAGTGAAAATCAAAACAGTCAGATCAACTGAAAACATTCCTTGTCGAAATTAAAAGTAACATTCTTCTTATGCATTTTATCATCAGTAGTATCTGACGAACAAAGGGGTTCCTGTATTTCAAGATGTGGAGTGGAGAAGCTCAATATAACGTACAACAGATAAGTCACTTGCTAATATGGGCAGGCTTATTTAAGAAAGAAAACAAACAGGAAAAAAAAATGAAGTCCACTTAGATAAGCAACACAATTTTTATCTTTGAAAGAGGCCTTTCTCATCAGTGCTTGTTGGAGGTCAAAAGCACAGTTCAGTGGAGTTTTCTAGTGTAAGACTAAATGATTTTGGTGCCAGTGTGGAAACTAGGTACTTCATATCTCAAAACAGGGCAGATATTGGGAGCACAGTTCAGCAGCTGCACATAGTAATCTACTGTCATTTTAGACATACTAACAAATCCCAGATTTTGCCTCCTAGTCCAGCAGAGCAGAGGTCTCTCCTGGGTCCTATGTGACATTGTTGGTCCTCTGTGAATGTCTTGAGGGTTATCCAGATCCCTAGAGGGTACTCAAATGACATGAAAATCTGCACTCAGGCAGCCTAGCAGAACCTGAATTGTGAGATTTACTTGGAGATGAGGGGTGTAGATGTATTAGTGTTTTGAGTTGGGAGCTGCCTTAAGCATTTTCTCCAAAATTGAGGCTAATTACTAATATGTCTGAAGTCTTGAAGCATTTAAGACTTTGAGATCCATATTCCTAAAGCTTTTCTTTTGGGCAGGCTTGTAGTTTCAAAATTGGCAGAACTGAAGAGCTCAACAACTGTATACTACTAACACCTATTTATTATCCACTAAGTTCTCCATTTATCATTCAGGAAGGTTTTGAGCCAGTTGGCATGTTCCAAAAATATGTAATACATAGATCCATGATCAATCTGCCCAAAAAACACGGCTAATACCACTCCCTCCCTCCCTTTCTTTTGAATGGACCGTAATACCACAACTCTCCTGTAGAGTGCCAAAATTATCTGCTAAGAAAGACACAGCTCCTCTTTACTCCTTAGTTTTCTAGCTCCAAAAGATTCAGGGCTGTAAATCATAATTATCCCCAATGGACTTCATAAATACTTACACCTATTTCTTCATAACTGAGCAAAATTCAAGCATATTGTATGAAGAGTCCATAACATTGCAATTGGGATGTTAACCACACTATTTTAATATGGAAAAAAATTGAAATAGCAGTCTTTCAAGCTTCTTGATTTCCATTCTCAAAGTACTTTTGAATCTGAGATACAAATCTTGGTACTTCAGTACATAATATCTCTGTAAAGGTTTTGCATGTTTACAGATAGTCTTCTAATTGTCTTTTGCAATGTTACTTTCATAAAGAGAAAAAAATACTTCATATTATGCTTCTGCTTTCACTTTCAATGAGAAAGCAAAAGCAAAAAACTACTACATATAGGTTTCCCAAATCAGCTTCTCCGCTTTTCATATAAACTAGCCTTGATCACAGAAATGACAAGAGAAAATATTTTTCTGCATGACTAATCTGTCTCCTGGATTGTTCAGTCCCTGTGGCAGAAACATCATTGACATTTTGCTCTTTATATTTTTATAAGTTGCAGCATGGCAACAACAAGCTATCCACTGAATTAAGAGCAGTTCCTCTTTATAACTGGGAAAACTCTCACGGAATTCATTTGCATAAAAATCAGAAAAACATGTAAGTGGGAATGTTTTCCATTTTTAAAGCTGGGAAATGCAACTATAGGTGATAGTAATACAGAATGTAAAAATGTGTTATACTCTAGTTGCCATTATTTATAAGAAAAATTATTATATTAATAATATAAATATTTACACTGATTCTGTTTACTGTATTAAAGAATTCAACTTTCAAGCAAACCTGTGATACAACTAATTACCACTATCCGTTATATAGATATAGAAAACAGAATTTTGAAGTGTTAATGTAATTAACATGCTCAAAATCAAAGTGAAAATCTGAGTCAGAGTAATGAAAAAACCCCGCAGAATTATATGGATCCTATCACCACCTTCCTAAATGGTATGAGTCATTCCTTACTCATATCAGCTTTAAAAGGAGATTAGATATTGATGCTATAGAAAAGGATGTTTTATAAACCTTTTATGAATATCTTATCAAACAGCTTCCCCAGCTTAAACACTTTAAGATCCATGATTAGAAGTCCACAGCCAACAATAAGAGGCTTATGTCACCTTAGAATATGCAACTTAGTATTGCAAAAAGATGCAATACACTGAAATACATTTCTACGTTGAGGAGCTTAAGAGTGTGGCTTTGTTCATTACAGCCTACCCTGGGACAATTTTCACATTAGCTCATAACATCTGATGAATTTTAAAACTTATTCTTTAGGTTTTGGAAAGTTTTAAGCTAACCTGACAGACAGAGTATCCTTTTGCTTTGTCAAAACATTTCCTCATCTGATTTCACTAACACACACAAGGTGCAGTCTGCTTTTCAATGATTTTATCATGTATTTGTAGTAATGGCACAACAAAAAAAAATGACTAAGATTGCAAGATGATCAAAAAAAGTTTGTATACTTAGTGATGCCCTGATGTGATGCCCACACTCACTGATGTGTATCTGAGAGCTAACAGAGTAACTCACAATAATTATTTGAGGGAAAAAATTAACTTTTCTGTTTGTGAGAAAATGATGATTTAACTAAGTATGTCTGATATTTAAAAATAAGTTTTTTTTTTAAAAAGTTTAGTTGTTTTTTTTTTTAAATAATTTCATCGAAAAGGAATCATAGTAAAGAGTTCTCTACCAAAACTGTGATTACTGTCACTCTATCTGTGTTTTATCTTTTAAATTAGTGTCACATCACATCATATTAATTCTCTTCCATTACTGGATGACAACAACCAGATTCTGAGACAGAAACACTAATGTATAGACATCTGAAAATTGCTTGCTCTAAGTATTTACTTATATATACATTTTACATTAAATTTCAGAGGGAAGTCATATTAAATCTGACCAGGAAATTCAAACGTTCCCTTTGCAGAACCAGCCTCTATAAACTTTCACTGTGTTTCTTACCCTTATTTTAGGTTAGGATTTTTAAAGTCAAGATTACTTCTTAATATTTTGTTTTAATTTCAGTAAAATATTAATTTTTTTTAAGTCTTACTCCTTTCTCTAGATTTTTCGGTGTTTATGTAATAGATTAACACCTTTTGTATTCTTACATTTTTCTCCCTATAAAATACTATCAGGAGAGGTTTTTAGGCCTTAGGATGTCTGTCCAACCATTCCTGGTGGATCCTGGCATAAAAGCAGACAAACAATGTAAAGGAAATAAAGGGAGCATATGATGAAAAATGAGAACTTCTTCAAAATTTACCAGAAGATGAAATAAAATGATACTTTTATTTTGATTAGTCATAGGACATTTCACAATAATAAACTTTTTCTGTCTAATTCTTCTTTCAAATTTTCCTTTTATAAAAGTGAAACCTTTCCTTTGAAACTGAGATCCTTTGGTGAAGACATATGATTGAGAGCTGGTCTTTCTGAAGAATTCGCTACTAGACATGTATGCATAAAAGCTAGAAAAAGCTTCAAACAAATTTCTTAATTTATTTACAAAATTTATTTTCTACCTGCACTGACTAATATCTGTTAATCAATTTTTTTTTTCTGTCAAACTCAGAGGAACCATGACCATTTCATTCTTCAGTCTTTTTATAACAATAATCAATTAGTTTAAAAAAAACCTGTGGACTGGCTCCACAATGAATAAATGTATTAAAAAAATAATTTCCCTAAGAGGTGTGATAGTAAAGCAAAGATCATATTAATTGTTCCATTCCTGGGTATATCAATAACAAAAAAATAAAGCCTTCAAACATTCTAAGTTTTGGAGGAGACATGGCTAGACACTCCCTCTTGGAAGGAGGTGCTCTGTGCAGGAGGAGGAACACCTCTGATGTGAGTGTGGGTGCAGGTGACCCACCCTGGGACAGAGACCCCCCTGTGGGACTGCGGCCCATGGGCAATCCACATCAGGGCACAAGAGAAGAAAGAAAAAGAAGCAGCAAGGAAAAACAAGTAAGAAGGACTGAAGAGCATAAAGAAACTACCGTTTCCTATGGATTACACTGAAATCACCAAAGGCTTCTTAAGGAAGTCAGTCATCTTTATGATAGAGGATCATCTTCAAGCTGTCAAATACCCTACATTTGCTTCTTTACACTTTGCTGTTATGACTTCCTTCCTTCATCAAAGATCACTTTGAACTTTTTTCTTTAGTCATAAGCACCTTAGGGAGCCATTTAAAAATAAAACCTACAAATAATAATTTTGCTAATCAGTCTCAGTAAGTTGGATATTTCTTGTACAATCTACATAAAGCAGATCAAAATAAGAAAAAAACCCCAGTGCTAGATTCTAAATACAATAACTAGACTAAACAGAAATACACATTCAAATTAAAACCCATCTGCTTTAAGGCATGTTCTAATAGAAACATAATCAAGAAGTTATTTATGCCATACATGATCAGTGTTCCAGCCGTTGGACCCAAATCAGCCCCAAAGTACTACTTTTCCAGGTTAATAGGACATCAAATCCAATTTCTTTCAGTTGTTTTCTAAAAACTTAAATTATAACCTCTTGTGCGAGGTTCTGATTATTTGGAATCACTTATCTTGGAAACATTCTACCCTTTAGAATCCACATTTACAACCAATAATAGGAAACTTATCTACATGTCTGCAAATTTAATTTAAGATCTGTGGTGAACAAGACTGTTGAAAGCTTAAAATACTGTCTCCCAGTTTAAGCTGTTTAGAAGAGATGAAAGGAACAGCCTGAGTCTGGATGACTCAGGCAGAAGTCCGTAGGATTCAATTTGTGAAGCAAAATCACAGAATCATTTAGATTGGAAAATACCTTTAAGATCATCATAAAACAAAAATTAAAATCTCTGGAAACAAGAGGAAAATTACAAGAGTAATTTCTAGCCTTTTATTTATTTATTATTTATTTATTGTCATGTAGTAAAATGACTGAGGTATAACAGGTGTGGTTGTACCAGTTGGTGACTGTGTGACATAAAACTGTCTGTCCACCTATGTAAGATCAGACATCACGGACCACGCCAAAGCTCCAGTTAGTACACTGCAAACAGCAGCAAATATTTTGATATAAATTATAAATAGTACAGACAGCTAGACAAAAGTACCCACTGGTATAAATAAGGAGTGATGATCTCAGACACAGTCTGAGAATTAGTCTGTTGGCTTTTAAGCAACAGTAATGTAAGGATTTCCTACATCAGTGGCTGCAACTGCGCATCGAGGTGGACTTATTTTCCACAAATGTTTGCAATAATTTTTTAATTAATTTATAATTAATTTTTGCACCTGTAACATCCTGTGGCATAGATTTCAGAAATTACTTCCTGTGTGAAAATATGCATTCTTTTTAGTCCTCTAAACTGGATTTATACTGCTCTGGATATTGGTAAACTATGGGATTAGTGCACATTTTGTTGTATCTTACTCTACAATTAAGTCCATGAGAAATTATTCCTCATATATCAGGAGAACTCAATATCTTTAATGTTTGGGTTTTGTTTTTTTTTAAAGAACATATTCACAGATTTTTCACAAACATCAATGGACTAACATTCATCCCATTTTTTTTTTTACTGCCTCTAGATAGGCTGCACTGGTTCTTCCTGAGCCATGTATGTGTTTGCATCAAAGCTTTTTCTTTGTCTGTTAGCTTCATCTGTCAGTTTGGTTCTTCAGAATGAATACAGCCCTTTCAGTGGAAGAGTCCAGTGTGATGATCTGTAGTTGTCCAGATTATTCCAAATATATTTTTTGGATAAATTTTATTTATTGCATTTCAACAAAAACCATGTGTGTTTGTGTGTGCGTTTGTCTTTCATGTAAGTAGGTGCATGTCCCTTTCCACTTCTGTATCTGATGATCTTCCTGGGATGTGGCTGCTTTGCAGTAATGCCTTCCAACGGCCAAAAGGAAGTGTGCTGCAGAACAAAACTGGCTTTTAATTCACCTTTTGGTCATATGGAAAGTTGATAAATAACAACATCTCAATTAACTTTTGACCTTCCAAACTAATTGCTAGTTACACTAGGAGCTCTTTAACCTTATTTTATTCTATGCATCTTCTCAAGATGTCAGTCCTTCCTGTTCAGCATGGGTCACACCAATGTCTTGAAGCACAAGAAAGTATCTGCATGTGTATGTCTGAATTATCATGGATGTCCAATTGTGAGATATTTATGTAGTGCCTTAAAACCAATCTCGTCTTCTTTCTTTAACTGCATCTTACATATTTTATGCAAATCTGATGTCCTCTTGTTCTCATGGATAGGAAGTTTGAGATCTAATCAAGTCAAATCATCTTGCATAATAAAATAATTCTACATTAAACTTGGAAGTACGTTTATTCCTTGTTCTAAAATGGTACTTGTATCAGCTGCAAGAAATTTCTAAATACAGAAATCTTTTACGTAGCCAAGGTAACCTGATTAGATGCTTACTTGTACTGACAGTATATTTATGTCTAACCTATGTGCTGGGGTTGAGGAAATTACCTGTGAAGGAGTTGTAAAAAACTCAGATGCAATAGCAAAACTTATTCCTGGGGGATGGTAGACTTGCTATCTCCTCCTGACAGGCATGCTCATTACCCTGGCATGGAAGGAAGCAGGCAGGTTGCTGATTCAGTTCCAGTTCTGCGTTTTCCCCTGGAGTTGGCTCAATGGAAGCCAGGAAGCCGACAATCACAAACAAGGAAAACTGCAGCACAGCAAAATGTAGCATTGCCTCAAGTCATTTGACTGCTGTGAGTGCCTTGCAGTATTTGTCTCTCCAAGGCACACCCCACAAACTTCAGCTTCAGACAGGAGTGAAAAACAGATGAAATTTAAATGCACAAATGTAACTTATGATCATAATTCATGAAATGCACAGAGACTGCAGGTTGTAAAGATAGCAAATGAAGGAATTACCTATAAATAAACCCCTTTCAGAAGTGAGAAACATATTCTCTAATATAAAATGTGAGGAATATGGCAATATTTCTGTGTACATAATATAGTGTCATTCCATTTCAATGATACTTCCTTGTCTATCAAGACTCAGAAGTGACTGCCACTGCTAACACAAGATAAACAGACAAGAAAGCATTTAGCATAAAAAAGATTAATCTCGGAGAAAAATTCTAACCATAAAAACTTTCAAACCAGTTATGTCTGCACCTCAAATCCTGTGTTCACTTTTGGACCCCTCACTTCAAGAAAGACACTGAGGTGCTGGAGCGTGTCCAGAGAAAGGCAATGAAGCTGCTGAAGGGTCTGGAGCACCAGGCTTACAAGGAGCAGCTCAGGGAGCTGGTTTTTTTTGCCTGGAAAAGACTCATGGGAGACCTTATTGCTCTCTAAAACTACGTGAGAAGAGGTTGTGGCTGGGTGGGGATTGGTGTCTCCTTCCACCTAACATGTAACAGGACAAGGGGAAATGGCCTCAAGTTGTGCCAGCGGTGGTTCAGGTCGGATATTAAGAAAAGTTTCTTCACAGAAAATGTTGTCAATGGTTGGAACCAGGCCCAGGGAAGTGGTTGAGTCCTCATGTACATGTGGCATTCAGGAATATGGTGTAGTGTTGGACTTGGCCTTGCTGGCTTAACAGCTGCACTTGATGATCTTACAGGTGTTTTCCAACCTAAATGATTCTGTAATTCTGTAACCTGTGATCAAAAAGCAGAGAGTCCAAATGATTTCATTATGTGAGGAAGGATGGATATTTTGCATAGCAAAATTCAAGGAAATTGAAGGCAGAGGTCTGTGTGGAAAGCTGAAATTGTAGAAATCTGGAAAGAAGTGAGGATGGCATCTGCTAGTCTGTCACACAAACAATTTTGTCTTGAATTTAAGAAAAAAAATTGTTTTAGAAAAGGTTCCAACTGTTTGATTAGAAAAGTTTTAATCCTAAGAGCACAAAACTATTTTTCCGGGCCTACTTACATCTGCAGCTTATGGCTAGCCTACTCTTTCAATGACATTGTCTCATATTAATTTCTGCTCAACCTTTTCTTTTTGTTTTCAAATGGCAACAATTCATGCTACTATATTCCTAAGAAAAATGTGGAACAACATGGTGGTGCACAGGAAAGAGGTCCTTTTATCTGAGTCTGTGGTTCTAGCCGACCTAGTGAGGGCTTCTCTCTGCTCCTTTTGGCTTTCTGGAGGCACAGCACTACAGTAAGTGCTGACACTAGAATTACATCAAAAGTTAAGTGACAGGAAAACAGCCCATTAGTATCTTTTCTATTGATCATATGTCAGCTTTTGTATCTATAAAAAATGCTTATACTTTCCACTTTAAAATATAAAGTAAAAAAGAAAAAAAGGAAAATCATCAATATTTTCTCCAATTCTGTAAATGAGTCAAAATAAAACCAGAGGAACACCGTGGAGAAATTAGCAATACAAAGACAGAAGAATCAAGGAAATTGTAACAGCAGCATCTTTTTGACTGAGGGTCCTAAGATCTAAAGATTACAGCAAAAGAGCTGAGCTAAATTAACTGAATGCAAAAATAGACTCAATAAACAACGAACAAATAATGGCACTCATGAAGGTAATCTTTCTGTTCTTGTCCTCACACCACTTTCCACAAATCTGTGTTTTTCTATCCAATGATGCTGACTGCAGCTCAGTCTTTCACCTCTACGTCACCTGTATATTTAAACTAATGACACCTAGGAAGATGAGAAGATAAAAAAAGTGAAAATCTTTAGTTATTCCAGTCACTCCAGTATCACTGGGCATACTTTAGACTAGTTTTATTAGGACTGTGCTTTGGGGCAAAATTTCTCAAGCATATTTGACTACTAATTAACTTTGGTAGAGTAGAAAATGTATATTTAAGGTTAAATTAGGTCCTTATGAGCATGGGGAGAGCTAAAAATTTCTGTTAAGACAAGTTGGATTGCAGTTGCACTGAAATTGTGGCAAGTATGTTTTTCAGGATTAAGTGTATGTCTTATAATGGTAACACATCCAGTATATTGTATGGCTACAAAACTGGTGGCATACATCACAGTACAGGTACGAAATCAACACAACAGGAATCCTATACAAAGAAAACTAACTGATTTTATATCCCTTTTTTTGTGGTTTACATTTTTTTCCTTCCAAAAAGAAGAAAAGCATGAATTACTGAAATACTGCTGAGAAAGTAACAAATGGAAATTTGAATTTTCCATAAGAATATAGTTAGGAAAATTTTTGAGTTTTAACTTCAAGATGAAAGCTTTCAGACAACAGCTAATCTATAATGTATAAACAAAACAGCTCACAATATGCAATACGCTACGGTAAGGGAAAACTCTCTTAGATCTACATGAGTGATGCCAACATGTTACATTCCCTCAGTACACAGAACTCACACTGATATCAACAGGCGGTCCATGGAGTCAGCAGGAACACCACAGCAGAGTGAAGATTTCTTGTGACCCAATTTAGGTTCTTTCAGCACTGATATATTATGTAAATGAGATGCAAAGAAGAGTGTATCTGTGTAGTATTTGTACATGCATATGAATCTGGGGGAAAAATAACTGTGGAGTGAAAACTTCCAAAACATATGTACATATATAGCCATACTTTCATTAATTATACATTTCAATGCCTGTTTAATGCATTCAAGAATAATAAATTTTATGCAACAGCTTAAAATTAAAAGTGTGCTTGGATACGTATCTCTGCCATAGACTTTTCGAAAAGAGAGAGATTTAGGGGCTGAGGGATTGGAAAAAAGGTGAGTTATTATGGGTAAGACAGAACATGAATTGAAAGATAGCTATTCCATAGCAGTTACTTATGGGCATATGCTCACCTTAATCTCACATTTGTTTCTAGCTATCAGAAAATTACAAAAAGCTGAACACTGGAAGGTTAGATCCTGAGACTGTCCAGTCCAACTCGTCCTTGCTCACAGCAATTCTCCTTTACTGGCCCTGAGCAGCCTCACCTGGAACCTCCATCCACACCCCTTACTCATGGGCCCATGTATCCTATTTCAGCTTGGCCTCATTCCCTGCCTTGGTTATGCCATCGGAGTGCCATTCTCCAGCTGAGTCACAGCTGTGCTTGTTCCTGGCCATGGACCCTGCTGATCTGGATCTCAACTGGTTGACTGGCTTCCCAGCCTGACCTTGGGTCTGCAATGCCACCATGGATTTGCCTGGCAGTCACCCAGCTGTGTCTAACCCTGTTCATCCCCACTAGACCTGACCCTCACATCTGTCTCTGCTGCAAACCCATGTGATGATCTGGAGTCTTGACTGAAATTGGGCACCATCCCTGATTGGCCTTGTTGGGACACTGTGGGACTGAGCTCTGGGTGGCAAAGCCCCTGCCCTGCTGACCATGTTGGCCTCAAAGCCTGCCCCTGCTGCTCGTGACACTGTATTTCCCCTGGCACCTCCCACTGTGTGCCTCTGATAAGAATGTATGTCTTTTTAACTCCTCTTTATCAGGTATTAATAAGCAATAAAAAGATCTCTCTCGGTCTTCTTGTCTCCAGGCTGATTAGTTCCTGCTCACTGAGCCTCTCGTATGTATGTCAATGATCCAGCACCTTAATCACCTTCATGGCCCTTTGCTGGACTCATTCCAGTATGTCCATTTCTTTTCCACTGGGCAGCCCAGACCTGGACCCAGTACTCCAGATACGTCTCAACAGTGCTGAGTAAAGAGGATCATCTTCCTTGACCTGCTGGCAGTGCTCTACCTAACACAGCCCAGGATGCAATTGACATTCTTTGCTGTGAGGGCACATTGTTGGTTCATGAGCAACTTGGTGTTCATCAAGATTACCAGGTACTTTTCTCTGCAAAACTTCAGTTGGCCCCAGCTTGTCCTAGTGCATGGGGTTATTCCTCCCCAGTTTTAGGACTTGGCATTTTGCTTTCTTGACCTTCACTAGATTCCTGTCAGGCCATTTCTCCAGGTCACTGAGATCTCTCTGAACAGCAGCATAATGCATAGCCCACTCTTCCCAGTTTGTATCAACTGCAAGGTTGGTGAGGGAGTTTCTGTCCCACCATTCAGGTCATTAAAGATGTTGTTAAACACTATTGGCCCCCTGAGGTCCCCAGTAGCAACTAGACTCCAGCTGTGCTTCATGACGCTGATAACACTCCTCTGAGCACAGTGGTTCAGCCAGTTTTCAAACCACCTCACTGTTCATAGTTCAAGCCTGTACTTCATTAGTCTGTGTATGGACGTTTTATGAGAGACAGTGACAAAAACCTTATTAAAGCCTAGGTAAACAATGCCCACTGTTCTTGTCTTGTCCACTAGGCTAGTAATTTTATAGGTTATCAGGCTGGTCAAGCACAATTTCCCCTTTGTAAATCCCTGTAGAAGACTCTCAGTCACTTTCATGTCTGTAAGATGCTACAAAAACATTTCCAGGATTTTCTCCATTGTATCTTCATGATTGAGGTCAGGATGTGAGGTCTCTAGTTCCTCAGATTCTCCATCATGTCCTTAAGTGAAGGTAGGAGTGACACTTTCTTTCTCCATTCCTCAGTAACCTCTCCTAATTGTCATTGTTCAAGGACTATAAACAGTGACTCCACCAGATAGCACCAGCTCCTTCAGCTGACATGGGTGCATCCCATCAAGTCCCACAGACCTGTGTATGTCCACACTATTTAAAATGTTTCCTGTCCTCCACTAATACTTTCCTTTCTGCAGGCTTCCCATATGTTTCAGGGCCCTGGAATTCCTGAAAGCAAACATTACAAATAAAGATCAAGGTGAAAGAGCTACTTTTGCCTTTTCCATGTCATTTATTGCCATGTCCTGTGCCCTATTTCACAGAGTACCCACATTTTCTTAAGCTTTCCTGTTGCTGCTGCCATTTTTCCAGAAGTCCTTCCTACTGACCTTTACATCCCTTGACTGGTTAAATTCCAGATGAGTTTTGGCTTTCCTAACCTCATCCTGCATGCTTAGACAAGATCTTTGTATTCCTCCTGGGTCATCTATCCCTGAATCCTGCTTGTATGCTTCCTTTTTAAGGTCTGAACCTTATCAAGAGCTTCTTACGTATCCATGCCAGCCTCCTGTCACCTTTGTTTACTTCCTGGCATGTAGGTATGGAACATTCTTGATCTTGGAGGTCAATGCTTACAGTGTGCTATAAACTTATTAGGGGGGTACAGCTCTCAGCTTCGATCAGGTGCACTTGACTCACTGGTGTTCAGAGACAAATAAGTTATTCACACAAAATGGGAGCCTGACTTGAAATGTCATTGCTGTCTTCTTTGGCAGCAAGTTCTGATTTCAGTTAAGTCACAGCTAACTGGATTTTCCATCAATAGCTTGGGATGGGTCACAAAAGGGTGGAAAGCCTCAACTAGATTTACAGCATAGATGTATGGGCACTGTGAGATGAAGGTAGGAGAACACAGCTGGAAGAGGAGGGAAGGCAGGTTTCAAGTTGGGCCTTAACATTCAATTTTGTAAATTTGTCACATTTTACCTTTGTGCTCAATTAAATGATTAGGCACCTGCATAAAACTGAATCAGTGAATGCATAGGCAAGTTGGAAGACCATCACATGATATGGCTGCAAGTAATATATAACACACACAGATTGTTTCTTTAATATCTGTGTCCTCAGATATTTGTATTTATTACACAGTATCTTCAAATACCCAGGGCAGTTTGTGTTAAAGCTATAAATGTCAAACAGAAGATTGTTTGATGTAATTAAACGAATCTTTCTTGGTAATAGTATTAAATTAGCTTTCTTGAGTAGGGATGCAAAGAACAAATTAAACTCCAATTCAGTCTCTAAAAAAACATTCTGACTTGTATAATGTCTATTGAGGGAGTGCTCACCACAGTGGGCAGCCCTTTCAAAGAGTCTTTGGCCTCAGGTAGCTAATTTTCTCCTTATTTTTTCCTTGAAAATAGAAGTAATTATCTAATAGCTGACATTCAACCACCAATTAGTTTTTTGCTTGTATATATTTCTTTTTCTTAAACATTTAATGAATTTCACATGATATGCACATAGCCAGCAAGCTTCTCACTTCCACTAAGCACACATAAGCTTAAAAAGTAAAAAAAACCCTAAACAAACCTCCCAAAACCAAATAATATAGTAAAGACAATGACATAAGCAGGAAGTTGTTTTTTGTTTGTTTGTTTGTTTTGTTTTGTTTTTTAAATATGCAATTCATAAGTTAAAAAATTCCAAGCTGTCTTAAATTCAAACTCAGTAGTATTTTAGGTCTCATTTTTGCCTAGACTCAGTTTAATTACAATGGAATTCCAACTCAAGTCAGTTTCAGAAACACTACTGACAAAAGAAAAAGCATAATCTTTCTTTTATGACATGAACCACTTACTAATATATATAGACCTATATAGAAGGTAGCAAAGAAGTCATTACAAATATGTGGCCACTAAGATATGTGCTCATTAAATGCAAAGGGAGCAAAATGGTGAAATAAAAATTACAGTCTGGTCATTTTCTCAGTCTCTGAAATGCATTCGTTTTCCCACCAGCATATTAGATCAATAACTTTAATATTTTATTCATTTTGTGATACATAGTTATTCTGCAGTGATTATTTTCAAAATGTGGGCTTTTTGACTTTTTAATTTTAAGTTCATGGTTGTAAACCCTATTTTTAAGAGAGAAAACCAAACATACTGAAGACAATAGAACACCTAATTTTAAAATACATAAAACCAAGCTAAGTGCAACTAACTTAAGTGAACAAAACCAAGGTAAATGGAAGGCAGTAATGACAGGACTGCTGTTGAAAACAAAAGTCTCCGAAAATTTTATTCTGAATTGTTGTCAGTAATTCACAACATATGGAGGAAGAATATATTTAGAAAAAAGAAATAAGAAAAAATAATCTCTGACTGCCACGTGTTGACAAGAAAACTTTTGTCCAGACAGTATCTTTCTTTCACTGCCAAGTAGGATATAGCACCAGACAAAAAAGAAACTGGAGAAAAAAACAACCAGTTGAGAATCCCCCCCTAGAATAATACAGTGTCCAAATACCTCAACTCTCCAGCTTTGTAAACTTGAGGTTAGTGAACTACCACAAACTGCAAAGGGCTTGTAGGTCTGAATCATACAGTTTCTCTTGTACAATTTTCTTGACCATGACTGCATGGATATAGGAGCAAATAAACTTTGTGTGCATGTTTACCCACAGGACTATGGAGGATTGAAATTCATTTGCATACTTCTACCACAGAACCTACATAGGAATGCCGAAATGTAATAAGCAGCTCAAGAAACTTTGTTTACATAAATAAAACATAAAAGTAGATAAACATTAAAAACACTTCTTTATCTACCTCATTGACACCTTATGTACCACTTCTCATCAAACTGAGCCATGGCTGCACGTCAGTAATCCTTACTTGGAACACATTATATCTTAGTCATACCTTTAGATTTTCTTTTTAAATACATACTGCAGAAATCCTAAATGAAAGTTACTGAGTATTGACTCACGAAAAAAAATAATCAGATGGCTTCTTTGAAGTAATGATGAATTTAACAAACCTTGTAGTTTAGATGTGGTTGGAGACTGATGATGAGCACCGTTTCTGCAGAATTCTTACAATTTGTAGATATTACTTGCTCAAGAACCTAGGCCAATTTTGAGAGCTAAAAATGCAAACAACAGTGAAAACTAACTATTGATCTCACCGAAGTATCTTCTTGTTTCTCATCAGCACAGTAGATATACTTAGCAGAAAAGAGACAGTACTTTCTGATTTATATAGTTGACTGATAAGGAGCGAAGGAGTTTCATCAATTGCAGTTGATAGTGGTAACTTCTTTACGGACTTAGGAAAATTGGATGCACACGCCAATTTCCTCATTAAGTGACTCAGCCTCAATTTAAGGCCCATGATAGAAGATTCTGATCTAAATACCTCTTGGAAGTGTAAATAAATTTTTCGTGAAGCTACTGACATTAAGATGCTGTTACAGTCGGGAATTCATCAGGCTACATAATGCTTCGTTGGATTAAGGCAGATAGGAATGCTCCAATATTCAAAATAAGATGAAACCTTAATTTGTCAAACATTTGGTTAGAATAATTCATAACTCTCTGTCTAATAAGTTCATGCAGGAAACATATGGCAATGATATATTTGTTTATTCATCCACCTCTGAAGGAAAAATAAAATTTATTGTCTTTTCCACAAAGTGATAATTGCAAGGACTGTATGACTATGATAAGCAAAGACAAAAAACAGAAAATCAGGACATTGTTCTACTACAGATCACTGATCAGAATAAAATAAAGGGAAGTCCATTAAATGGCATTATCAAAATTGAGGAAGGCTGCTTGAAAATACACAGCCTTATGCTTCAAAATTCAGAAGACATGGATGAAATTAGGGCAGTTGTATATATGATGTTCCTAACTCTTTCTGTATCTTTGAAGCTTTTTTCCAGATTTTAGGAATGAAACTCACTCACAGTTAATGACAATCTGAGCAGTACACCTGTAAAGATGAGAAACAGGTAATCCTACACAGACACAGTACTTGTCAGGAGCACTAACACCAACTTGTGGAAGATTGCCTCAAAGACTGTCACTCAGTATCAAATAAAGACAGGAACTGATGGGAATAAAAAAGGTTTGTTATGAACTGCAGTGCTAAACTTTTTTTGATACTTACCAGAAGAGATGGTGACAAAACCAGAATACCCTACCGTAACTCTTCAAGAGTCACTAAAAAGTGTTGTAGGCAAAAGCTTACTAACAGTCACTAAACAAAGTATGGGAAGGGAAGAATAAATGGCAACATACATTTTTGTTGTGGGGTGATTTTTCCTTTATTTGGATTATAGAAAGACAGAAGCCAACTCCTAAGTATATCCATGGCAAACATTTTTGCATTGCAGTTTGGAAATTGTCATTACTATTCTGATAAACTGCACCTAATCTTTCATCTTCAAATCTTTTGATTCCATTACTGCTTTTTTACCTGCTCAATAATTTTGACATCTACAAAATGACAGTTATGGTACAGTGTTCTTTCAGATATAACATCTATTCTAAAATTTCTTTATTTCTTAGAAGCTTATGAGACTTATGAATAGAAAGGTTTGGCAACACTTAATAATTCAGCAGTCACTCTATTTCTTTTTCTAGCATGTAAGGCCAAGGCATTGGCACGAGTTTTCTTGAGTCACGACCAGGGCAATCTTCCATGTCTGTCATCCATCTCCAGCCCCTCAGGAGGCTATGACCCATCTCTCTGCGCTCTTCTGTGGGGAATACAACCTACTGGAATAATGCCATGGATCTGGGAAGGTCTGTCATGTAATATGTCTCCAGATAGCTCATTTTAAAGATGCCACAGGTAATTTTTCTGGATGGGATTTCATGGTTTGATATCAATGCAATTTTTCTACATGGGTTTCAGAACTAGTTTCTGACATATTTTTAAGTTATAAACATTTAAAAGTAAATAGAAGCACTGAGTTAGTTTTCAGAGGCAAGGAAGGCATCTGAACTTTCAGAAGAAATTGTAAACTACTACTCACCCAGATGCCTATTCAATTCTCTGATCTTAAATTCTCTTGCCAAGTCAGATTTTCTGAGAAAGGAGAGCTGTGGCAACTGCCTCAGATCTCTTTCCAACAGAGCCAGGATGATTCAGCTACTGCACAGTACTTGCATGGTGGTAAAACAGATTTTCTCACTGCTTTGAAAGCTGCATTCTCTGGTAAGGAGCACGAATCCAGTACATACTGCCAAGGATCCAGAACCCACACCCACTCTGAACTTTAGAAAGTCTTCTAATTAGGCAAAAGTTTATAGAATGCTTATCCCTATGTTTTTCTAAGCATTGGATTTATTCTTTTTAAAATCTCATATATGTAGGCATAAATTTTCTTAAACACTCCATATACTATGCAATTCTTCCTGCTATTTCAGTCAACTAGTCAACCTCTAGTGTGTGCTACTGACATCTAGATATCCTCTTAGGGTATAAGGCTGGGTTTGTACTTCCTAGCATGTCCTTTGACTCAATTCAATTTTCTTTCTTTCTTTTTCAGTTTATCTTAAATGCAAATATGCTTAAATACAAAGATGCTCTTGCAGCTATACGAAACACAGACTGTCTTACCTCTCTGGATGCTCTCTATCAAAACATTAGGTAACAATAATGAAAGCAGAAGCTTCTAGAGGCAGCTCTTACAAGGGAATCTTTGAATTGATTTCATCAGCCAGTGAATAACCATGCATTTATAATACATTTTTTGTGTGCATATTTCTAATTAAATTTTAGACTGAGTCCTTGTAAAATTTTAATAGTGGTTTCATTTTCCTGTCCAGGGCTTTTATGATCATTTTCTAGTAGAAATACTTATGTGATGTTTCGTATCATTTGAGTAATTTCTCAAGGAACATTTATTATATGAGAGCTATTGCAGCTAGGCATTTATGACATTTGCATATGACTCCATGCTTGAAAGTACAGCCTTATCCTTGTTACACCCTAAAAAAACCCCACTAAAACTATGAATTTTTAGCATTGCTTTCTTTAAATGTATCATTTATTATATTTTACATACAGTACATATTTACATATTTAGACTCATACAAAAATAGTGTAATAACAAAAAAATAGTGGCCGAACTCAATTTCATAAAATGGAAGAGGCACCCATTATGACATAACTAGCATTTTTAAAATTTCAGATAATTTCAGATGCATTCTTCAATCTGCCTTACTGAAGTGAAGACTCTAGCTGGAATTTGGAAAAGGGAAAGAATTAAAATCTAGGTAAGGCTCAACACCAACTTAGATGGCAATGCATCAAACACAGTCTTATTGTACATTTGTGGAGCTAAGAATTCAAAACCGACAAATACCTAACAAATGTTTTACAGTCCTTATGGGTAGGCAGCAGTAAAAGAGGCATGATAAATCAATAGAACAAATTGTCAGGCCAGCATTATGGCTCGTATTGTGCTGCATCTCATTAAATGCAGCAGCAATTGAGGAAAAGCCATTACAGCATTCACCACTGTTAATGAGATGTACTACCACAATTAGTTTACTGACAGAGTATAAAGTCTGCAATTTCGTTACCCTAAAACATTTTTTCATGTAAGAGAATTTAGCAAAGACAAATTTCTGATAGCTACCAGACCTTGAAAACTTTCCTAAAATATTTCTTGTAGTCTGATATAAAGATGACCTTTGAAATCTGTCTCCGTTTCAGATAAACCTGATCAGTAGCAAGATACAAAGCTGGTGTTCTATTGATATTTAAGCCAATGAATTTGATAAGACCTCTGATTAAATCCAGAAAACTCAATGTCAATTTAAAGTGCTGGTTGGAGAGTGTGCCAGTTTCTAAATATTTTCCTGACAAAACAGAAGGAAGTTTATTTGGTGCATCATCATTTAGACAGGTTTACATCTCACAGTAGCTCCTAATTTGTAGACCATGAATAATCTACAATGTGGGTGTGCCACAGGAAAAAGGTGATATTTTGGTTTTATTTTTATATGGAATATGTTTAAAGAAGTTTCAGGAAAAAGAATTTAATGAAATTCATACTGCTAATCTTAGTATACCTGCATTTTTAAAATATTTTAACTAAAAAGTAGTTTCCTACTTGTTTCAATTACTGTTTAGAAATGTTTAGTCTCTGATCTCTAGGTGTGAGGTTAAAGCCTGATACAGTTTTTTGGTGGTATTTCTCTGTAAAGACATTCAGGTATCTCTGTCCATATCTGAAGACTTCCAGCAGATCTGAGAGCTTTTAGACACAAAAATCTTTCCCTCAAATGATTTTTATTTACACTGATTTCCTTTTTCCTTCTGTCCTTCATTTTGCTGTTCAAATTGTTCATCTCTACCACATGGATGTCTCGGTGCCTTCCTAGGTAACTACACCTGCTGATGAGTGTATCAGCTCTTTGACAACCTTCCAGACAGATAAATCCAAACGACCTCATCTGCATTATTATTTGCACTCATGACAAACTTGCATCCTCTGTCTGCTCTCCTTTCTTCTCCTGAGCTCACCCAGTCTCACCCATTGATCAGCATCATCCTTTCTTGTCCACGGGTCTTTGACTCAGTTTTCAACTCTCCTTATGGAGACTGATCCTGATCCTCCCTGCTGTCCTGTCTTCCATTACCACCTACCAGAGAAATTAACTTCTCCCTCAGAAATTAATTTCCCACTAATGATTTTTGCTTCCTGTCACAGCCTTGCAGTCACGCTCTTCCTCAGGACACTCCTCTCCCTCCATAGCCATTGTCTAAACCCACAAGAGTATGCAGCTGCATCACTGCTTCTCTGAGGTTCTTGTTTATGAGCTTATCAGGAGACTCCCTCCACCCCCAGATCATACCAGTTCTGTGTCTGCGTGTCTTCACTACCTACTCCATCCTGCAGATCCACTCCAGCCCTGCCTTGGCAGAGGTTCTCACCACATCTTCCCACCCTTGCTCCTAAACAAAAATACACTGTCCACATGGATTTTCCCCTCAACTTACACCCACACTCCACTCTGAACACTGCAGAATGTTCTGCACTCTGTTTATTTGATCCAAACTGAAGAGTCTTAAAAGTAATATACTTCTCAATGAAAGTTTGAACATATTTTAAGAAAAAATCTAATGCAAGGGAATAGTGCAATCCTTTCCCCCCAAAATCCCAGCAAAAAGACCCATACATCTGCATCCACAGAGAACAAAAAAGCCAATAAACTTTAGCTGCTCGTGAGAAAAAACCAGCAAAGTCCTTCTACCCTGTTTTATTGCCTCTGTAGAAATTAAAAAATGCTAAAATACCTGACAACTTTCTTTGTTTCTTGAATTGCAAATTTGTTATTAGAAGCATGACATTGCTGAATATGCGTGAACAGCATCTAGGTCATGAGAATAGGACATTATGATTTGTTTGTAATACATTGCTGGTTTGCAAGATGCTTGGGAACAATCTTTCAAACAGAATGAAAGGACTCACTAAAAAGCTTGTTCCTTTTTGTGAATAAAGAAAGGACATTGGAATTTTACAGAAATACTGTGATAATTTTAGATAAATGGTGAACATCATATGAAATAAATAAAATGCATTAGTCTACTTTTAACATATTTAGCTTGACTTTTTTTCTCCCAGGCAGTTTATCTTCCCCTTTAAAAAAGAAAAGGCAGCTACGGTCAAATATTACCAAGGGTCAGATATTAACTACAATTTGTAAGCAAAACAAACTAATTCAAGTTGTGGTTCTGTACACAAGGCTCTGAAATCTCACTCTCTAACCTTTACATGGATTTACAACTCAGTAGTGCGCAGTAAGTACAGCCTTCACTTAATGAAGCTGGATCTTTATATTTTTAACACTCATTTGGAAAACCAATTAACTCTGGCTCTATTGAACAACTTGAACGGGAAATAAATCAAATGTTAAAACATTGGTGAAGAGCCAAACTTTCTGTAATTAGAGTACTGATGTGCCCAAGGCTGACTATGTGGTGTGCATCATTACAGATTGACAACTGTAACTGTCCAAACCAATTAAAATTGTACATGTTGCCCTTGTTATGCATGCTAACATCAAGCAAAACCACTGTATCATATTTATCCTTCAAATCTGGGTTCAGGTTCTTTATGATTTATAAAAAGCATAATATTCCTTCTTCAGTCTAGAAAAATAAGGCAGTTCCTTGGTTTTAAATTACATCACACTTGAATATTCTGCAGGAAATGTACAGTCTGTTAGGTGGGAGACTGCATAAATTTCCTAGACAACATTAACAGGTTCACTGATCACATGCAATATTTTCAAAGAAATTGGAATTTGTTATGGCAAGCCTCACAATGTATTTGCTCTGACTTTCTTTGCTCTTCCGTATTACTTGCATGTCTAAGGGAAAACATTATGCGGCCTCAGGAACCACAATCAGTCACAGTGTTCAGCATTTCTCCAAATGTTCCTGCTTAAAAAAAAAAATCGCAGATGAGGGAATAAAGTAGAATGCATACTCTTATCATGACTATCTGTTCCCACTGACTGTCAGAGATCCTGAATTAGCTTAGCTGGTGATCTAAGCCAATAATCGGTCCTTGAAACTTAACAAAAAAAAAAAAAAAAAAAAGACAGGTGTCTATGATGATGGGATCTACATACAATCCTTAATACTTACTACATCCACTACTGAGTTTCTTACAGATATTTCTTCTTGAATACTAACTACAAGTTTTAGTTAAAACTAATACATGTGTTAATAAATTCTTAATAAAAAAACACATGACCTGCAAGTTGCATTCTAGAGAAACATCTCACAATGAAAATACAGTACTTTCACAAACTATTTCAAGTGCTGGAGTTAAAAAAAGAGAAGTAAATGACCTAAGTGACCAAAGAATTCCTTATAATGAAATTCCTTTCAAATTCAGGTTCAGGCTTGCAGTGACTACTGTGATTAGAAATATGAGAAATCCATAGGTCTATACACTGTACTTGAGAGCAAGAAGCTCCCTCTCAAGGGCCATTACCATGCTGTTGTACTCAGAGTCTGAGGAGCTCAGAGCACCTGCCTAGGTGTCTGGGTTCCAAACAATTAAGTTTCCAAGAGAAAGAGTGAAATTCTCTGGTAGCTTTATACTGAACTATGAAAATGGAGGATTAGTCCCTGCCCCTGGACAGAGGCTGGATTAAATACTTCTTCAAAAAGTCGTTACAAGCACTTTTGATAAATTTATCAAGCTGGAGATAGTACCCTATGCCAGGAAGTAATAAACAGAACACCCAGCTTTAAAGAAATGCAATTAGAAGCCCATTTGATGCAACCTCAGTAGGTTTCAGGGTACATTGCAAATGAAAATATTAATTAAAAGTTTTGAAAAAGGGTAAGAGAAGGGCAAACATAACACAGGTTTATGACAGATATACTACACTGCAGTACTAAAGACCTAGAGTAGACCAACTAAAACATGCTTTTCACAGCAATGCTTCAGTGGATTGGACAGGCACCAGGTACAGGCAACTAAAAGTACCAATTGCATCTGGTTCTCATTCTCCATAATTTCTGTATAATTACTGGTACTATATGCCTACCAAAGCTTATGTTTGTTTCATTTTGATAGATCTGGGATAATTCAGAGCAGCTTTGAGACAGTCTTAATTTTGTTTTTTTGAAAATGAATAAACAAGCTGCTTTATATCCTCCCTTAGGGGAGCCAGATGGTCTAGGGACACTTGCTGAGAAACCTTCAGCTGGTAGCTCCTTTAGCACTTGAACAAAGGTTATCAAATTATTTTTTAGGGCCTATTAAAATGCCTACATGGGTAAATAAAGGCAATCTCATACCAAATCTCTTGAAGGCACTGTTAAATATTTAAGATCTAGCATAAAAGGGGAAAAACTTTTCAATACATGATATATCCATCCAAAGCTGAAAATATTTTTTTAGTTGTTCAAGAATAGAGGAGAAAATCAGGCTTGAAATAGCCACAGAAGCTTTAAACACTGCAATTATTAATACTATAATCTATTAAAGACGATAAACTTACCTAGCAGATTAAGATTTTATTTCTGAGAAGACTGGACAAATAGGGATAACTAAGACAACAGGCAAACTAGATGTGTAAGCAAAAAGCCTTTTTGCAGACATTAGTAAAGTCTTTCAGCTCCTCCTTCCATGTACTTTACTGAAACGATAAAGAACCTGAGAAGCAAGGCTTGATTCCACTTTTCATAGTCTACAGCTGAACACCATACAGATATATAAATGATACAGCTGTTCCATATAGAGCTGTTCCAACCATGGGTATCAGAGTTTTTTCCATGTTCTCTGCATCCTAAGCGATTGTAGCACACAGATGTAAGTATTTTTGGCACTTTATTCTTATGAAATTTTGCTTTAGTAAGAGACCATATATATTTTCTGACAGTTTATCTTGTTTTGAACTCACTTTGTTCAAAAACCTTCCATAAGTTATGGGTATCACTTCCTTTCTCAATATTCAAAACTCTTGCTATTCTGATAGCTCAGTCTCTAAAAATATCAACTGTCTGTAAGTAAATAAAAAAAGGTAATAGTAATAATTTTGCTAACATAACCATGTATTATTTCACAGACTTCTTGTATCTGATATTCACAGCTGTTTGATACCTGATTCTCAAGTTCTGTTGCAGGCTAAACTCAGGTGTTATTTTCCTAAGAAGCACCAGTATAATCCATGAGAATTTTATGTGCTTCATTTCTATATTTTAGACAAATTTAAAATTTATCCTTGAAATGCACTTTTTTGCTTTTATTGAAACAATTTAAAAAATCCAAACATTCTGTCTCATTTTCACCCGTCAGTGCAGTACCTTCTCTGAGACAGCAAAAAAGGCGTTTTTCACTATTTAGTAGCTCATCTATTGTTACAACTTTCATTAGTGACTGGACACCAACAGGCAAAATTGAAAAAAAAAAGTTATTTTGTGTTCCCTTGGACTTCGAAATTTCAAGAGGCAATCACCAACACTAAATTTTCTTTTTTTTAAAGACTGTGTCTCATTGTGTCTTTAGTTAAGTCCTCTGTCCACTGAAAGACATTTCAGTTCCCTATTCTAATTTTTTTACTTTTCATTCTTGGTTATCGAAATTCATAGATTTTAGTTTTGACAAAGGCCCAGAATATCTCCTCTTAGTTTTAGATATGTGACTGAGATAATTAGCTTGAAAGCACTGTTTTACATATCTTGTTCACTGAGAAAAAATGGAATTTTCAAAGACAATTTGTCCCATATAAGATCTGAATTGCTCTTCCATGGAACTGCTACGGAAACACATCTATTCACCTAAAGATGGGTTCAGAAATGTTGGAAAAAATCAGACTCACAAGAATAGTTACCAGTAATCACTATCGAAATAGAAAGATGCAACAAAAGTCACAGAGCTTTTATCCTTTGTCCAGTACTATTCAGTATTTTATTTAATTATTTGGGTGGAGTTATTAAATAAGCAATTGCATAGGTGACTTCAGGATGAAGTGGAAATGCAAATACATTGAAAATTCAAATTTATAACTGGAAAGAAACCTTGATGTATTAGATATAATGTTTGAAATCTGCTTTCTAAAGCATACCTATGGACTTCAGATTTCTGTAATAATATCTGCTTGAATAAAAGATTATATACATTATGAGGCATCTTAACCAGCTCAAGCTTTATTCCTCTCAGAAGTCTTTTATCACAGTTACTATTTTTATCTTTCCTCCTATTGTACATGCATGCACTATTTTATTGACGATTTAAAGAAAAGAATCAGACCCTTAAAAATGGCTGGAATGGCAGATGTGGGAACACCAGCACAAATAAGCATGAATCAAAGTAAGAAGAAGTGGGAAAGGAGCGAGACAGAAGTAAATGAGAAGTACACTGCCTCAGGACATGAAAGATGCAATATAAAACATTAGGCGCATGGAAGCAAAGATGAAGCATTTCCAATTAATATGAAAGTACACTGAGAGAAGAAAAACATTGAAGCAGTGGGATGATACTGTTGAAGACGTCAGAATATTTATTAAAAGGATCAGCCCAGCAAATCCAATTTTAAGTGGTACCATATTGCTGAATGAATTAAAACCATGTAGCAAAAATACATTATCCAAAATGTCTGATGTAGAAAATTATTAACTCAATTCACATTTAGTACACTAGCAGGGAAAGCCAATTTAAAATAAAGAATAACTTATGAATCAATGTCTTAAGTTCTGTTTTGCCTTCTTTCTTCAGTGTATGTGAAAAGACTAGAACTTCTCTCAAGAGTTTGCACCTCTTTTCATGATGAAAAACTTTTGGTAATAATGAAGGACTACAAAAATATATTAAAAAAACCCAACCCCCCTTTTCTTCCTTTATTCTTCTACAAAAAACTGTAGATACTCTTAAAATTGCAACTGAAGGGTGGGAAAGATAGAGAAATCTCAGCTGAAGCAATTTCAACACATTTTTATGAAGTGGTTAGATTTCACAAGAAATGGCTCTGAGACACTAAAGAAGAAATGGAGCAAGTAAATTCAAAACTGAGATAGGCAAGAAAAATGAAATAAGGGGGACTATCAGTAGAGAAGAAGAGAACAAAGAAGCAAATGATACAATTAATATTTACTTTTATTTTTTCAGAACTTCAGATTCATATCTGGGATACCTGGGATATCTCAAATCTTATAATATACAGTGCAACATAGCTTAGAACATGACCTTCTTCCTACCCAAGAGAATGACACTAACAAGAACTACTTTTTTCCTTAATATGAAACCAGAAGTTGAAGAACAGACAATCCTCTCCAGGAGGGCCATCAAGCAATAGGTTGATGTATCAAGGGAAATAAGTGAAGCTGCACTACTTAGTGCTATTTTAAAGAGCTAATCAGACACAGCACTTGATCTCCTGAAGTAGGTTATAATTTCCTCTGAACAGGAAGGTCTAAAGCAAATGACTGAGGAAAAAAAAAGGCTTTCTTTAATTTTATTTAGTAGTGGATAGGATTATATTTCTAGATTATTCACCCTACCTACCACATTCCCCAGTGAAAATACGTTAATACTTGTTGCAGTCACTGAAGAGAATCAACTCTCGGACTATGACCGCTTAAGCGGTAGGGGATTAATTGAGACATCCCCACACCTCTCCACCAACTTCTTGTGGAGACCAGAGAGGCAGAATGAATGTGTGTCTGCAGGTAGAAAGGCCTCAGAACGGCAAGAGTGTGCCAGTAAGTCATCTGTTGCTAACCATCCCTGAGCAGCATTGATGCTGTCAGGAGAGCTTTGGCAAACAAAACAAGACACTAGAGCTTGTTCCTAAATATGCTTATCAATAAGAAGCACAAACGACACATTTGTATGGATTTTTCAAACACTTCCACCAAATTTCAGAGTGTTTCTATGATTCTACGTGATTTAAAACAACCAAGCATATCAGATGTTGGCTATGAGGTTTATATCAAAAGATAATTTCTTTCACAGGCTTAGGAAAAGGCCTATTCTTTAAAATAAATCACCTTGTCTATTCCACAGCCTATAAAATACACTTAGAATTCATGATTATATTTGGGTTTTATATTTAATTACCAAATTAGTGACAGGCCTATTTCTCAAGGTTGTAGCAGCACAACCATTCACAATGCTGACATCATGTTCTGTAAAAGTGCCTTTCACAATGACCCATTATTGAATTATCTACTGATGAGTTATTTTAATGTCTTCTGAATAGTCAGTTGTTACACTTTAAGTGGACTTTAAAAAATCTAAATTGATTGCTTTTTGGAAACAATGAACTAATATTTTCAATAAATTAATGTAAATACTAAATTACTTGGACTTTAAATGTGGTCTGCTCTTTGGAAAATGAAATCAGCAATTTTAGGCTGCTGGTAATACCAATAACATACTAAACCAGCCTGTCAAACAACCTGTGCAACTTCCCCACTGCAGTCATTAGTCATCTATCCAAAATGTTTGGACCATCAACTAAACATGTAGAGAAAGTGGATATGAAATGGCATTAACTATCAAAATCAAGGATTTGATAGTTAACTATCAAAATCAAGGATGACTTGGGAAAAGCACCAAGTGTATTTTTCCAAGTTGTGATACCCTGGGTTTCATGGACAGGTTTTGGTAGTAGAGGGGCTGCAGGGGTGGTTCCAACGAGAAGCTGCCAGATGCCTTCCCCATGTCTGACAGAGCCAATGCCAGTCAGCTCCAGGATGGACCAGCTGCTGGGCAGGGCTGAGCCCATCAGCGATGGGGGTAACACCTCTGGGATAACGTAGTTAAGGAGGGGGAAACAAAACAGCAACTGCAGATGGAAAGAGAAAACTGAGAATATGTAAGAGAAAGAACTCCAAAGACACCAGGGCCAGTGCAGAAGGAGGGGGAGGAGCCAGAGAGCTCCAGGAGCCAGAGCACAGATGCCCCGTGGCACACACCATGGCGGGGCAGGCTGTCCCTCTGCAGCCCTTGGAGGTCCATGATGGAGCAAAGATCCACCTGAGCCCACAGAGAACCCCATGCTGGACCAGGGGGATGCCTAAAGGAGGCTGTGACGCCATGGGAAGCCCATGCTGGAGCAGGTTTGCTGGCAGGACGTGTGACTCTGTGAAGGACCCACACTGGAGCAGTCTGTTCCTGAAGGACTGCACCCTATGGAAGTGATCCACAGGGGAGCAGTTCTTGAAGAATTGCAGCCTGTGGGAAGGACTCTTAACGGAGAAGTCTGTGGAGGACTGTCTCCTGTGCAAGGGACCCCACTTTGGAGCAGGGGAAGCGTGTGAGGAGTTTTTCTCCTGAGGAGGAAGGAGCAGGAGAGAGGGGGTGTGATGAACTGACTGCAACCCACATTCCATATCCCACTGCGCAGGTTGGAGGGAGGAGGGAGAGGATTTGAGGGTGAAGGTTGAGCCTGAGAAGATGGGGTGTGGTGTGTGGAGAAGGAGTGTTACGATTTGGTTTTATTTCTCATTATCTTACTCTGATCTGATTGGCAATAAATTAAATTAATTTTTCCCCAAGTCGAGCCTGTTTTGCTCATGACAGTAATTGGTGAGTGATCTTTCCCTCTCCTCATCCTGACCCATGAGCCTTTCATTATTGTTTCACTCCCCTGTCCAGTTGAGGAGGAAAATGATACAGTACTAAAAGAAAATGCTATGTACTGAAATGCACTTGAAGAAAGGACAGCATTCCCAGAGAACTGCACCACGTGGCTTCAGCAGCCAGAAACTATCATCACTGACATAGGGAAGTTGGCGCTAGGAAATTTGTGTCTCAACACGAGAAAATTACTTTGGATGCTGTTAACAAGACATTAGTAAAAATTCTTGTAGTCTGTGTTGCCCAAGAAACAGAATTAAGGTGAAAAACATAAAACCCCGTTTTCCTGAAGGAAAAAAAACCTCTGAGAGTGGCAGAAAAAAAGAGCTACCAGGGAGTTTGTTTTTTTTTTTTTTTTTTTTTTTTTTT
>JAWWEE010000105.1:90903320-90948059 GCA_035221455.1 Xenops minutus | reverse complement strand
CCCGGGTTTTTTTTTTTTTTTTTTTTTTTTTTTTTTTTTTTTTTTTTTTCCCCTTAAATCTCAAATCCTCCAGTCTGGAAGAATTCCGCTTACACTGAGTGACACTTTCCTTGAGGACACACTTGCTGGCAACTTTCTCAGTGCAGTATTCAGCTTGTGTGAGGCAGAGATATCACTTATGCACCTGAGGAGCAACAGCTCTCCTCTACAGACATCTTTGATAAACATGATTAATGTTTTTCATAACCAGAAAAAATGCCTTCAAACCCTGACTTTCCAGAATAGTCTACCACCAATTAAAGCAAGAGGGTTACAAAGGCAAGCAGCACATGGGCAGTATGGTCAATAACAAAAATGCTCACGTGGTGAAAGAAATTCTAGCCACTAAACGGACCTGATAGTTGGTATATACACTGTATCACTACAAATGTAAAGTCTTGAAAATCTTTTGCAGAGCCATGCAGAGTCCAAGGGAATATAGATGCTGCCATAAACACTACCAGCACTTTCTACAGAACTAATCCTGAGAAAATTTACCTCATATTTCACGTGCAAAGACAAACTTTCCAAGTGTTCTGAAAGCCTTAGAAATCAATGACCAATGAAAACGACAGCAACAATGGCAGAGAGATGTCTAAAATTATCTGAAAAATGTTAACTTCATTTCAAGTAGTTAAATTGAGATGATTTATTTCTAGGTACTAATATCTTGTTGTCAGTGTTCAAATTGTGGCAAGTTTGTAAGTTAGTAAACTTTCAAATGTTGTTTATCTACACTTGTCAAAGACATTGGATAAAAAATAACAAAGTTTGGAGAAGAAACTCGGTTCAGTAATAAATAAAATCTTTTCAACTCTGCATGTCCTAAAACTCATGAATAATCTTCATCTTGAGAGAAAAGTATTAATCAAATGCAAAGAAGACATTTTTTATAATTCAGGAATATAAAATTATATTTGTAAGAAAGCTGCTAATTAAGTCTGCCACCTACATAAAATCAAACCTGTTATCAATTACTGTTGAAGCTATTTCATTAGTTATAGTCAGAATAAAAAAATACTGGCAGGAAAACTATTTATTTCCAGATACGCATAAATGTATCAAATTCTTAAATACCCACAAACACAACACATTTATTAAACAACTACATTTTATCATATTAATGGGTGTATAATCAACTAGAGTATAAATTTCCAGTATTTTCAAATAAATTTAACCAAAAATTGGGGTAGAGGAGACTAAAGCTGATGGGAAACCACAATTTCCTTTGGATTTTAGTGATAGGTTTTCCTACATGGCAACTGAGGAACAAAGCTGTAATACGGATAACTTGGAACATGCAAACAACTGTGTCAGTTATATTCACCACCCTTAATCACAGAAGATTCTGGTGATATGCAGAATATTTCACTAATAGTCATGTATTATACATGTTAGGGTCAACTGGATATTTGCTTAAAAAAGAAAATTAAGTAAGATTAAATCCTATTACATAAACCTTGCTTGCTTTATAATGCTTTATTAAGTAGGGGTAAATAGGATTTATGCTAATCCTAAATTTATACCATTAATCCTATTTTACAGTGCATTTATTTCTGAGCTTTTTTCACTTACTTACTAGAGTCCTTTCAACATTTTCCGAGTTTACAAGGCATTCATGTAATAAAATAGCAAGGGTTACTGCTCGGACTAAACATCTTGCCCCAATCTATACAATTACGATTTGTATGGCCATTACCTGACACTAGAATGAGTGATGAGCATTTGACAAAGACATGGCAATTTGTTAGCACTGCCTGTTGGCTTGAGTGATACTTTTATATTACCTCATTTTTTTTCCTCCCAGAGTCTTTTCAAAGCTTTGGTTTCTGATTAAATTCTAGGACTGGCAGTTGCTGCAGCCTCAAAAATATACTGTTGAAATAGCTTTGATAGTGCTGTGTCATTCATATATTCTGGCACATTCTTTCTAGATGCTGTATATCCCACTCTTTACTCCTGTGTTCACAAATCACTATTGCTAATAATGCTGCAGAGCAATCAAAGGGCTGCTTATGTGCACAACACATGGTCACTAGGTACAATGCCATCTAAATACAAATTAATTTATACACCAGCATACACTCACAACATTAACCACTCAGGATTCTTGGACAAGGTAGCTATTAATGAGACAAAAAGCTGCAACAAGGCAAAGTACACCACCAGCCATTTTGGACTGAAATTGCCCTGTATTCTAGAAATCTCCTTGATGTAATACAGCCCGCACTGTAGCTGCAATACATTCCAGACTTTGCCCTTTCTCAAGGAACAGTCTATGGAGACGTGGTACCTTGCACATATATATACACAATCCCCTAGTCAGTAACCTCAAGGTCAGTCACACTAATGCAATCCTGTTCCTTTCCATGGAGTTTTCCCCACTTCACACTGGTGCACAAAAACATCACCTGACACCTCTGTGGCCATTTCTCTGAGCCCTTCCTGACGCTTCCTCTGCACAATGGCCTTTGCATCTCAACATTAGCTTTTGATGTGTTTTCAAGATGTACTTTCAGATTATAAATATATCACAAAGTACCCAGTGGCATTGTGCCCTTCCTTAGATAGAAAGGTTGAAGTTTAACAGAATGAAAAACCTTCAGGAAAATCTAGGATTTGTAGTGAAAAAGGTATTATCAACAGTAACTTCTTATAATTAATTTATGGCCCTTTTCATTACTTTTCTCACAGTAATTTTTAATGTGTCGTTTATTGCTGAAAATTTCCTATTTCACTAAGCTTTATACCTTACTAATCCTTTGCTTCATGATTATTTCCATAGATTTCACTGGCATCATGCATCAAGTAATATTATGAGAACATCAGCATCTGTCTCAGGGGTTTTTAGTGTGGAGTAACCACTTAAAACCAAATAATTCAGGAAAAATGATCGCTGTGGTTTTTCCTCATTTATTCTATACAAGTATTGTTGTTTAATGCATGAAATAATTTTCATACTTTTTCTGTTAACAAAATCTGTAGGTGCTTTTCCTTCATCTATTAAAACAATACATTACTTTGATTTCAGTCTGGCTTTTTGGGGGGATTTAATATAAAACAAAGGAGAATCGATAATAAAGTTGAAGCCTTTTTTTCCTAAGTATATTCAACTTGAAATAAGCTCAGCAAATCAAGCTCCTGCACATTTAAATAAAATGGTGCAGAGGAGCACATTTATTTTTTTTGTATTATGTTTTAAGCTATATTTATTGCACATTATATTGTTGTCATAATTTGGATTCCAACTTGGACTTATGCTAATTCATCTTAGGCAAGTAATTAAAAATTGCAGTCTGTTCTTTTTTTAGTTTCTTTCATTATAAAAAATATACAACTCAAAAAATAACTTCAGTTTAAACTCATCTTCTTAACTACTTAACTGCCTGTGGCACTGTGAAGCACACAGTCATTACAAAGAAAAGGAACAAGCGCTAAACTACATCTGTTTAAAAAGATTCTTAGATATGAGCAATTCATTGAAAACTAAACCCCATATATAGCTTCAGATTTAATAGTTATTCCTTTTAAAATACACTTCAGCTTGTAGTATATCTAGTGCTAACAATTCTCTGCCAAACATATATATAAGAGGTTTGAAATATGAATAAAAATACTGTAGATAGACATCATATATGTCAGTAATAACAATGAAGGGAGATACAGAGACCATGATAATGAGAAAAAAACCCTTTTCCTTCCCTATCCTGTAATGGCTACCTAAGTACAAATTAGCAACACTGTTAAAATGATCACCCACAATAAAAAAAAGGCATATTGCCTTCAGTAATGATAAAATTTTACTGCAGCATTGTCTCCTTCTGACTTCTGACAGTTTGCAATGACTGTATGGACTGCTGTCAGCCATGTTCTTTGCTCTACTCCATCACCACTCAAGGGTCCCCAAGGGCTTCTCAGAACTCAAGAGGCAGTAGAAGGTGCTCCTTAGATGTAATCTTTACAGAGCATAACACTGGATAGTCTGCTCCAGTCTCCTCTCTACAGCAGAGCTTGTTCCTCCTTGGAACTTTAAATCTGGAAATCTCACTTCAAAGACACTAATGTTGTGTTACAAACTGGAGTTCATAGTTATATATAGGGAGAGCAGTAGTTCTGAATATACAAATATCAGCACTGATTTCCTGCTATGCCACCAATAATTTCCAGCTGCCATTATTTGACCAGTACCTTTCTACACGGGTTCTCACTTTCAACATAGTTAAGTGTTTCAACTCTTGATCTTGTAAAACAGACTAATATAAAGCAGTGATTTAGTTTCATTACTGGCAACAACCTAGTGCATATTTCCCAGGACCCTACTGAATCACACTATGTATTACCTCAGTTGACAACTCTGTGGTTGTATTTTATTAAAATATTAAAATACCAGCAATTTCTCATTTAACCGTAAAGCACCTTGCATGTATGGTCAAAAGTGGTCTCTGCAGAAAATGTGTTCTTTGTGGAGAAAAAACACAATTTAACATTTTTTTCACATAATTTTTCCAATAGAAGATAGTTTGGTTTTTTTAAAAAAAAAACCAAAAACACAGAAAACCCCAAACAAACAAACAAAAAACCCCAAACAAAATATACAAGAAGAACCTGAATATAACTCTGTTCACCTCCCTGTGACAATTGATATACTGCCAATGCAACCTGCTCTAGACTAATAAAAGCTGCAAAAAGAAGTAACTCTTAGTAGTTGCTACAGTCCCTAACTCTTAGTAGTTGCTACAGTCCCCCAGCACTGGGGAGGTCTTGCATGATGCTGTAGCATATAAGAGTGCTCCCCTTCTTGAGAAGTGGCCAGTTTGGACAATTAAAAACACAAGAGAATTTAATTTACTCACATGCCTCATAAGAAATTTGGACATATACAGCCAATAGACAATGATTCTGAAGAAAGAGTCTGACTATTTGTTTCAAACAGGTATCCAAGGAAGTATATCTAGATATGCATTAGGGAAAAAATACTCAATATAAGAAGAATAGGACTGTTTTCACCTCTGAAAAAGATTAATTTTATGCAATCATCACAAACAGTCCCAATTCTCATTTCTGAATTTAGCTGTAAGAAACCCATGCCCTCACTGGAATGGTTCCACATTTACAATAGTGTGAGAACAGAAATCAGACTCCAGTTATTTGTTTCATTGGCAAAGAATCCCCCATTGGTGCTCTATGCTCTATCAAATTATGTTCAGCCAAAGCCAATGTAGCTATCAGCAGTGGTAAGTGGTAAGCTAAGATCACTACAGCTAACTGTTTTCACACATCTAGGAATTATTACAGATGCATTGTCTACAAAGCATGCCTGCTGCAGTGAAATGTCAAAAGGCAGCAGTTTCTCTTTTAATGAGAAACTGTAATACCAAAAAGTGGTCACCACAAAACCATGTTTGGACTAAAAAAAATGCTTTGTATGCTTTCATAGTCTACCCACAGAAGTCCTTCCTTCTTTATTTCAGCCCCATTCATTTTTTGTCATGAAAGCTTCAAGGTTGTAAATGTTCTGCGATGAATATTATTTTGTTATAAATAACTGTACTCTAAGTGTATCAGAAGGGATTTCTGCATTCCTGTACCATTAAAACACAAGAATGTTTGCAATCTATGTTGTTGGTAACTCATGTTATACAAATATCCATGCGTATAAACCAGAATTTTGCCATCAAAGAAGTAGAATGGCTGTATGCTTAAAAAAAGGGGTGCTTTGACTAATGAAGAAGAAACATAGGCTTTCGATCAAAAGGCCTTGCAGAGTCTTTTCTACAAAAAAAAGTGTCATTAGGTCCTTCATCACCACTTTCAAGTGCCCCTGAGATGACATTATTAATTCCTAGGCTGTATATTTCTTTATATCTGCCAGCTTCCACATGTGGTTTAAGTTTTTTTGAAAACATGACTCATAGTATTTGAAAACTTCTTATGTTGAAGACATTTAGGATTAAACTTGCTTTGAAGTACAAGTCTGCATAAGTGCCTCTTTGGATACTCAAGTCTAAAATTCAGATTCTCAGAATTGTCATTTTCACATATCACGAAAGCCAGAAATATATAAATTTTCATCACTAAAAGTCTTCAGATGCCTGAAAATCAGTTTCTGGGTGTAACCAGAATTGTCATAATGTTACTTTCCTGATATGTTAAACTCCAAACCCTACCCGCAAGGTAAATCCTTTGCCTGCAGTGCTCAACCCAATGCATGGTTCCAGATAGAATCCCACTTCACTAACTCCCATTAATTTTTTATTCAAAAATTCAATGTCTAGACTTACTGAGATGTAAAATACATCACAGAGGTAGAGCATGACATTGTGATTCTGCATCCCATCTGCAGCACTGTGTGAGCACTCTGCACTCCCTGCTGCTGGCTCCAAGAGTCAGTGATGTGTCGCGTCAGGGCTCCCTTGTGTGGGGTTATGGTGACATGCCCAAAGTTAGGGCTAAAGACACTATAATGAAGGGAAGTCTTCCTGTGGAGAAGGGGTCCCAAGGGCTGAAGAGGTATGTGATTTAAAAGGGGTTTCTTGTTTTAGCATACTCTTCTTCATATGCTGTATAGAAACTTCAATGCTTCCTCTGAATTTGATGGAGCCAACCATACCTCCCTATGGCATTTAAAAATACTGGCCATTATCTATCATGGTGGAAATTAAAAATAATTAATGTAGAAGCAGCAAGCCAAAATAATACCATTACACATATGTGGACTCCATCTTATTTGAATGAGCTGCTCATCACTGCACTTACCCCATATTGATATAAAAAGAGGTAAATTTGATCAGACCCTTGATTAGAGTGCATGGCGTGCAGTAAACAAACAGACATGACAAAGTAAAAAAATGTCATTAGTCATGTGACAAAAAAATACAAGGCATCTCAGATGAAGAATTTTTCTGGGAAAATGTTAAACAGCAATGAACAATTTTACTTACAATACAGACAATTAAATATAGCCAACTTACTAAAAGCAATTCCACTTGGAAGCAAAAACACAATACAAAGATGCTGGGCACAAGCAACATGAAGAACTTAAGAATCATTGAGCAAGTTTCAGGAATCCCTTATACTCCTCAGGTAGAAGCCTGATGGGTGTGTGGTCATGAGATCAAAATGTTGTTTTGTTATGATTGTATTTTTACTATATTTTTTGAAAAGTGTTAATAAATTGATTTATGGTTTGAAAGCTCTGAGGTTTTGCTTACCATTACTGAGTCTGCACTGAAGATTGTTGGTATAGCAGTATCATCATGTGATGCTATTTCATTATTTAGTTTTGTGAATTTGTAGTACTCGAGGTTGGCACTGTCTAGAAAGGGCTGGGAATACAGTATTCTATTTCACAGTTTCCCACTGCAGATACAACCTCTCAGTTACAGAATGAATCATTTAAAACTGTTAACTGAACTGCAGACTTACTATAGCAGCATTTATTAAAAAACATGCTCATTTGAAGCAGTAATTGTTCTACTACCAGGGCACAGCCTTTCATAACATCCCTTTAACAGTTTTTTTATGAAGATAGAACTTTAATTTTTCCAGTAACTACAAAGTGCGATGCATGAGTACCTTTCCTCATTTGTTCTTCATCATGTATCACTACCCAGAGGCAATCATTAGCTAATTTGCTGATTTACAGTTGCAGTTTACTAGCTTTAAACAATGCTAAGCCGTTATGATTCCATTCTTAGTGCTATGAGAGGAAAATAACTGTCCTTTTACTCTAAGCTGCATAACAAAGTCCCTCAACCTACGTGTTCTAGCTTCCTTCACATCTAAAATTACAGTTATATTGCCTTCCTTGCTAGAATTAACCCTAAATGGTGTTTAGACTGCTGCTTTCTCCTAAACCACAAAAACCTCTTATTTTTCCCCCTAATGCAATCCAAATGAGTTTATCATAGGAAGTAGCAGCTATTACCTACTCAGTTTCCCAAGTGAACTACATGTTGAAAAGTAAGTCGGTCACTGCTGGTTTTTCCTCAGCTGCCGAGACATTTTTTTAGCATATTGCAAAATGCACACCAATTAATTAAAGTGTATCATGTCTGTTTAATTGCCTTAATGTGTCCTGATGCGCGATGTGATAAAATGTTCCTCTGCATGCTAGCAAAGCAGCACAGGTGGGACAGCTCAGACACCATCATGCCCAGCTCCTCCCATCCAAGGAAGGTACCCCTACAATCACACAGTCCTCTAATAAAACATACACTTCTTTGCCTTGGTCACTGATGAAGTAATAGGTACTTGGAAAAAAGCTTGGGCTTATCCAGATACAGTGGGTGTGTTTTGGAAAAGGAGGATTTTTCATTGCACTTTCTTAATTTAAAGGCATTTGGCATATTATTTAGGGACTTTAGTTTAAACAATAAGAGCTAAAACAAAATGACCAGAAATGCAATATAAAATATAGTCTGGGTGTCTTCCAGTTGTCTCCCAGAAATTACAGAAAGAATGCAAATGTTCTGGAGAAGGGAAAAACCCCAATCTGTAAATTTGTCCTGTTGCTTTACTGCAGTAAAGGAAATTAAACCAGTGGAAATTTAACATTCTTACTTAAATCATCAATTATGAAAAATACTGTGACAGCATGCCTATTTAATTTTTGGCTAATCTTGAAAAACAGCACCTTTCTATGAAAACAACATGCAATTAAATTAATGATAACTTGTGGAATGATATTTCATCTAAGGCATAGATTTATTCTGGGGCTTTCACATTTTTGTGTTACATTGAAAAATGATTTCTGGACATTGAGTTAGCCCTAACTATTTGAAAATAAACAACCTTTTTAAAGATGACGATTTGACATTTTTCAGAAGAAAAAAATCATAGTGGAAAGTATTGCTTTGATCACTGTTGTTACTGGCCAGGATTCTCTTCTGACTACCCTCTGCATTAGAGAGTTTTCACATTTCCTGAAATGTACCTCTGTGACCTTATTTGTTTCACTGTTAGCACCAAATTTCCTCTGGAATTATCCTGATATTACTGGTGTCACGATTCAGTCTCTGTGTATGATCCTAAGAATGTTACCTTTTCTTCACCTTCTAGTTTAAATAATCACTTGAAATGCAGTTAATTTCTTGCACATGAAATGGACTGTGAACTTCTCTCACCATTTGTATATGTTCCCTCCATTCCACAAAAATTTTGCCTTCATCCTAACACCTACACAAAACATAATAAGCACCACCAGTTCCTCCTCAGTCTGCCTCTTCCTGAAATTCGTCAAGCGCCAGTTCTGAACATAATCCTCTTTTCTCCAGTAATAAAAATGTACTCACTAAGTCTTCAGTCTTGCACATGACCACAGTGGTGGTGATATAGGGAACAAACTAGTCTTTATCCCAGCACACCCTAGCAGCTGGTACCTGCCACACATTGTTGTCACCAGTTTAACACATACTAGATCCCTAACAGAAAGGTGGTGCACTGCTTAGTACTATTCCAATGAACGAATACCTCCATGTGTTCCTATACTTATTTTGGAATATGAGTCACAGGCTTCAGATGATTCAAAGCACAGGCAGAATATCCTTCTACTGGCTCACAGGCTCCCAATTTAATCACATGCAAACACATCCAAATAGGATTTGCAAGTTCAGATCAAAAAATTTAGTATTGCAAGCCACTGTTAAAAGTCAGCCCAACAGAATGGCAGGTAAGTCTCTGCTTACCTTTTTCTACTGCTATTTTATTCTGCCACTCTTACTGCTGGGTGGTGTATTTAACTGGGAAAAAAGGGAGATGTTAATAGGAGTAAAGTGATCTTGGCAATAAATGACGCTTCAAGGCTAAACTGCACATAAAACACCTGAATAAAATTGTTAATTGTTCAAAGCATTTCAAAGGTTGCTGCATGCCTGGGGATTTTGTGTGATCACATACTAGAACTGTTTGGGAAGGAGGAAGATGTATACAACCTTTCTTGTCCTGTCTTGAATTGTACTAAACTAGCCTTGTTTTATCTTTTAGATTCTTCCATTTGCATTTTTGTATCTGCATTACACCTCCCTAGCAGAAATTGAATTGTCAAGATAATAGTTGTGCCACTTACATAAATAAAGATGCCATAAAATCCAATCAGTTCTTGCAAGTTGCCTCCCAAACTAGAGTCAAAAATTGATCTTGGATATTGGTTTAAAGAACAAGGCAAAAAACATTTAACATCAAGATGGTTAGTGTTCAAAGTGGGAGGATGACATGCTTGAAAAATGAAAATCAGAGAGTGCATACCAAGTTTTCAAAATATTATAACAGACCAATAAAATTCCACATGAACAGTTAGTGCATAATGAATACATTTGGGGCGTTAAGTACAAAGGCCAGGAAATATGGTTAATTCATGTGACAAGCACCCATGGATATTTCCAAATGTCACCAACCACTTTCACAGAGTTGAAAACAACAGCAAGCAAGCAGGTTCATCCACTGCACTTCCTTGTACCGGACAAAAGTATCTGAAGGTCAGCCTATATTTTTAAGCCAGTTTTAAGTACATGATTGATGTTTTTATAAAAAGCCTTACTTCAGCCAGGCCCAACAATTTCTAAGATAATGGCTACAGAGAGTATTACAGTTTAAGCCCAAGAGAAATCAAGTTTTTGACGAAACTGGTAGGTTTTGAGAAAGAATTAGATCTGGCTACTCAAAATAGTCATACCAAAATAGGTTTAAGTGAAAGGGTAGTCTAAATTCTTGCCTAATGACAAGTTAGAAAGTGAGCATCTCATTCTGTTAACATCATAAATTATAATCTTACAGAAGGATGTGTTTTTAAAATTTGATGGGAGATGGGACTAATGGAAAAAAGAACGACCTACTAAATATTTCAGGATAATAATAAAAAATTTCTGAAGCAGAACGAATAATTATTTGCTAAAAATCCCAGAGAAAATACTGTCCTCAACCCAAAATATATACACCTGCAGAGGAAGAATTTCATAGTGTTTCTAACAATAGAAATGTAAATCATATATACAGTGAAGGTCTGTTTATTTTATTTTTAATTTCTGAGAAAAATGCAACTTGGGATTTTGGTGGTGTTTACCGATGTGAAATAGATGGAGGGAAAGATGTACAGTCTCCTAATACATCATGGCTTCATTTTTTCAGGTGTATGAGACCTAATTTGGCAAGGCACTGGCTGTTAGCAGACTTTCTGCAATGCATCAGGTTGATTGAACCATTCAGCTTCAAAGATTTCAGAAATACACATTCAGAGGAACAGTGAGAGGTATTATTTGTTATGAACAACTGATCCTTCTTGTTCAGCTATGAACATGTCTCGCAGCACAGGTACAGATGGCCAGTTCTGTCCTGTGGTTAAGCTAATGGGACAACAATGAAAGAAACTGTGGGACATGGCTGACAGCTGATGAGGAGATGCTCAGTCCCAACGTGTTCAGACTGACAAGGCAACAATGCAAGAAAACACTACCAGAAACCATGGAGAATGAAAGGGGAGAATCAGATACAATAAAACCCCCACTTCTTCAGGTATGATTCTCCAACATGCTAAGTCCTTTGTTGCCCAGTGAATTTTGTTTAGAATTGGAAAAATTTAGGGTCTTTCCACGACTGTAATTTCTTATTTTTCTATACTCAGAATATCTTCTCCCAGGCTCTTCTCCCATCTCTCGTCCACTCCATTACTTTCATTCTCTTTTCTCCTCTTTATGAGCAATCCTTGTTCCTCAGCACAAGCATTGCAGGGTTTGTTACTCAGCTCTCATTCTCTCAGCAGGGGTTTTAATCTGTCTCACTGAGGCATGTTATTCCCCTGTTCCAAATACTTCTCTCTTTCCTTTGACTTAATTCCTTAATATTACAATACCATCTTTACATATTTCTTTAAACATTCAAATTTGCTGCCCTTGCTTGCCTTCATTATCTGCTTTCTTTATCTTACTTTTATTGCTCCTCTCTTTTTCCTTCTTGCTGCAACTTTTCATGCATCTAAATCTGATTCAGTACCCTTGTATCAGTTCAAATTCAGAATAAAAAATCTGGTCCACTGCCATCTCAAAATATATTCTAGCAATTTCCTTTTAGATGCTAGAAAATTGTACAATCTGGAGTTTTATTTTATTCTTGCCAATTCTCTTTCCAAACACTTTAATTATCAGTGAATGTATAATTTGCATGGCTGCAAAAACAGTCTGAGAGAGTCTTGCAACTGCTCCTTTCCTGAAATATCTATTTGCTACAATTTTAGGAAACAGAATAATTCTCAGGATAAAACAGTTCTGTCTCCCAAGCCGGAAAGAGTATCATTTTCAGCATATGCCATTGCTTGCAAGATATAAATACTGCTCTCGTGAAACTAATCTGATGTGCTGCATCTGTAATTTTTTTTTCCCACTTCATTACACTGCAGAAAAGTTTATGCAATCTATTGTGATTTGATAATACTGCATAATAAGTCTGCATGGAATACCAAGTGTTTTGGGAGCAAGTGTTTCTCGTATCAATGACCTCTATTCTTTGTCAGTAATAGAGAAACACGCCAAACTGACCTGTGAAGAAACCCTTTTTATTTTTTTTTCTTTCTTACAGTTTTCCTTTTAATGACCTATTTAGTGGGCTGTTGTGGTATTAACTGAAATATGAGGAAGCCCAAGTCTGAGGCAAATCCTGAAGACTTTGACATTCTAAATCCAATTCCTCCTCTTTGTTGAAGATTTCACTGCCCAAGATCCAACCCCAAATTCTCAATCTGTTCTTTAAAATTTTGAGCATTGTGCTCTTCCTTTCATTTATTTTCTACTTTATTATGTAATTTAAGCTACAGACATGCCTTTCAGGTAAATAGAAAATGCATATGTTGCACACATTAAGATAACTTTTTCTATTAGGTTTCTACTGCTTAATGGGTGTATACTTTGTGTGTTTTCACACAGAAAAGGATGGAGTTTTGAAACTAGTTGTGGTGAAACTGAGGGAAGAGTTTGTCCAATAACTTTGATGTTGACATTAATCTACATAAACTCTTCCATTTCAACGTAAGAGACAATTAAAATTACAACCATTATAAATTCACTACAGCTAGTTTTCCTTATAGATGATTTTGAATACAATCAGAGATTTCAGAAACACAAAAAGCTTCTGTTCAATTTAGACTTAAGATCAGTGAAAGTTCAAGGCATAAGGAGCGCTGACTTTAAATCCAAGCAAAATCACCATTTAAAATATAGGAAATAAAGCAACTTTGGACATGGTGTTTGATGAACAGATTCCTTGAAGAGACTTTTTTTTAAGTTAGTTCCTGAGAGACTTTGTAAAAAATCTATGTGTAATTTGGGTTTACTTATTGCAAGATGTTTGGCTCTTTTGTAGCAAGTTTTCAACCAAGCATGTTTCCAAAATTCCTTAAGGACTGGACCCTGACACATACCAATAGCAGTGAGCTTTCACTTACGCCTTCCACTTTTAGCCCCTGGTTCACACTTTGTCAGAATGTACATGCCTTGGTCCAAGCTTTAACTTTGATGTATGTTCACAAACTGCCTACTATACACTTGGTGATATATAAATAATGCATGGTAATCACACTGCTAATACTATGGGTTTGGATAGGTAATCAAGAGAATGCAATATGAAAGGTCTTTTTGTATTTTGTTTTATTTTCTCTTTATTGTAGGCTCCTTTGATACCAACAGCTATTTTTAGAATATCTTACATACCTTCTGAAAAAGTCTCATCTGGCAAGACGAATGTGCTTTTTTAATACCACATTCACCGTGACAGTGATGACATACTGCTTACAAACTGCAGTTTGCAGAAACAAGTCAGGAATTCTCTGTATCTTATATTCCACTTTTCAAAACTTAGATCAAAGATACAAAAAATGAGATATGCCAAAAGAGGCATCATCTGTAAATTGGAGTAGAAAGCTTCACTGACAAAAGGGAAGATGGAACAAAAATATGAAGAATAGACAACGTGATGTTGGAGCATACTGAATTTTCTGTCCCAGCCTCAACATGAAGTGGCTTTTTAGTAAAGTCAGCAGTACCAACAATAAATCCAGGTCAAGCAGATCAAAAGGATCCATATAGTAGTGTGGTGCATGAATCAGTAATATTTATAGGGGACAGCTAGAACAAAAGCAACCCTTGTATTTTTTCTGTCAGAAATCTATGGTGAAGGAAAGGCTGTATGGTAGCAGTAAACCTGAAATAAAAAATATCAGGAGCATAGTTCTCAGTTTCTGCTTTGCCTTTTTTTTTAAAAAAAATGTATTACAGATACAAAATTATCCATATTGTGGTTATTTGACCCAAAAAAGAAAATCTGTGCACTTAATATAAACACATTTTTAAAATAGTCAGTCATTATGCTAATAACTTTCATGTGCAGAGTATATGACTCACAGAAAGTGCAGGTGCACAGGAAGCACCTCAGTGATTAGATAATATTGAGACAAGCTGTGAATAAAGACCTGAATATATTTTCATTCCATTCCCACCTACTTCATGTATAACAACTTTTATTAAACCCTATTTTTTCTCAAAATGAATAGTTCAATAGAATTTATACTTCTGTAAAAACTTCTTGTGGATTTGTTAAAGACTGTTACAACTGCATCTGACAGTCTTGCACATCCTGTTCCTAGAGATCAGTATACACTGATTGGATCTAAGGGAGAACTTCGTAGTTTCTGAACTCCTCCAGCTATACATTCACTACTCATCTGAACAGGATGAGAGCACAGGTCTGAACCCCAGTATTCAAGGCCACAATGTGGCACATCTATATAGAGGTATCAGTTCTTCACAAAATCTGACTAGTGCCACATATCATATCTAAGTCCTCATTCCTCTGCATACATTATATCTCTGTTTCTCTAGAGAGAGCCTTTGAGCTGCTGAATTTCTTATTTCAGATACTGACTGGACTGAAAAATTTCAAAGACCTTCTACTGATCAACGGCTGGCTGAAAACTTCCATTATGAGGAAGAACTGATATTTCTATAAAGAATTAAATTTTTGCAGCTTCCAGCATCAACATACAATTATGTCATGACATTCATGCAGGGGCTGATATTACAGCTGTAAACCACAATGTGAAGCTTGCCCTGTTCCTGAGACAGAACCTCCTCAGAGATCAGTCAGAGATGATGGAGTGAGTTCCAGTATGAAGATGTCACAACTTAACCTTCCTTCTTTCTTACTGCAATGAAAACTTATTAATTTCTTTAAACATACACAGGTTCTTAATCAGATACAACTAGTTTAAATTATGTTCACCCTTCATGAAAAGAAGGGCTTATGCCTAAAAAAATCAACCTCATTTACTGTGTTCACTTACGACACTCAGTCCCCATGCTGATGACGCCAAGGACCAGCACATCACTACAGAAAATTCCTTCACAAAGTGGAAACTCTTCAGAGAACAATGTGTGTTTGTGTCTCATATTTGTACACTATCTAAACAACTTTGGAATCTTAGATAAACACAAATAAATAAAATCATAGCACTTCACAGCTGAAAATGGTTGGAACTCTTTCATTTTCCGTATCTTACTAAAAATTATTGTGAATACTTTTAACATCTCATTAAATAACCTAGTTACAACATCCCGTTTCTTTTCCAAGATGTTTATGGACTTTTTTCCAGTTCCTATTTATTTACTTTGAAATCGATCAGAGACATTATTTCAGTCTAAATTAATACCTAGAGGACCTTACAATATCTAGTTTATTAGGATTGTTAGTCTCACACCTAAAGCATGACATTCTAAACCACATCTCCATTTTATTACTAAGCAAAGAAATTATAGCCATGCTCTGAAATGACCATCAATGTGAGGCTGGCTCAGTTATCTCCACAGGAGAGCTTTATAGCTTCGAGAACTGACATATTGTTATGTCCTGAAATTCATGCTGGGCACCGTATTGTGGCTGTAAATCACAAGGGCAACTCAGACACTGGCCAGCAGCCTTTGGAATAATCTTTATACTCCTGTTTTGTTCAATAAGCCTCTTAGTTGAAAGATTACACATGATGAGTTTATTTCTCCAGGACTGGTAAAGGATAGCTCCTGTGTCTTTGACAGCTGCTTACTAAAATTTAAACAAGGCTTTTTGTTCGGCATTTATCCATACTTGTACTCTTCCAAGGACTCTAAAGGACACACAACTCTAATCCAAAAAGCCAATTTGTCTTTTGTGGTTTAAGCATATTTAAATCTAAACTGCTAATCTAAAATCTTGGAAACACCTGTATCAATTAAAATAAATAAATGAAGTCATAACAGCTGCATTGTAATAACATTTCAGCAATTATTACATTTTCTGATTTGTCTGACAGAGATACCCTACTCTTGCTAACTGAGTTTGTTTAAAAATCTTGTTGAAAGAGCAGGTTGCACCACAGTCTTGGGGGGAAGTCCTCTCCTGCTTGGCACACATTGAAATGTTACTTGGAAGTTTGTGGCTTCCATTACAGCCTCAGCCTGTGTGGAGTAAAACACAAGACATTTGAGATCCTCCCTTCTCTTGACCTCTAGCTACCTACCAGCGTAAAGTCAGCAACATCTTGGAGCTTCATCTCACTGTCTAATTCCACCTGTGGAAAAAAGGCAATTGGCTTTAGATTAATTACTTATTGATTGCATCAGGCTTGAAAATTTTTACTGCTACTCCCAGATGTTCTTAAGGTTTTTAAGTCTATCGCTGAGAAGAATAAGATGACATAGTAACATTTTTGATGATTTGCTGGGTCACCCACTCAGAAATATCTCAGGGGACTGAAGTTTGTTTCAGCAATTTTCTTGAAAACAGCTAGATGTACAATTGTTTCCACTTTTCCTATTTTTCAGAAGAGCCACTCTGGATTTATAGTGATTGATTTGTGGATTTTTGACTTATTACACTGCTTACAATTCTGAGCTCTGCTCAGGAGGTGGAATACAGACTTACATGATAACCTGCCAACACAAAATGCTGACTATCCTTATTTCCAAATGCCAATATATAATACATATAAACATATAATATATATAAGTATTTATATTTACCTTGCAGTCTTAAGGATTATGATGATCAGACAACAACCCTGAGAATCCTGCTGGTTTTGTGAATTTGGTGTTAATTTTCTTTGCCTCTACATTCTCTTCCTCTCAGTGGAGGAAGTAAGCTACAGCAACACTTGGTCTTTTTTCAGCATTTTTCACACTGACTTTCAGAAAGTTTCTTTTCCTTAATAAGGAAATCATAAAATTCTAGGCTGCATCAGGCAGACTTCAAGAAATAAATAAGCACTGGGTTCATAATGCTTTGAAGTTAGAAACAAACTATATCCTTGGACTTTTCATTTTATTTTCCTAAGAAGGTCAGCTAATCTCAGGACAGTTAAAGAAGACAATCTACAGCAATAAAAATAAAAATGTAAAATTAATGAGCCCTTCTAGCAGAGTTAAGTGTTCTTTACAAAACAAATTATGTCAGCATGCATCATTTTGGAAAGATGGAAAATACATGAATAATACCTAAAAGTAATTTCGTCCCCAAAATTATCTTCTAGTTTCATATCATAGCTACTCAACATCTAAGGCATACAAATTTGTACACTTGTACTTACTGTGGCAACACAGACACACAGCTTTAAAGGACATGTTCAATGAGATTATCCCTCAACTAGGGAGGTAAAAGCCTCCTGTTACTGATGCTGGGAAGTTTATGTTAACAGCTTTCAGCTTTCCTTAATTACTTCTGCTCTACAGAATGTTAAACAGTTTCTCAGACTGTATTCAGTGACCTGTTTGCTTATCCCCAAATATTCTGATCAAGGTTGGATGATTTGGCATTTTCCAGAGTGGAGGCTTAGTTCTTTGAAACAATTTGCTTCCTCCAACACAAACAACAAATGACTCTTTACTCCCTATACAACTCAAATGGGGTCCTAAGGAAAGAGAGCAGATCCTTTATAAGTCTTTTCTTTTAAAATTGAATTTCACCTCAACAACGTCCTCATTAAGTCAAGGACTATCAAAACAGTATTGCTTCCTTGCCACACTGGAGTCTGTTTTGGTCCTAGGAAGGTCACAGACTTGTCAAAACAGACAGGTAGGATTTTTTTCTTTAAACAGCTAAATTAATCTCCCCCACACCCCCAAAAGTTTTCCAACAAACAAATGCAACATAAAAAAAATAAGCTAAGTTATTTAGAATTTAAGTCTTGTAATTTAAGGACTTAGAAGCCTGCTTAAATAGCAAACTTTGTGTGATTTAGGATCTTAAATCAACAAAAGAAATATACTAGAATTAATGACAACCAAGATGGATGTACTTTTTTGAAAGATGTACAGCAAGACTTAGGCAACTAAGAATGGCACACACAGTACTGTACTATTTAGTACCCTTTAGCTGTCCCTCTCGGAAAGGGTGAAAAAAGAGCATTGCATAAACCATGATCCTCTCCAAGATCTGGGTGCCGTTGTTCACTTTGCAGGAAGGCAAGCCCTGCTCTCAAAACTGAGACTTCTGTAGTGGCGAGGTGTGCATGTTACTTCTATAGAAATTCTGCAAGAGGTCGAGCCTTTCTTTTAAAAAGGATCTAGAAGAGCAGAATAAAAGTAGTCCTTTCACTCTTTTTTTTATCCAGGACTTCATTCATCCAAGATGTGAGTTTTGCCTTTACTTCATTCCTGATGCTCCCTAATCAAGTGGGTATTGTAACACTGAGCTGCAACAGATTCTGCCCAAGGAAAGCACTCGGACTCCCCTTCATATTGCACCGTGCACGGAAACAGAAGTAGTACACAAAATGCAAGGGTTGTCGAGCATTGGAACAGAAATGACTGGATGTGTTACTTAGTGCTATGGTTTACTTGACAAGGTGGTATTCAGTCAAAGACCAGACTCTGTGATCTTGGAGGTTTTCTCCATCCTTAATGTTTCTATCATTCTATGCTTCTAACCACCGATTCAGCCATACACTTGCAATTATATAGCAGAACTACACACAATAAGACTATGCAAATACAAGACAAATTACTTGCCTGGGAGCTTTTTAGAAAATAACAACTGAAATGAGAGTGAAATGAGTAAAACTCAATGAAAAGTTTTTTCCCCTTCTTGTGCTATGTTTAGCACATACAAGCCACTTCAGATGCTTTTTCCAAAATGGCAAAATATAATAAGTACCTCAAGACCAGTAAGTTAGAAAAGCTCCAAATGGCTTTTTGGATTTATTTGTTTAGGGTGTTTGCCTGAAGGGTGGCCTTGCAAGAAAGTGAAATGGCTGTTCAAGGAAAGTGAAAAATGACCAAAGTTTTGTTGCATCTAATTTATTTGATAGATTCACTCAGACTGAACAACTGCATTTCAATGATTCTCTGCTTTTTTTTCTCTTTTCTTTTTCTCTGAGATGCAGCGTCCACATTTAAATTTGGCAAAATTTAACTTGCAATGAAACACAAGTCCCTTCTGTATCTCCCCTGATTTACACAATCTTGATTTACTTTTGTTTGTATTTTTGGGGGCTTTTTGCATACCATCTAGGTAACTGATGCAGTTCTGTCAAAATCCCACTTTCCAAAATTCATTTCCATTTATATGCATTTATTATTTTATTGTCATTTATAGCTAAATAAAATTAACTGTTAAGCTTTCAAATACCTGAATAATTTTGGCAAGAAAAGTAAAGCAAAGCAAACCAAATCTGGTTCTTAAGCCATTTTTTTGCAATGATATGCAAACAGCTAGCAAAAAGGGAATTATCTACTCTTAAAATAAGATTAATTTTAAAAGAAGCAAGCATACATTTTAATTCTGCATGTCAGTTAAATTGTGCATGCAGCATTTGTCCAAAAAGTAGAATAATTTATGGGAATTAATTGGTAAAATAGGAATAAATACAGTTTGAATTTCAATGTCTTCTCTTTTAAGTACATTTTTTTTTCCAAAATGTACTTTCATAGTGTACTTTTTCTCCCACCTGCAGCACAAGTGAGGATTGGTATAACCATGTAACATCCTGATAAAGACAAGTGCATGGGCTACATGTAGTTGTAGAGATCCAGTGTTGAATAAAGCAGTACAGGATCAAACCTCAACGATTTATTTTTAAAATACACAAATGTGCAAAGTTCAAATGTATACTTGCTCATTTTACAGCTTAGCCCTCAAAAGGATTAATAAGTAGTGTTAATAACATAATTTTTTGAGTTTTTTTGGGGGGACAAAAAACCCCAAACAACTAAGAAACTGGGATTCTGTGGTTCTAATACATAGCAAAAGAGACTAAAATATTAAAATACTTCAGTACAGTACAGTATTTCATATACTGCCCTCCAAAAACACTCACTTTTGGTATATCTGGGGGGCATTTTTTGTCCACTTCAACTTTTTGAAAATTTGTATGTCAGAAATTGCAAGGCTGTACATTTAGAGACTAATCAGGGAACAGAAAGTCCAAATAAAAGGTATCAGGATATGGGGTTTCTAACCTTTAAGGTGCTGTGTTCCCATTTAACCTTAAGTAATTTGCATCTGACGGACATTTGGTGATCGAAAGAATTTGTATTAGTACATTATCTAGTAGTTTATTAGCATTTTCATTACAGAAAGTCACTAACTAGCCCAGAAAGAACTGGAGAACAGTATGAACATGAAGGCTACAGCTAAAGCACCTTGTTAGAAATTGATATGTAATGTTACATACTTCACTTGAACAGATACACTGATTTTAAGAGACGTTAAAATGCAGTTTTATGTTATTGCATAAAATAGTAAAGGGGTATTTTTGTGTCCTTGAGATAATAATGTGTTCTTATGGTCTTAATACATAGGAAGAATTTACTTATCTAATTTCACTGAAAAATCCCCCCACTGCACTCTTTATGATTTCAGATGTGGCACTCCACAGATTTTTACACCATAAAAAGAGCTACAGAACAACAGCAGGTAGTCAAAGAGACGTATTAGCTGTCTATGAGTAACAGCACTTAAAAAGATTGTAGAAGCTATTAAGATGCAGGTAACCATAATTTCATCACGAAAAACAGGTCTGTATGGTGAAATAACATTTTTCATATCTAGTCTTCTATTTTATTGTCCTGGAGTCATTATACTGCATCTTCCTCTTCTAGTGATTGCTGCTCTCTCTAAGAGCCCCAAAGGTCAAATTCAAGGTACTGTGTTTCATAACAACATTAATTTTCACAATATTTTTGCTACAGTTTAAAGAGGTACATTAAGTCCACACGCTTGATATAACTCATCAGATTATTTTAAAAATTAACATATTTGAGAACTACGTTGACCTACCTATCCGAGAGGAGTATTCATATAAATAATCCAGTCACTGTAATATCGCTATTGCTGAACAAAAGGAAAAGCGTACTCCACCCAGTCCGTGTGATTAGACAAAACTGTTCTTTTAATTTATTCCTTTAGGATACTTGCTAGCATCTTTTTCCTTTCTATATTTACATTTCCCCCCAAAATTGTATTATTGGGAAAGAAAATACATGCTTTAAATTTTATTTCTCTGATCCCTCAGACTGATTCCTTACACAGTTACTCATGCACATTGCTGGCTGTAGAGGAGCTCTGTGGAGTATCAAGTCATTATAAACAGATGGGCTGGAAGAAATGGACCATATTTTTCTGTGATGTAGCTACAGATAATATATACACGTATCCCTATCAGAATGTAAGCTGTATCTCTATACCCAAGCAAAGATTTAGTGGAAATACTAAGACAGTTGGAGAGGCATAAACCTCCTCCTTCCAAAAGCAATAGATAAGAGGACACTTTCATGCTGTCTCTGGGGAAGCAATTGCTGCTGTGTATCTGCAGATATGCTGCATTCAAGGCACAGCCTGAGTCAGCTTTGTCTATAACAATATATACACACAGAGTATATATATATATTCCTAGGTGTATGAAAATATAGGCTCACATATATATATTTGAGCCTTCCTTAAATACCCAGAAAGAACAGACTTGTTTCTGGACAGGTGCTTCTGTCTCCAATATGTGAGATCCAGCACAAGCCTTTTTCTTCCTATGTATGATGGAAATTCAGAGTTGCAGATGTAATGAACACAATGAGGGAAAAAAGATTACAGGCATGTTAAGACTACTTTTCAGACCTCTTATTTTACAAAATGCATATCCTCTTCTTTCATTACTCTGAGGAAGCAATAAGTATATGGATAAAGGCAACTGGGTAACAGACCCATCAGCCAGTGAATGAAACCAAACTGTGCTCTACAGTAGTTGTATTTTAATTACAGTTGCTACCTATGTATCTCTGAAGTTTCATGCAGATGTTCTTTTTGAAGATGACAATGTCACAAATGTACCAAAGAGAAGAACATAGATGAACTCTGATGAAAGTTCCTGAAACAGGAAGTAATTTTTAAATATATGCCCTTAAAATTCCTGTAAAACCAAAATAGTATTTTGGAATAATCCATAAAAGTTTTCAATTAACACAAAACAGTTCCTAAACTATGCATTTTACTACCTTAATCAAGTTGAAATTTTAGCTACAATGAGAATTCTTAATAAATAACAAGAATACAAAAACTAGATGTTCTCTGTCATCTGTACATGAAACCTCTTGATATAAAGAGCACTCTGTATATATCTACTGTAACAAAAAGTCCCCAGTCTGAGGTCATCAAAAGGGCAGACTGAAAAACACAAGTACAACTGCTATGCTGGAGGCAAGGCTGATGTGATAACGCTGAATGCCATGGTACCTTATCAACGAGAGCTTTTCCCAAAAACAGAGCTCAAGGCCTCTGCAATTGGCATAGCTGAAGTCTCTGTGCTAACCAAGTCTTACCACTAAGTGTATATGTGTCTGTCTCCTCAGGAATTCATGAACCTTCCAGCCTAAAATAATTTAATTTTTAGTACCCTGGTGGGCTAAATCTGGTTAAGAAACTTTGAGAAGTGAAGGAGAAAAACGAAGACTCTCATTGGAGCTGAATTCACGCATAACTGAACTCTCAATAACTCTAATTAAATTGGACTTATCCCAAGTCTTGAACAGCAATTCTCTAAGTTTACATGAGTTTGTTAACAAAAACAAAAATCCCCAAAACCCTCCAAAAAAGGATAACATGGGTGGAGATAGTCACATGATAATGTTTAGCCAGCAAATGCCTTCAGGGTTATTTTGTACTGACCAAGTACAAAATACTGTCTGTCTGACTATTTATCTGACTGTCCTCTGTCAGATAAATAGTCAAGTGACAAGTTGTGAATGAACCAAGTGACAGCAGACAAGTATTTTTGGGATGAGGCTCCTGAACAATCACACTGTTTAATGATCAAACAGTTCACTGCGTGATGCAGATAAATTTGGCTCTATGGATAACACTACATATATTTTTTATGTAGGATCTTAAGAATATAACCACATACATGATGAATATTTAAGGACCATATGCAGGTTGGATCATCAGTTGAGAGATGCCCTTCACTTAGATCTTTATATAGCAAATATAAATATTTATTAGATCGTACCTTTATTAACATCATGTATAATAGTAGAACACGTACAGCTGCATCAGCATTTTCTTTTATACTGTCTGGCATAGAAAATAATTTTGAACTGAAAACATGGTAACTAATGTCAAGGAGAGAATTATTTTTGCGAGTAAGAACAGCATGCAGGGGATGACAGAAGAACTTATCCACAAAATCCTTCTGCAACATTTATAAGTAGATGTTACAGTTTTATGTATTTTATTAGTGAAGCTTAGTCCATTGAATAACTATGATTATGACAATCAAATCAAGAAAACAATATAATAAAGTCTGCTTTAGAGCACATTGTCAATTAGTGAGAAGCTCATAGCAGTGATGAGTCTGAAAGCAGTATTCACATTTATTGCTGCATTGCTCTCAGGACAGTTCCTCTGGTTTCATGAGTCAAGCCTTATTTATTCAGACTAACACCTTGAAGAATAAGATCCAAACTACAGTTTGCAGAGGTAAGCAAAAAGTTCTAGAACTAGAGGTTCCCAGACACTGAAGATTTGTGCTGACTGTGGATTTTGCTCTTAAGAAACATGAAAAAGTTGCCATTACTTTAACTCTGCATTTATGTTGTTAGATTTTTTCCCACAATAAATATATTTATGCTTTTAACAGACCAAATCCTCCAAAATCGGAATAAATCCACTCTACCTTCATCAGCCCGCCATTCATAGTATCCTTCTAAACCTCAACAGGGTCTATCAGATAATATAAACATTATCCTGTTTATTGTTATTATGCTAAAAATAAAATTTGATTTTTCAAGTTACAGCAGAGGCAAGCTGAATAGAGCTTAGCTCTTTTTCTAAATGCCTTGGGCATAAATAGGCAATCAATCATATTTAATCAATATCTTGTTCAGCCATGCAGATTCCCATGTCTATAATTCCAGCTTTATTCAAATGCTCTTTAGTCTCAGTACATTCTTCATTGATTTTTTTCTCAGTCAAAAGAGGCAGAGAAATGAATAAATGGTACACCTTAAAACTTGGAAATACCTATTAAGATATTGAAAAAAAAGGAAAGAAAATATTCCCTGTTACCTATCATTATTTCCAATATATTTCACTATTTTAAGGTTTGGAACAACTCTCCTTAACTATCCAGGCCCCATACTCATTGACAGTATCCTACTGTGATTATAGCAATGGGCTTCCAAAGCAGCAGAATCACGTACCAACTGGTCACTTTAACACACTTATTACAACAGGTGCAAACATGCCATGAAGAGGAAGTGCAGGTCTGTATACACAGTTTCCATTTACATTCCGAAGTGGTAGACAGAATGGATTGAAAAGCCCCAAGAATTCCCTTTTAAAATATTAAACAAAGCCTCCACAACTGCAATTTTGAGGATCGCAGTCACATGTAAATGCTGATCTTTTTAAATTAAAGTGTGACAAAATGCCTCTTATTGTCAGTCTTTTCATTGTGTAGCTTGGCACTGCAAAAGCATGAGCATATTTGCTTCAGTTTGTTTGAAAACTACTGAAAAATGTAAATAACCATTGATCTTAGAATAAATAGTTGAATGTGGCATTTGGTTTCACTTAAAATAGCTTGGAATGAGAGGAAGAACAGCATGACATTAAAAGCACAATCTATCTCATTGTGTGGTTCTTTTTCAGTGACTTTCTAAAAGCTTTGCTCTTCACTTACTCCAGAAGATAACAAGAAGCTGCGTTTGGCTCGTTTGATCAGGGAAATGCGAGACGAGAGAAAATTTGCATTTAAAATTGTTCTTTAATCTGGCTATCCTAGACCTAGGAGCTGCACCAGCTTCACAGTGTCTCGACAGAGTGGCCTACTTCTTGCAAACAAATTATTTATTTCTTTCAAGAAGCTCAATCTAAGCATTCATATTGAGACGAGTGACTTTCTCAGCAAAAGTCCCCTTTCTTTCAGAAGCAACAATGCAAGTGGAAGTAAAATATAAAAACAATGTGTTTTTTAGTAAAAAAATGTATTCTGTTTAGGCAATTCTTTGCATCTGGTCTAAGGCAACAACTGATAAGTCACTTCAAGACTCACATTAGACCCTTTAGCAAGGCCACACCATAGCTCATAAAAAAAAGTAAAGAAAAGTATCACTGCACAGCTCATTAGTACCTTCTGATTCAGAGGGAAAAAATACAGATCCAGAATCAAATGCCTTCCAAAACAGGATCTGAAAGCAATATTTTTGGCTTAGATTTGGGTTAAATGCCCTTTAAATATTTAGCTTTAACCTTGAGTGGAAAAATCTGGATGCTCTGATTAAAATATACTGTGCAGAACACTGGTTTTGCCAAGAAAAGCTGCCCCACCCCTACAAGTGTTCACAGCCAGGCTGGACAGGCCTTTGAGCAACTTGGTCTAGAGAAAGGTGTCCCTGCTCACGGCTGGGAACTAGATGACCAATTAGGTCCCCTCCAAACCAAAACATTCTATGGTTCTATGGTTCCCTTACTTATTTCCTCAATAGCAGAAGACCTACTCAAGTTCTCTTCACTTCTGTAAAAATCATGAATCTCAATGTGCCATGTCTACTGCCTGTTTTGAAAGCTGCCAAGAAGACCTTAGCCTTTAAAGAAGTTTATTCTTCTTGAGAAGACTGAAGAAGTCTCTCCTCAGTCCATAATGATGATACCAGTGTTAATTTTCCTTACTATATTTTGAGCGGATGATAAAAACAGATGTCCAACCAAATCACAGAAACACAAAATGAGTCAGGCTGGAAGGGACCAAGTGGGTCATCTGGTCCAACCTCCCTGATCAAGCAGGGTCATCCTAGAGCACATGGCAGAAGATTGTGTCCAGACAGTTCTTGAATAACCCCAGTGAGGGAAACTCCACAAACTCTCTGCAGATAACAGTGCATTGTTATCTGCACAGTAAAGAAGTCTGTGGATGACTATCTTCTGGGGGAGGGACTCTGTGCCAGAGCACATGAAGGACTCCTCTCCCTGAGCATCAGCAGGAACAACGTGTGATGAACTGACCATAACCCCCATTCCCTGTCTCCCTGCGCTGCTGTGGGGGACGAGGTAGACCTTGGGATGGAGGGAGCAGTGGGGGGAAGGTGATTTTTAAGACTTATTTTACATCTCATTAACCTGCTCTGATTTTGTTGGTAATAAATTCAAGTAATATACCCGAGCTGACTCTGTTTTGCCCGTGACAGTAACCAATGAGTGATCTCTACCAGTTCTTATCTCAACTCATGAACCTTAAGTTATATTTTCTCTCCCCTGTTCACTGTGGAGGGGAGTGATAGAGAGGCTTTGGTGGGTGCCTAGGTGTATCCAGCCAGGGTCAACCCACTACAACTGTTTTATCCCAGCCCATGAGCTTTCTCACTTCTACGCTTCTGATTTTCTCCTTGATTCTACCGGGGGGAGAGTGAGCAATTGTGTGGGGCTTAGTTTTTAGCTGGGGTTAAAGCACAAGATCAGGTCACAAACGCAGGACCACCCCTCTTGATGCCAGAAGCTGCACAGCAGCTGTGAGTTAGGTTCTCTGTCCAAATGCACACCAATGAACTGCTTGTAAAATGACAAAGGTTCACATGGCAACTATTTCTTTCCTTTTGCATGTATTTTCTAATGTCAGTACCTCCTCTTCTTGCAAGTCATCTGTTGAAGTTCCTCTACAATACCGTTTAGGCTACACCCAATATAAAGCAGGTTTCCTGCTCTAGCCCTCTTCTTTTCTGAAAGCTGTTCCAAATAATTTTCCCTCTGGTTAGGCTTGACATTCAAAATGATGAACACATGAATATATTCACCACAATGACAGGACTTTTCTTTTCTTGAGAAACCTTTAGATATTTGCTTTTACGGACTCTCAGAAAGGCCTCAGGAAACCTCAAAATACTTATATGTAACTTTTAAATGCTTATCCAAACTGATTTGAACAGTTAGATGTTTCAAGGTCAAGCACTCAATACAATCTCTGATTAGTAGTGCTCAGCAAATAGCTAAAGATTTTTTTCAGGAAATGCTGTTTAAACTTTTAAAAAAAATCTGCTGTAGCCATTTTATTCTATTTCTCGAGTTCACTTTCAGCTCTGCACTTATATATTTCAGTAGAGCAAAGAAAAATAAAGAATATGGATACTCATAATCGATCGCATTTCATTCATGCATACAAATAATCAAACTTGCATTCAGTAGGCAAAAAATTGTGTGAAATACTGCTAGTCAAAAATGAAAAACATAAATACATAAAGAAATTGTAATACACTTGTGACTTGCCTAGAGACAGAAAACACAGTAAATTGGATAAATTATTCATTATAAATTAGTTTTTCATCTGTAGGATTAAGTGTGAAAGAATAACAATTACACATGACATTTGCTGATGGTCAAGAAATAGATCCACTTGCTTTTAGTATCCAGGCACATATCTGATTTATTATATGGATTATTTGGGAAGAAAAACTGTGTTGATTACTTCCTGCAAAAATAAAAATATTTTCCCTTAAAACATCATTTACAAGTCATATATAAATATATGACAGTGAACCTTTCCTTGTACCTGTACACCATCAGAGTTTTAGTTATTATCTCAGACCATAAAATATCAAAACTATTTAGATTGCACTTAAAAAGTATTATGAAATGACAAGAGATTTTCATTGCAAACTTGTGCATGAGAGCAATCCCACATATTCCTAGCCATCGACTATACATGTTCACAGGACATAGAAGATGAAAGTTGCTCCAAAACATATGAATTTGTCCTACAAGACAGTATGTTTTTTGCTGCAATCTAAGAAGGGGAAATAGAAACACAAACACGTTTGCTTGTTTTTACTGGATTAATGTATTATAAACTGAAATTACTCTTTTAATTATGTGCATATTTAGTGCTCCTGAGAGCATAAGCATTTCAAAACAATACAAAACCGGCTGAATGGCTTCCTAATTTTGATAATCTAGCTGCCTTGATTTCTCCTGCTTTCCATATATTTACCATCCAGGAAAAGTGTAAAAAATGTTCCCTAAAAACTGCTTGCTATCCTAGGACATTTACTAGTGCTGTAAATGAAAAAAAAAAAAAAATTACTTCATTTATAATCCTTATCTTACATTACAGGGGTTCTGTTTTGACATTTGTCACTCGTGGATTAGGAAAAGATGCATATCTGCACAGAAAGGAAGGTCTCATACATTTTGATACCAACAGATAATAATATACTGTCTATCAAGGAAGGGCATACTTTTAAAATTCCTTTTCTAAGCAGCAGTTTTATCTCATTTAATGATGGAAACTGTGTTGAGGTAAATAATACCAGAGTGAATTTTTCCCCCTCCTCTTTTGCTGCTATTGCTGAGTTGTGATTCTTGGCATTAATAGAATGTGCATCCCTGTTTTGAAATGGCCATGATCTAATCTCTATGCTACAAATACATATGGGTGAGAAAAGCTTTAACAACAAAGATTAATTTCTGTTTCATTTTCCTTTCTTGTGTACTAGGAAGACCATTAATTGAACAAAACTGCATCTTCTCCTAGTAATAGGATTAGGCAATAGATGGGATGTTCATCTTAAGCTTTGACTTGTCATAGCTGGAAAAATTCAGAGATCATATTTGATAGTACTTTCTCCTCTATTTGGGTATCTGTTGTTATGGTGACAGTTCCAGGTAGAAACATTAATGAGGATGACTTGAAAGCTTTGATGTGTACAACACAATTATTTTTAACACCTCACAAGAAAAGGTGACAGTTATATAGTACTGCTCCTTGCTAAAGTAGCATCATTGTATCAGCTTTCATGAAAACTACCTGAACTTCTGTTTTTTGTGTATCTGTAACACAATGTTGAATACAAATATGTAATAAAAAGGATTCTGAAGAACAAACCCCCTCATTTTCTCATAAAAGATATAATCTGTTATTCCTAGGAACTTGACTACAGTAAGAACTGACTCTTAGAATAAAATATAAATTTTAGAATATCTGTATTGCTCTTTTGTGACACCCCAAGAACTACCCATCATGATCTCTCATATTCAAAACTAAGCTGTAAAGAAAACTATGAACCCACATCACCGAGCACAAGACTGCAGACACATTGCATGGTTCAGACTGCTGTTCACCTGCAGGGGGTAAGCAATAGAGACAGAGGAATTATTTAATCTCAGCAGTACTTGATGTTCACCACAGAGCTTGGCTCACACACGTTCTGAATGAATGCAGTTACTTACATAGTCTTCATAGGCCTCGTGTGCAGGTGGCGGGGGTGGTCTGTACCCTGGGACAGACGGGGCACCTCTGGCTCGAGGGGTGGGAACGCCCCTGGCCACTGGAGGCACAGGGAGGGCTCCACGGGTCACCGGCGCTCCTCGGGGTGCTTGGGCACCTCGTCCAGGCAGGGGTGGAGGAATTGCACCCCCACGCCCCCTGCGGGGAGCAAAAAGGAACGATCACTTCAGTGTGTACGGCAAGAGAGGGTGTGCTCGTGCAACCCCATTTTAAAGGCTCTTACATTTTTACTATTATTTAAAGCATCATATAACTGTGGAGTGTTGGCAGCTACAAGATCAAGTACTTTAGGCAAGATCTTGTTCAGAACTCATATTATGGAAATGCATTATTTTTAAGCCATCCAGTGCCTTTTACACCTGATCCTGTTGTTGCTTGTACTAATGAAACTCTGAATCATTGTAATTCACAGAGTTGCAGAATTACTCCAAAGCAGTTCTAGAGGGTGAAGAAAATTAGGAACTTTTTCTGTTGCTCTTAAAACTATTTTACAAGAGCAGTCATCACTCTCATTCTCATATTTATTAGGAGAAATGGATTGGCAGAAGATGTTGCAGGATGGCAGAAACTCTCAAGGTAAAGTAGAGGAAGAGGATAAAAGGAGCACAGTAACCTTTCTTCCCATCTCAGTTCAGCACAAAGGAAGGATAGCATGGGATTCTGCTTTCCCCCATGGCACAGAGAGAATGGAGCATACAGACAAACACAGAAAGAGGTTTAGCATCCTTCTGGCAGTTTATGCTCTATCTGCCTTGCTGTAGTAATTAGTAAGTCAGAAGAAGCGGTTTCTGTTTAAAAAGAGGCTCTTGTAACTATACCGTATGATGAATTAGAAGCAGGATATATCAGGGAAGCAGTCTGTGGGGTTTGTTTCAGAGCAGTATCCTCCTTGAATGTGCTGCCCTCTCTGAAGACTGAGAGTGCCAGGTATAACAAACAGTGTGTGACACCCAGATCCAGAGCTGTGAACAGAACTCAGGTCTCCTACAGCACTGTAAGCTGTGCCTTGTTCCCTGCTAAGACAACAAAACCCATAGCACTAGCTCGTGACTTAATCAATCACTGAATGGTTTGAGTTGAAAGGGACTTTCACATATCCTCTAGTCAAAACACCCTACCTTGGGCTGCAACATCTTTCACTAGATCAAATTGTTCAAAGACCTGTCCAACTTGACCTTGAACACTTACAGTGATGGGCCATCCACAACGTCTTTGGGAAACTTGTTCCAGTGTTTCACCACTCTTATTGAAAAGAATTTGTTCCCCATGTCCAACCTCATTCATTTTAAGACTGGTAAAAAGTCTCCGTCTTTCTCTCATATGTAAACTCTCTTTTTATAAGGAATGGCTGCAATGAGGTATACCCAGGGTCTTCTCCATGCTGAACAAACTCAGCTTTCCCAGCCTGACTTCAAAGGAGAGGTGCTCCACCTCTTTGACTATTTTTGTGGCTCTCCTCTGGACCTGCTCCAACAAGTCCATGCCATTCTTGTGCTGAGGACTCCAGAAATGGATGCAGTACTCCAGGCGGGGTCTCACAAGGGCAGAGTACAGGGGCAGAATCACCACTCGTGACCTGCTGGAAACGCTGTTTTTCATGAAGCTCAGAATACGTTTGGCATTCTGGGTTGTGAGTGCACATTGATGGCTCATGCCCAGCTTTCCACCTACCAATATCCCCAAGTCCTTCTCTGCAGGGCTTCTCTCAATTCCTTCATTCCCCAGTCTGTGCTGACACTGGGGATTACCCAGATGCAGGACCTTGTACTGAACCTTGTTGAACCTTACGAGGTTCACACAAACCCACTTCTCAAACCTGTCAAGGTCCCTCTGGACAGCACCCTTCCCTCAAGTGTATCAACCACAGTACCATAAATATAATACTATTGGCATAAATTATCACCATAAATATTTAGCCTTAAAATACTTCCATTGCAATTTATTATTTTAATATTCTCACGGGATGTTTGACTGGAAAATAGGGAAAGCATTCAACATCATAGGATCTGTGCAACTGATTCAGACAGGTATTTTGAAGGACCTGGGCACCAGCACTCCACTGATTATGCTTCGAACCTAATTTAAAATCTGCGAGTTTGTTGCAGTGATGTTCTGAACATCACTGTTAAGTCCAGCCCTTCAGAGATTTTAGGTGTAAGGAAGACTGAACCTAAAAAGACTTTGAGTGGAAGACGGTCATGAAAACATGGTAGACATCTTCAGGGGAAAAAACTCCAAGGTCATAGGCAAGATCAGCCCATTCAATTACCAAGGAACTCCCATGTCAGCATAACATAAGGTACCTCCATATCCTATTTTCTCCAAAATGAAACTCAATTTTTTAGGACCCACCCTGAAATAACCTCTATGGAGAGAAGCCTATAAGTAGCTAGGTCACTTGAGTGCCTGAGGCAACAAATTTCTTAAGGGTTCACAGTGAAAAATAAGTCTGAGAGAGTGTACTAAGATTTTACAATGGCTTTATGAACAAGCAGAGATGTATCTATTACCTAGATATGAAAAAATACTGGGAAGAATTCAGGAAACATTTATATACCAATATTTTTATATTATGACAACCAAATTCATGTAAAACTTATAATACATCAAAAAGATATAATATATATTTATTATATATAAATACATATAACCATAATATGTATAAAAAAAGGTAATTATTTGGCAAATAAAGTTCCATCCAGATTATGTAGCCTTCTCAGACTATTTTTTTTGACCAATGATTCCATGCTAATGACCATACTCGTGCTAGCATAACAATATCCTTTCCTAGAAATATCCTTTCACTGGCTTCATAATCTGCTCTCATTTGTTGTTTATTACTTGTATAGCACCCACTGCAGCCTGTGAACTATAAATCAGAGAACCTGGCACAATAAAGACCACATAAGTTATCAAAAGACAAATATTTTTGTTTACTGACCAGAATCTGTATGTGATTTTTTTATTTTAAACTCTGCTTTTTTACTATTGCTTACACTTTCCAAAGCTACCAGCAGAATAGCTGAGGTTACCCCACCTCGAAGGAGCTGCAGGTGGCACACGGATCCCTCTTCCTCGAATGCCCCGTCCACGTGATGAATCCTCAGAACCGTTCAAATATGACAGTTCTCTCAGCTGCTCCTGGCGAATTTCATCATTATAATCCTGAAATGAAAATGGTGAAACTTGCTGAAACTTTATATTTTGGCTAAGAAATTCCATGGATGGTATTTAGGTGAATTACTCTGCTTTATCACTGGTATCCTGAAAAACTGTACAGTGTGGGTGGACAACGTGGACAGAAAAATGTATATGGGGAGTGAAGGTGGTCTTAAAGAGTATGAACAAGCCAAATAAAACACACATTGTATCTGTATACAAAATGCAAATGGACTTTCACATAGAAAAGACATTAACCTCAAACAGCTTGTAATTAGATAAAAAAATGCATTTTATAAATATTTTATACTTTTTGCAAACTTCCTTACCTACCTTTGTGCACTTAAAACACAAATTCCGCCTTATATTCCATTTTAGCACAACCAGATGATTTAATTCAATACCAATTAGCATCACTGAATATAGAACTGAGTTATTTTGCATATCCTGAAAGGAGCTGTCTCTTTAGGACTCAAGTAACAAAGCTACGTTTACTAAATAAAATTGGGAAATTAAATAAAATAGGCCCATTCTAAGTCAGCAGGGTATCGACTCCAACACTGTAGTTTCTGATGGCTTAGCAGACAGAACATCAGATGAACATCCTTTTCTGATACAAAACAGAATCACAGCCTCATAGAATGGTTTGGGTTAGAAGGGACCTTAAAGATCTAATTCCAGCCCCTCTGACACGGACACTTTGTTGACTTCCTCTTCTCTGGAATGCATGCTTGGAAGCGGTTATCCTTGAATATTAACCAACGTTCTTGGGCCCCTGCTCCTGCAGGGCTCTATCCCACTGCACTCCACCAAGCAGCTCCCTGAAGAGGCCTAAGTCCGCTCTCAAGTCCAGGGTAGAGCTTGCTGTGCACCCTCCTTGCTGCCCTAAGGATCTTGAAGTTCACCATTTCATGGTCACTGCAGCCAAAGCTGCCCTTGAGCTTCACATTCCCCACCAGCCCCTCTTCCCACTTGGAAATTATCCTCAGTGCAGTCCAGGAATGCATTTGCCCTGCTGTGTTGTCCCTCCAACAAATATCACGGAGGCTGAAGTCCCCCATAAGGGCTAGGGCTTGTGAACAAGGAGCTGCTCCTTTCTATCTATGGCATGTGTCATCCACTAAAATACATAATGGGCAATTTTTCTTGTTTTACAAGTTTTGGCTCAGTCAGAAGTTCTTTTTTCTTTAGCTTCCTTCCTTTGTATTCAGCTCTTTGCGGGGTGATCACAGCACTAAGAGTCCATTGCAGTAGCCTGCTCACTGGCAGCATACCCATATGACAGTTAATTATTTTTTCAAAACAAAGATTATTGAATTTCAGCCCTTCAGTCCTTCCATCCTTCCACAGGCAGCTGCCACCGACTGTCACAGAAGGGCCTGCTTCTTGGGTGGGTGACCATCCAGGGCACGTTACAAGTGACATCTCTTTTGGCCAAGTTAAAGACCAAATGAACAGGAGGATGAAACTGGAGCCTTGCTTGTTCCTTCTTAAGGACCTCTCTTTGAAGATATGACCCTGATCCTCTCATGTTCTAGGAAAATGTGGGCCTGCTCATGATTTCTCTTCTAAATTACTAAGGAGTGTAGCTGGAGTGAAAGCTATTACTGAAATTCAGAAAAGAGCCTCAGCTATACAATACAGTGCATGATAATTGCAGAACAAACATAATTAAAACCAAACCCCTAATTTGCTAATAAAGTAGACAATGGCTTTCAATTTACACTATCCCCAAATCTTCTTGCACATTTTTCTATTATTCTAACATTAATGGTAATAAGCCAAAGACATCTTCCTAAGTCACATGCGCTCCATAAAACACAGAGAGAAAAACACAATCAATGAGATCACATTTACGGAATTGCTGGACCAGATACTACCATGCTGTGCTTAACATCACCTGTTATTCACACTGGGTTTCCAAGGATTAGGACTTCAAACTTGCTGTTTGAGTTTACCCTTCAGATTCCACACCAATGCTGGGACTGAACTTCATTAATAATGCAAGTATAGTTTGCAAAAGGAAGATGTAGGTTAAAAAAAAAGAGAAAGGACCTGCAAGGGACAGAAATTGGAGTTTCGGAGTTGCTGTGTTAACCTCTCTCCTTTGGAATATTGCTGTATAAATGACTTCTACCAGAAATTGCCTCAAAGCTGCTACTCCTTCCTCAGGTACAAACATAATTTAAAATCTAAGTATGGATGAAATGGAAAATCCTAATTAAATTTGTAACATAGAACAAGATCTGCAAATCTTCATAATTCTGTCATGCAACAGCCTAATTTTAGTGTACAGGTTATTTACTGCATGTCCCATGAAGAAATGTGTATTTTTAAATGGCAAGATAAAGACAACAAAGAACACAGAAGACGCTGGGACAGCTATCTTGAAAGAGAAAGATTTCAATTTAAAAAAATTATTCTATATAAATAATTTATCTTAGGTGCCACTTAAAAAGAATAAGGATCATAATTTCTAAACCTGAAACCTGAAATTTTCAGCAGAAATGCTCATTTCAACTCTTTCATTATATAGAAACATAACACTGAATTAATCTTTCATAACTGCTACAAGTATAGCTACAGTCAGCGTATCTATCTGGATGAATATTTAATTGTAGCTGAGTTCAGAGCCTAGCACAGGAGTAAAATTATGCTGCTGATGTTTCATATATATCCAGTCCTGAAAAAGAGTACGTGATGTTGCAAGACATACCTATACTGAAGAGAGCATAAGGAAGTAGCTACACACTGCAGCAGTATAACTGTTTCAGAAAAAACCCCAAACTACTTCTTGTATTAAAATAAGCTCATGAGAAATGCTCTGTACTTTATAGCTTTTCTTATAGCTCTCTAATAGTCTTAACAGCTATTCTTACAGCTGATAATCTACATTAACTTCTACATTTTGCTCTTGTTTATATCCTTAAAAACATTACTACCTATAAACAGCTTTTCCATTTACTGATGATATGAAGGGTGCCACTGATTGTGAGCTAACCACCCCCGGCCATGACTGTTCACCCAAACACACATTTTGACTTTAGAAATACCAAGGATTTACAACTTCAGCAAAATCAGTAGCACCCAGGGCCAACACAAATTTTAATGTTTATGTAAATGCCCAAGACCTCAAGTGACATATTTAGATAAAACATTTACTATTCTAGAGTACACCAACATGTTTACCCCAAATTACCAATATTATGTTTATTGGTGGAGGTTGGGAATGATTAATTAGGTTGGTTCCCTTAACTGCTGTAGGAACAAAGGAAACCCATGTCCAGCTTTTCCAAAGGAAATCTGAGTCTGACTGGTGGCAGCTCACCCATGAGCCCTTCTGGCAGCAGTGGCAGGAGGTGCAGCAAAGAGGGGAAAGCACATAAGCTGCTAGAGAACTCAATAAACCATTTTGGTAAAAAAATAGCAAAGTATGATGGAAGCTGCAAAACCTGATCTGAATTAACAAAAACATGTATTGGCAAGGGAGGAGAGTTAATAAAGAAATCAAAGGGTAAGGCATAGACAGACGAAACGGATTTTGGGAATATATATCTATCATTACCATAACAAAGGCTCATAGAAGTCAAGGATAAATCAATCCCTTAAGGACTGTGATCTCCTGTCCTGATGTACTCAGCACATTTAAATTCTATTATAATTCTATTAATAAATACCATTACTCTTATCTAGGACAGCTGAATTTCATTCTAACCAGATAGTTAGAGAGAAAGCAATTTAAGTTAAATGCAAACTACCTTAAGAATGCAGTTATACATGTCAAATCTAAGATAATCACAATTCTTCACATTGACAATTGTGAAGTATGAATAGGGCTCATTTGGTCCCTTATACAGGTGACACTTTAGAGAACACACACATTCCTCACACAGTAAAGCTAGCCATGCATCATGCGAAGAGCAGACTACCCTCCCCTGAGTGTCGCTGCTGCTAGGACAGATTTATAGCTATCTTAATGCTACAAACAGCTACATACTTGTATCTACGTCATCAAATTTTTAAATAACTGAAAATGTAGTTAAAAAAAAAGAAAAAAAATCCTTGTCTTGTGGTTATTTAGCATCAATAACTCAACTATAGAGCTGGTCTCTGCAGAGGTCCTATGGTCGTGGAAATCTCAGTTTGCACTATGTAGCACTCTTTCTCTCCCATGCATGTAACATCCTCTGAAGCTCTGTGTTGCCAATAGAGAGCACTACAATCCCAGACATACATATGCCTCTACCTGCCACCTTCTCTTCCTGCGCTCAGGTAGCACAAAGGGAATAGGAGATGGATTTGGACTCCTGCAGCACTTCTGCATCCTGCCACGCTCCACATCAGCAAGAGTTCCAGGGCGCTGTATATTTGCAGAGATTCACTAAAGCTAGAGAATCTCCCCTAAATTCTGTTGGTGCTGCCTTTGGGCTATTTTCAGGGAACTTAAATTCCAATTAGCCTAAAATTTCCAATGAGTAAATGCTTCAGAAAACTCATAGCCAGACAATGGGACACAGAAGACTCAGTGAATTTTAGGTGGAGCTAGGTGATGGGAATTTGGCTTTTTTTAAAATTTTTGTTTTGTTTTTGTTTTGTTTTTAGATGCATACTGATTTTGGACACTAAAAGAGACATTGTCCACATACTCCCTTGTGTATATGCAGAAGCACTAAGCCTGTGAAAATAAGTGGTGGTGAGGAATTCCTGGAGTCCCTGCTTCATTGTGTTCTGTGTGGCCTTACAAAGGTGAACTGTGCTATGATTCAGCTTCCAAGCATGGTGAGAACCACGTATCTGGACTCAGGGGGTCAGGATGTGCAATTCAGTATGCTGTAGAGGGCAAGTCCCCAGAATTCCCACTTTTTAACTGAGTTATTTAACTCAGTTAACTGAGTGATTTAATATCAGGCTGTTACAAAAAAAGAATAGCCCTGGCTGTTCAGTACCAGAAGAGCTTGATGAACTAAACCCTGAGTCAACAAGAGATATTTGGCATTTACTGTTATTTCTTTATATTTTACAATCCTGGTCTATGACTTCAAAGCATTCAAATGTAAACTTATCAGACTTTTTCTAGCACATATCCATAGCATCTCTTTATCAGTGTCTACTTAGGAAACTTAGAATTGTGCCAGGTAGGTTGGATAGCCCTCTCTACCACCTAAAATTTGAGTGAGATGGTGCTTCAGGTGGGTATGTAAATTATGCACCTGGGTGAGGGCAACCTCCGGTATCAATGTTGGCTGAGGGATGAACAGACTGAGAACAGCCTGGCTGGGAATGCCTTGGGGGTGGTGGGTGAGAGGCTGGACATGAGCTGGCAAGGTCAGCTTGCAGCCCAGAAGGCCAATCATATCCTGCACTCCATCAAAAGAAACATGGGCAGCAGGTCAAGGGAAGCGATTCTACCCCCCTGCAGAATCTCTCTGGTGAGACCCCACCTGAGTGCTGTATGCAGCTCTGGGGTCCCGAGTACAGGAAATTGACCTGTTGAAGCAAGTCCAGAGTAGGCCCATAAAGTTCAACAAAGGGATGCAGCACCTCTCCAAGAGGAATGTCTGAGATAACTGGCTTTGTTCAGCCTGGAAAAGAGAAGGCTTCAGGCTTCAGACCTGATTGCATCATTCCAGTACCTGAAAGGAGCCTAAGAGAAAGATGGAGAGACAGGTTATGTAGTGACAGCACAAGGGGGAATAGCTTCAGACTGAAAGAGAGTATATTTAGATAAGACATTAGGAAAAAATTTTTTACTGTGAGTGTGGTGAGACACAGAAACAGGTTGCCCAGAGCAGTTGTCAATGTCCCACTCCTGAAAGTATTCAAGCACAGGTTGGATGGGGCTCTGAGCAACCTGATCTGGCGGAAGGTGTCCTTGTCTACGGCAGGAGGGTATGAAGTAGATGATCTTTAAGGTACTTTCCAACCTTTCCATGATTCTATGATTCTAGGAACTGCATCCTCAAACTTCATCCTTTGTCAAATACTAATTCAAAGCTCATTGAAAAACAAGAGATCCATTTGTAGCTGAGACCACACCTAGCTATGCAATTCCTACAAAGTTCATCAGAACTGTGGGAACTGGCTCTCGCCCATTCTATGTGGGTGTCTGATGGGTATTACGTATGTTCTCAACAGTACATAGTAGAGCTCAAAACTGACATCTGTTTTGGTAAGACCCACTCTCTGAACCCATGTTTAATGTATATGCATGGTTTCCTGGTTACCTACAGTCAAAGCCATCTGCTAAGATGGCTTTTTGCCCATTTCCAGATCGGTCTGGTTATTTTACTAGAGCATAGGTGCCAGGTAATCATGGGTTTAGAGGGACAGCCTGCAGAGCACCACAAGTGACAATGCTTCTGCCAGAATGACTGCAATACTACATTAGCAACACATGCCTCTTTGCATTTGCCCATATATATAGGCACTTAAGCAAAGCCATTTTGTGTGCATGTAGTTCTCTGGCAGACAGTAATCCCAATAAATGCATAAAAAAATAAATATAATCCGAGTCCAAAGAAGAATTTATTTTCCCTAAGCAATCAACAACTTAACTAGATCCATAGTCATAAATGTTATACCACATATGCAAAAAATTGCAGTCTTTACCTGCTTATAGTCTGCCTGAAAAATAAACCTTAATTGTGTGGATCACCCTGAGAGACTGAAACACATAAAACAGACCATACATTTCTCTCAGTAGCGGTCTGAATGTGTTGCAGCCAATATGAGTTTCAGCTTCTAAATGCCTATGGGCAGAATGCAAGCAGACATAAGCTAGAGCCACGTACACTTGCCTCTGAGGTTAGTTGACAGCTGGGAGATTTGTCAGCTTGCCACAGAGAGCACTCACCCAAGCGTGGATGTCATTTTTCTCTTTGAGCATGCACAATTAAATCTGCCTGGCATCATCAGCATGGGGCACCGCACTCTACAAGCACAGTGGAAGGGAGGGGGGTTGTCTTGCTCCTCGGCATCTGAAGAGCAGCTGTCAATCCCAGGATGTAAATTGTGCATAGGCAACTGCTATGGAACTTCAACTCAGATAGTCTTTGATAGAACACAGCAAAATAAGCCTCATCTAATTGTATAATCAATTTAAATTTTGGGTTTCACACTAAAGAGACCTTTCATCAGATGATTACTCCAGGTTACATGGAAATGCTGTTAGCCATACAAAATAACCACACTGAAGATGGGTGCATGGCATTTGAAAAACCTGCAGAAACCTGTATTAAATTTCAGCCATTTACCCCTATTTGTTCCCTCCTCTTTGCTCACGAGCCCCCAAACAAATGGATACTGTGGTCTGTAATTCATTCAAATGACAGCTACGCTGGCACAGAAGTCAGTTAGCTGACAGCTCCCTATCCCTGAATTTAATTCCAAGTGAGTCCTGGCTGCCAGAGACTTGCGCTTATTTACAGCTGTCACTTGAAGGAGACATATAAGGGAATTGATAATATGAACAGAGGGCATATAGCGGGCTGCAGGAAGGGTGGTGTAGCCACCCAATCCTAAAGAAATTGTTACAGATTCACACTGGATGTTTAAACTGGCTCCTAGGAAGGAAGGGATATGATCCAGCTGGTCTTCCTCTGGGAAAACCCAGTTGCTTCAAAGGGGGAAGGGAGAGGAGTAGGACTGCCAGTGTTCTCCAGCTGTTTGCCAAAGCTCTGCAACTACTGAGATCACTAAACTCTTAAGGCTGGACTAACCATCTACTACAGTCAACATTAAAGTCAACAAAAGTAACAAGCCATACATAACCCCTATGCATCCTTTTTTATTACAGTTATGCCAGGTGGAATTGCCTCCTGCTATCCACTGCTGCAGGTTTAGACTCCCCTAGTCAAGGATAACAGGGACAGCAAAAGCAGCCAGCGAAATTCAGACACATTTACTCTTGTTTAGTGTGCCTGTCTCATCCAGCCTGGCTACAGCTACACTCTCTTGGTCCCATGTGGCACAGTAATCAAAAGATGCTGCTCGTCCTGAGGAAACTGGAAAGAGCAATGAAGGATGAGAAGTCTGGAAAGAAAATATCTTACTACAGGTTTGTGGAGTGGCCTCTCTTTTATGGCTTCTGAGTCATTTTAGAACTTTAAAAAATTCCATCAGATGATAATTTATACAAGACGATAGTGCAGAGTATATGGGGACTGAACTTGATACATGACACAGGAATTAGTTTTTAAAGAAATTTTACTGCTTTTTTTTACTTGTTGCAATAGAGGGCAAAGATAACATAAGCTGTCTTTGGAGTAAGGACTCTGTTGGCAAGCACTAAGCCTATTTTAGAGATGCAGAGAAGAAAGGTTCTTAATAGTCCTACTAGTATATACTGAAATCTATTAATAACTGTGGTCTAAGTCAGGAGATAGAGAATATCTTAAATTCAGTCAATACAGACCTGCTGTAACAACCTGTGAGCAGAAGCTGGCAGAATGTTGATTTGTCACAGCCAGCACTGTCTCTCGACAGAGGAGCTGTGGGGATGGTAGCATGGCCTGTGTGTTTGATTGTCCATTTTTCCAGGAAAAGGATTTCTCCAGACTAACCCTGGTTCTTGTCTAGTTCCTGATGCATGTAGGTACCTTTAGGAATCCCGAATTCTCTTTGAGCATTCAGTTTAGCCTTAATCTGTGTCTAGGAAGCTTTTTTGTAGGCTCAGAATAAACTTGCTATGATTGAAGCAGCACTGCCTCCTCTCCTGATGGCACAATACCAGCACCAGCAGCATCACTGCCTGGCACAGCTGCTTGGCAGAGAACAAACTGGTGGCACAGACTGAGACAAAGCTGGACTGACAGCAAGAAAAAAGATGAAGATGGAAACTCCTCCCAGGATCCTCAGGCTGCCATGAGGGCTTGCCTTTGGAAGACAGCAGTGTCTTTGGCATTTTGTCTAGCCAGAGTTCAAAGCAGAAAACACAGCATCTGTATTTTTCATGCACTCCTTCCACACACCAATCTGACTAGCACAAACTAAATAGCATAGCACATCCAACCCAGAGTCAAGACTTTTTTGCATAGTAAGGAAAAAATAAAATGAAACATGCTGGGAAGATGATCTGTAATGGCACTGTAAAAATACAAGAGCAATTTTCACTGCTGGAATAAAAGATATTTTAAATCTACTTGGTTTGAACTGCTATATTCTAAATTAGTTTCATTGTTGACAGATTTATGGTTAGCCAGTGTAATGGTACAGAAGACAATCAGAGTAGAACAAGCAGGTATGTGAGGGTCCCCCCCTCCATACTAAATTCAGTAAGGATTGAATGAGGAAAAGACAGTGAAAGGAAGCTGCTATTGAACCCCAGAGTCACTGTCTGAACTGTCACAAAAGTAAAAATATTTAAATCATTTATATACAGTTATATTTATGCATTATCACAGAATTAGTATAAATATGGCTACATAAAAATGACTTTAATATTTTTATCTTCTGTGAAGTTTTTTAAGTTTATGCCTACCTTCAAGTGAGAAAGAGTGGAAATATAGAAATAAATAAACAAAAATATTGAAAGGAAAAGAAACATACCAAACACAAAAAGTTGAAGTAATGTCAGTGGAAAACTAAAACAAATGGCACGCTCAATATCCTAGCAAAAAATACTTTCTTAAGTATTTAGGTTTAAACCACCTGATTTAATAATCCCATTAGGCAGGTATGTAGCAGGTATCTTTTAGGTTTGGTCTTTTCAGAATGAGATTGAGACAGAAGGAAAGATGATTAAGAAAATCACAAGCAGTAACAAGAGGTAAAAAATAACTTGCAAAGAAAAGCTTAGATCATGTACAAAGTATAGATAGGTTCATTCCCTAGTGTCTCTACTCTTTTTAAAATACCTAGTGTATGAAAGACTATGAATGAAGTGTATAAAAACTGAGTAAGTAATTAATGCAGTCAGATCTAGGTGAAAGTATTGTCAGAGTTTCTAGCTAAACAAATCAATATATAACATGATAAAATGTTATCAGTTCTATACTTGCTTTTTAATTTGAATATATTTTATTTTGTTATTGCATAAACCCTTTAAATAAGATTATCCAACAGGAGATGTGGCATCCATATTTATAATGTCTCCTCTCCTTGTCTGTAGCGTGCATTAAAGAAAGTTTCAGATACTTAAACGGAATTACCACCTTTTCTTTTTCTTCTGTTAACAGAATGTCATCCAGTTCCTGCTTATTACCAGGTAGCAAGAAGCCTTTTAGCTTCTTACTTTTCTTCATGGCTACTGCATCTAACCTATCCCTCCCCAAGTGGCTGCACAAGAAGACCACTTCAGATAAAATACAAACTATATGGGCTCAAGGGGAAAAATTGAAAATGTTCTGCAGCTGAAGGACCCTCTCACTGAGAACATCTGAACAGAAGCAACTGAAGATCCAGATCAAACCCAGCTATTAAACCAAGGAGTGGCAGTGTAGTAGAGGCAGAGATGTAGGCAGTCATGTGGAATGCTGTCAGAAAACTTACAGGTAAAAACTGTATTTATAAAAAGCATCCAGAACTAGAAAATCAGATTTTAAACAGCTGCTTTTATGGCAGGATATTCCATTTAGTATATGAGCATCTGTATTTCACCCCAGCTTCTGCATTCACTAAAGTGTTGCTCTAGGTATGACATATTCCTGCATCAGGTAGCCTTGATGATATTCACTGGACACAGAAGCAAACTGTATTCTAAAGAGGAAAATCTCAGGTACACTGAGAGATGTAAATGGCATAAAAAAAATCAGACTCAACTATTATATTCCTTAGATAATACTGGATTCATTACCATATAACTTGTTAAACTTCATTTCTGACTCCCAAGTCCACCAGTGTATTTTTTTATAAACTGGTTTATTTTTCTTGAAATGCAATATAATAGAATTTAATTCAAACTTTTAAAGAGTTTCATGATGATAATTTTAGCACTGAAAATTAAACTCCCACTTTGTGAAATCTGAACATATTTTCTATATGAAAGAAGCAAATAGTATTCAGTACATTTCTTAATTTCCAAGTAATGTGATTAGTAATTAAATATGGTACTAAATGGGGAAAAATTTGCACCTGCAAAAATTTTTACATTTCCTTTAATGTTTAATAATTGTTATGTTTTATAATATTTATAGTGTATATATATATATATATTTATAATATTTAAGTAATGGCATATAAGGACATAAAGGGTTGTCCTCCCTGCTTATTATGAATGTTCATCACTAAACTGTTTCAAAATGTCTAGGTCTCTTTGAAACCATTTATCTGGACCCTTATCAAAGAACCACCCAAATAAATTCAATTCTGTGCTATGAGTCAGAAATCCATAAGAAGGGAATTATTAATTTACTGTCTTTTTATTCACAGAGATGAAATTTGTTTTTTTCTCTTATGCTATAGCAGAAAACTCACACATGAGAACTGGGTGAAAGGAATGCTCATAGAACTTTTTCCAACACAAATGTAAATCACTCTTTTAGATTAGAACTAAATTCTTCAGTCTTTCCTAACCAGCTGAAGCAAAAAGTTTCTCTAATTGTTTACTAAATTACTGTGAAAGCAAGTATAGGTATTTAAAATACAACATATATTGAGGACTAGCTCCTAAATCAATATTATTGATTACTAATATGGCTAACACTATCCTGGCCATAAATTTCCATTCTTAAAGTTTCATACTGAATAGTGATGCCTTAGGGTTTTCATGAATTTGTAGATTTTTATACTTCTATGTAGTTTCTTGCATTCAGGGAAGCTAGCAACCTCTAACC
>JAWWEE010000105.1:90857351-90903213 GCA_035221455.1 Xenops minutus | reverse complement strand
AACAGCCGGGAATGAAATGAAAGGGACGCCTTTCGGATTAATTTACTCTGCATGTTTGAAGCGGTGGTGCCTGGAAAGAGCTCTTCGTATTCCTGAGGCCGTGAGTTCAACCTAGCACCGGTCTTTTCTCTCTGTTACTTGTCAACATGCGCTGTACTCTTTTATACTTTTTATACTGTATATACTCTTTTATATTCTGTATCCCAAAGCCCTATAAGTAAAAGAACTCTACCTTACCTACATAAAGTTGTTTTGGAAAGTTTTTTTCCCTCTCCTTATGGCAACAATAAGGATAGTGAAAATAGGGTTGAATAATAAGTAAATGAGAGGGATCTTTTCTTTTTTATCCTAGAAATGCAAGGTCAGATTGATGAGATGTTATATGAGTAAGCACAACTCACGTGCTCTGAAACACTTTGCTGAGCTCAGTGCCACCTTAAACGTGGACTCACTGATTCCATCTGGGAACAGGACCCAGGGAGTTGTGAGCCAAGTACCATGTAAGCTGAGTTTGCCCAGCAGGCTTCCCATTCAGCACAAATGGGGTACGCTGGTTCAGAGCCCACATGTGAGCATCGCCGATTCCATCTGTGTTTAGGACTCCAGGACAGTTACCCCACATGCAGAAACCCCACAAACACACCCAAACCAGCTACCCAGAGCCTTGCCATCTTAATATTAAAACATCAAAAAACAGCTCTCACCTTATATTACATGTTTTCAGACTAAGAATTACATAGACTTACAACAGTGGAATTATTTGGAACTGAATACAAGTGATTGTGAAACCATTGGTTCCAAACTTTTATTTAAGCATAATTAACCCAGTTCTACATTATTGATTTTAGAAGCATAGAAATCCATGCTAGACATTCCTTCTAGTTTTCCATTCAATTCAAGCAAAATGTTTTAAATTATATACGCCAAGTTTAGGACAACTAATACCTCATCTTTTGATATAATAATTCACTTCATCATAGAAAATATGAGTGGATATTAAAGAAATAACACTAACTTCATCACTGTTGTTCTGTTGAAGGAAAGAGTGCTATAAATGGAATTAACTGAGAACAGCTTATTTCTTCTTTCTCATAATTTAAATGATCAATTCTTTTAACCGAAATGTATTTACCTACAACAAAAAAATATTTAATTTAATAAATTTTCACTGTTTCCCATTTGTTTCAATGATTAATCTGGATAGGTACTAGGTGACAATATCTCATGAGGCATTTAAATTCAGCATAGCAAACCAAGGCTAACACATGACTTCATCACACCTCAAGGTGCTGAGTATTTTCAGCTTCCAGTGGCTGCAACTAATGCTACTTAGCAGCAAAGGTAGATTATCTTATTGAATTTAAGCTTTCCAGAGCTGGTGTTTATGAGATTAAAGTCACCAGTCCAGCTCTCTGTTGGGCAGATTTGACTAACTCCCACTTATTTCACTTCTCACCACTGCTTGGGCTAAGTCGATTGGGTAAAAGCTTCAAGATTCTCCTGGATTCCCAAAAAATCCTGGGTTAAAAATTTCTGTCTTAACCCGAAATTTTGATGTCCAGGCTTTCCCAGAGCCTCACTAAGGCATTCTGAGAATTATCATACCTGATATTGCTGTTAAAACCCCAGAATTTTTCATCACTCAACTTGATGATTGCAGGTTATACAAACTGGAAAAATTTAACTGCCCTCAAGTCTGCTCCTGTAGGTCTGTTCACCCACAGATAAACAACTAGCTTTATTTTTCTGCACATGCCAATAATGACGAGATAGATATCAGACACCTCTTCTTGCCTGTACTCCTCCCATTGAGCATCCATTGCTTTGTCTCTGCTAAAGGAAGAATTTGCAACTAACTTCCAAAAAATGCTCCCTGAACAATCACCATTACCATGTTTGTGCCAACTGTATGACTGTGAATTTATTTTTATTTTTAAATACTTGGCAAGCTATGTCCCAGGACTCTTCAATCTCAAGATTGAAGCAAGCCCCAAAAGCAAGCCCGTCTCAATCCTACACTTCCTTCTCTATAAGAAAGCAGAGCAAAACAAAAGCAACTGTAACTAATTTACTTTCTCAAGTGGTTCTACTTTTCCACTGGAAATTCTGGAATCTGATGTAATAAACTGCTCTCCTTGACTGTTTTTTATGCTCCTGAAGTATACAGTGACTCCAGACTAGTAAGGACCATCATCTGTATACTTTGGAAAGGGTTTTGAAGCAGGAATAGGCTGAGAGAGCTGTTAGAAGAATCTTATTTTAAATACTACAATACATATAAGCACATTCCATAGTTTCTTCAGTACTGGGAAACCTCCAAACAAGTCTTTCTTAATACAAGCAGGGCCTTACAAGTGCCAAATTTCTTAAGTGGAAATTGCATCTCATTGATTGCCTTCATTTGGGTTCACTGCAGACTGGCAGAGATTAAGCATCTGAGAGAGTATTTGTAAATATATCAGTTCTTGTTAAACATTTATGCATAAACCCAGACACAAAGAAATTAAGGATACATCACAAAAACCTATCCAGTAGCTTTTCAAACACTGCTAGGTATACTGCACAAACCAGGAGCACTTCACATTTCTCCAGGTTTTGTCCTATTGGCAAAGCAATCTTCCCTTCACCTCTCTAGGGCCATTTCCCAGAACCAACTTAAAATATCCAACCTAAGAAAAAAGGCTGCATGTGCTAAAGAATGCAACACAATCCACCATCAACTCAGTTTTATACAGTCAACACAGTAATGTGAAAATGTTGCCTTTTTATCGTATTTTTTAAAAAACCCAAAACATTTGAGGCAAGCTCAGGGATTGGTTGAAGCCTCAACCATGACTTATTAGAATATTTCTTCTGTATCCTACTGGGTCTCTTTGCATCTTGTAATTTCTGAATTTTCTATTTCCCTAAACACCATTCACAGTTAGAACTATAATTCTGTTTTCTGCTTTTGGAAAAAAACACTTGTTTCTATCTAACTAACTCCTACTGACACTTTTTTTTTTCTTTCTTTCCCCTCAGCAGGGACATGAGTTTTAAGATTTGGAAAACAGAATTTTCACACATCACAAAAAAAACCCCAAACCCAAAAAAGACAACAGATTATCAAGCACTGATGAGTATTTGCAAGTGGAAAATAATTTTTATAAATACATCAGCAGATGAACTTGTATTTTCAAGGATTCAGGATGGGGGCCAGGGGTTGCGATCAGTGGCCCAAAGTTCAACAGGAGGCCAGTCATTAGTGTTGTATTCCAGGGGCTGATGCCAGCTCCAATACTGTTTGATATCTCTATTTATGACTTGGATGATGGATAAGAGTACTCGCTCAGCAAGTTTGCAGCTGACACAGAACTGGGAGGAGTGGCTCATACACCAGAGGGTTGTGCCACCATTCACAGAGATCTTGACATGCTGAGAAATGGGAAAAGAGGAATCTCATGAATTTAAACAAGAAGTGAAAAGTCCTACACCTGGAGAGGAATAACATGGGCACCAGTACCTGGTGAAGGCTCAGTGTTCTGGAGGCCATTTTCTGAAGCTTTGCAGTACATGACTTTGGGGTTCTGGTGAACAACAAGCTCACCAGGTACCAGCAATGTGCCTTTGGGGCAATGCCATTTTCGACTCCATCAGGAAGGGCACTGTCAGAAGGTCAAGGCAGGTGATTATTCCTGTGTATCAGCACTGGCAAGGGGACACCTGTCTGTGTCCAGTGCTGATCTTCCAAGCACAACAAAGATATAGAGTTACTGGACTGAGTCTGTCGTAGGACCACTGAGAGGATTAAGAGACATCTTTCCTGAGGCGAGGCTAGGAGAGTTGGGGCTGTCCAGCCCGGAGCGCAGGCAGCTAAGGGGAATCTCATCAATGTACATAAATATCTAAAGGGAGGGAATGAAGAAGAGGAAGCCAGACTCAGTAGTGCCCACTGATAGGACAAGTGGAAACATCTGCAAATTAAAACACATGAAATTCAATCTGATCACGCAAAACTGCATTTTTCTTTTTCTTTTTTTCTTTTTCTTGTGAGTATGACTGAACAGTGGCACAAGTTCCCAGAGAGGTTGAGGAGTCTCCACCTTTGGAGACATTCAAAAGCTGTCTGGACACAGTCCAGTACCTGGAGAGGGTTGGACCAGATGACCTCTGGAGGTCTCTTCCACTTCAACCACTCTGTTATTCTGTGAAAGGACACCCTACGCTATAAATTATTTGGTGGCTTAAAAAATGTTCCAGGTTCACAGTAGTAACCTCTACAAAACTCTGTAGCTGAATAACTCATTTCTTATGCTGAATTAAACACTCCCAGAATGTGGGCTGAAGTAATTTTGAAGAAGAGTCTGTTCAGCTGCCATCACACTCTCCTGCAAATGTAAGTTAATTCACATTCACAGCATCACACCTACCTCCTTTAAGATGTAATTTAATCTTCATAGTTCTCTTTCTTTTAGGTCTGAAATTTTCTTGCCATGCAAGTTTCAGATCATCACAGCAGAAAATGCCCAGCTAAGACTTGCTAGGGTTTATCACCATGCTGTATTTTATTAAGACAGCCTGCATTTACAGCCATGTTTTAAAAGCACATGGTCTTGCAGCCACAAAAAATTAGGAACACAAACTATTTGTAAAGAGTTGTCAATCTGCTTGCTCCACGTGCAACTGGTGAGTGCCTGTACTTGTACTCATCTTGTACTCACCAACAGAGATTTCGCTAAGAACTACCGTTTATTGCTCTGAAAATACATTTGCATTTTCCAACACCGTACATTTTCTTTTCCTTACTGTTTTTACGTACAGTCATAAGCTAAAGTATCAAACTTTTTGACTCAGTACAGGATGTTTTTCTAAACTTCGCCAATGAAAGGAAATGTGTCTCTGAAGCATTTTGTCTTCAATTCAAATGGCCAATTCAGATGCAGAAATGTTGATGAGTCATGTTAAGAGCATACACATTTTCTGAAAGGTGTATTTGGCAAACACCACTGGCAGCCAGAGAAATATTTGAACAGACAAGCAAGTCTGTGTGCAGTTGAAGGTAAGATTTAAATGGGAACTTAGTTTTACCTCTTACTTTTTACAGCTTTTAATTATATTGAGGCAGCTTTGTGAACAATTCTGTTCCATGGCATCCAAAAATCTAAGAAAGCCTGAGTTAACTCATATGCTTAATTAAGGCATTTAAAATTAAAAATCAGACAATAAAAATATTTAACACTGGATTATGTAATTTGTGGTATGAATTTTAACTGTAAGTATTTCTACTCTATCAGTTGATATATAAATGTGTCCATTGATCCTCTCTACTGCCAAATAGTTTGTTGTTTTATTAATGTGCAGTAGAGTTTTTCCATAGCAATCAAGGGCTAGAATCCTGCTTTACAGGAAAACTTCAGGGTGTAAAACTAGAAAAGAAGAAATACATGCCATGTTTTCTTTATAAAATTCAACAAATAGCTTGTATCTAAATACAAAGCTAATGATCTGAGCCTCCAGGCTAGTATAACTGGGACAAAAGTAGTGCTAGAACATGATTTTCACAATAACCTATGATAAAGGTTAGATTCTTTTTCCTCCTGTAATGGCACCAGTTTTGTTTCTCATTGCTGAAGTTTGATACAATAGCTTAATTATCTGCCAAAGCAATATCTTTGTAGTTCATCTTCTTTTGGTTATTGTTTAGCTTCATGATTTTGACTTGTTTGCTATTCGGCAGTGAGTGCTGATGAGGAAAATGCAATATAAGATTACAGTGGAAACTATGGAAACTAGTTGTCACCAGTGATATTGCAAACTGCCTTCTAAGGCAGATGTTGGATAATGAATTTCCTGGATTAAGATAGCAGAATATTGCAACACTCAGTTAATGCTAATACACCAGATGTATAAGCTATGGAAAGATGCTCATCCGTTTAAGACAGTGATGTGATTAAACAGGTTTTTGAAGTAGAAGTAAGATATAAATCATCATACATTATCAGTGCTTCTCATTTTAACACAAGTACCAAGCCTGATATAAAATTACAGTTTATATATTTCACATTCATCTGGCACAGACCAAGAAAATGCAATAACAAACTAGTTCATCAGTTCCTGATTTTAAATTATTAATATTTCTCTAGAGTCGAGTACAAGCATAGTCCAGCTCTAATGACTAATGAGGTTCTCTTGATATCACACATTTTTTGCCCAGGTGTCCTCTTTCATTCTACGCACAGTATACACCTGTGCTGAGAATTTATCAAGGTTATATGGTGAAAAGAAAATGGATCTCAAAACACACAGCCATCCAAAATGAAAATGCCATTCATTGCAATGGCTTCCATCTGCATCACATACTCAGATTTTTCATTCTCTCATCATCACACTAGAAGGAGGGTTTTTTAATTGTGTGACCCATTCTGTAGCAGACTGGCTTTTTTTCACCTCATGAAATAAAAGATTAAGTGCTATATGACAGATAATATGGTAATTATTTTAGAACACATAAAATTTAATAATATGCATTTCTTATCAGACAACTTCAGCTTATTCAGTGTCACTCAAGCCTGAATATAATAACATGATAATGATGCTTTATGCTATTACCCTGCATCACTTAATGCCCACTTAAGCTTTCAGACAATAAAATGCTTAAGGAAGAGATTTTCTTCACTGTTTTAGCATTTTCTGCCTATGATTAAGTACACATGATTACACTGTTGCACTGATTGATGCCAATTTGGCGTAAGGACATTTCCTAGCAATTATGTTTGGTTAAATCATTCAGTGTTACATGTCTTCCCTCTAGGCTGAGATTGCACTACTATTTAAAAGCTGGAAAACATCAAACACAATAAAAACTTATGCATGTCTGTGTACATATACATATGCATATGTTTGTGCACATATAGAGAAAAATAGCCATGTATGGAAAGACTTCCAGAAGATTTGTGTGTTATTACAGATACACACTTCTGGAGAACTTGTGTTGCCTGCATAGTACAAATAAGAAAATAATAATTAAAAAAAGAATAAATTTTCTATTATCTGTTGTTTTTATGAGAGAATTCTAATGATTTAGTGATTAGTCTCTTTTCAAAAGCACGCAAAACATTTTGGTTTAGCTCTCTGCTGGTTACATTATACTTACTTTAGCAATTTAAAGGAGTTTTTGCAATCATAGTACCCATATTCAGTCATCAGTTATTCAAAAATCAATATTAAAAGATCATCATTCTGTATCAAATACAATTATTCTAAGAGAATTGCCATAATAGGGGAGGAATTTAAAAATAAGTTTTTGTGATGATCAGTGTAACTATAAAAGGTATTTCAATCATCTCTTGTGTCTTTATATACGTGTGTGTGTGGGTGCGTGCATATATATAATCTATATAATATATATAATATATATATAATGCTCACATTCTTCTTTGTGAGTTTTATTTTAATCTTTATCTTCTCAATTAGGTTTTCCTGAGTATTTTCCAGCTACACTAGCCTCCCAGCACTTCTCTGTCCCACAGCAAGTGAATGGCTCCATGCATATTCTCATTAGTACTATGTAAAGCCAGTAAACTGCTGGCTTTAAACTGCTACAATTGCAGTTTATTCTTTGAATTAATTCCCCAACAGGTAATGTATACTTTTATGCAAATCGAAACTAATAAAAAAACATAGTTAGGACTCAATGACTGACTTCTGCTACAATTTTATTTTTAAAATGGCTTCTAGTTTTGCAGGTATTTAAAATCTCACTAAACATGCACACAAAAAAAGCAAACAATTAACAGACTAATGTGGATGGCACTGTGTAATGCTGTCTCTGCCTAAAAGTGCAAATTATATTTGCCTTCAGAATAGAATACATGCATAATATGAGAATATGGGAATTATTTTGAGGTATGTCCTCTGGTACGGATGTTTACCTGAATATGTAGGAATTTTATTTAAGAAAGACAATAGTAGATAAAGTCTTTCAGGGATCATCTAAGACAATGTATAACTAAATCAGACAAGAGAGTCTTGGGTAGATAGGAGACATTAAGGCAGAGAATGTCCTCACATAAGGACAGATATGCAGTATATGATCTATCAACTTATTTATTTTGTTTCTAGTTTTGATATTTGCCTGGTTCTTTATGGTATCACAGGCCTATTTAAAATATCAATTTGCCCTGTATTTAGTGGTAAGTCATCTGTGGTAGTTTTGATGTTGTTGGTTTTGTTTTTGTTATTTTTTTCTTTATTTTAGTACAGCAAAAACTGGTGGTTTACTTTATAACAGTATAGGAAAAGTGTCAGCTATACAACACAATAGCCATCTAACACAACTAGATTGCTTATTCATCCAGATCTTTTAAATCTATTAGCCTGATGGGAAAGTTACATGAGAGCTTTCAAAGGCCAAATTACTAAATTTCAAATTACTGAACACTTCCATCTGATGTCTGTTGGGCAGTGGCCATAAAGTGACGTTGGCAGAGCTATTTACACCAATTTTTTAGATGCACAATTTACTCTGGAGCAAATAAAAAGGCATTTGTCACATCAGAATCTGGATAAGTAATCCCCCTCATTCCTGGGCTTTGGCTCCCACTCAGTAGAATCACAAAACTATCACAAAGGTCTTATGATCACAGTTTCTGTTACTCAAAACAGGTTTTGTTACAATGAAGTAAAATGTCTGCATTCAGGTGACAAAACATGTTTGCTATAAGGATTTCACAATCACTTTAGGAAGACTACCACAAGGTGTGACATGTTACAGAACAAGAACGTACCAGTATGATAGAGTTGCAACACATTCATGTCCTGCAGTACTGTAATGCTCCTCCTTTGTTTAACACCGGAACAAGCACGCACACACACACACACACTCTCAAAGCCAGTCTAAACCACAAGTATCTTGATTTTTACTCTGAGGCTGATGGAATATACATCATTGTATTAAACACGGCAGGGAAAGTAGATGCTTCTTATGTATTCTATAGGAAGCCACACCATGTGCAAATGTTTGTCAGGAAATTTCTGTTCACTGATGCAGTAAAAGCTGAAGATTGGTTTTCATAACAAATTACATTTATTTTTCTACCTAACAGAGAAATCCGAGAAAAGTAAACGAGGGAAAAGAGACATCTAACTTCAGTGAATTCTCCTAACAAAAATCAATATGAATGCCTTTAACACAAGTTTGAAGAATAACCTATCAGAAGTTATTAAACATTTTTTTAGTAACTATGTTAGGTTGTGCCAGTTCCAGTAATCACTGTCTGGCACATCAAAGAAAACCTGGATTCATAACTTCATATTAGAAAATCAAATGTACGATTTCTAGGGGTTTTTTCCCCTGTAAAGACAGAGTGCACAGTGCAATCTGATTGCTGCAAAGGCGTGTCAGTGGAGAGGGGTGTGTCATTTGAGAACTTCCTACCTTCATCAAAAGACTTCTGAGAAATACAGTTAAGAAAATCCAGAAGAGAAAGAGCACCATGTTTTCCTTTAACTTCATAATCTTCTGTTTTGTTTGTGGGAAACCCTCTACCTACCTACCTCTCTATGACTTAAATATTTTCCTTGAGTAATTTCCTACTTCTTTGTCCTGGACAGATAAAAACCTGATCACCGTATCGGGCCAGGAAAAATTTGCACTTATATGAAAAGAGAAAAGGAATTTAGCTTGGAGCTACTGGAGATTATTCAATGGGGAAAAGGAGAGAAAAAAAAAAAAAAGGTAGGGATTATCTGGAGGGATAGAGAAGACTTATCGAAATCATAAATAGAGGATTTCAGCGTAATCTGCTCCTTGTATTAACAACATGTGCAATCACCTGCACTGGCAGTTTGTTTGCTCTGATTTTTCACATTATCCAGAGGCTATGTGTGTGAAACTATGGGCATGCATTTATAATGACTAGTGAGTAACCTTGCAATATCTCTGGTGACACTATCTTCTAATCTCCTGCTTCCCATTTATTACATGGTAGAGGTCTTTGACAGCTAGCACAAAGCCTGTGTATGCACTGTATGTGCTCAGGTCTTCTATTAAAACAATGTAGTATTAGAAGATACATGTTGTAGTTTCCAACCTTCATGAAGGACTAGAATTCCTAAATGCAAACTGCATTTTAACTCTCACACACATACAAGTAAAAAAAAATAAAACCACAAAATGAAAACAAGCAAGTTTTTGTTATTGTTTTAAAATGTTTTTGCTGGTTATTCATCCTGAATCATAAACAAAACAGTAAATAACAATGTACTTTAATGAGCTGCTTCATTCATCATGTGCAGAAATACTTCCTGCTTGTATATTTTATATCTGCTTACTTGAATTATGCTAATACATGTTGATTTAGGAGATTTTATTATTTAGTTGATGATAAATTTAATATAGTGAAAAAACACTTTTGGTTAGATGTGTCACTGTTTTGAAAAGCATTACAAACATTAGAAAGAATCACTGAATGCCTCAGACAAAGAACAAAACTATTATTATTAAACTTGTTACTAAATCTAGCGACTGTCAGTTACAACTGCTCTCATCTGGCTCTCACTTTTTATTAACATTAGTAAAAGAGACAAAAGCACTGATGCTGGGTGCTGCAGCTATTGTGGCTAATGAGAAAGCACCCCTGACCTCCAAGGGGGACAGGCTGCCAAACACCAATTTGCTTCCCAGGACTTCTCAAGTGCTTCCCTCACGCAGTTCTGTAACAAAACAAGGTAATCTGCAGGTTTATTTTCTAGTGCAAAAATGTGGTGTAGTGGCTGCTGATCTGTGACATACAGGGATTTTTCTGCTTCCCAACCTGCCCATTGACACTGCTGTCCTTCAGCATTTCTGACATCTTAAGAAACAACCTATTCTTTAAACACTCAGCACAAATTTGTGGAGACTTGCTGTTTTTTCCCTGTTCTGTAGAGCACACCAGTTCTGATGACAGCAGCTGGTATGACCCAGGCATGAAGCAGCAAAGAAATAACTTGCTGATGTTGCTTGTAAAGTTCTGTGAGTCCCAATCTTCTGACTATTTAGAGAACACAAGAACAGCCTCCCATTTCATTCCTAAAAGCTGCAAGAAAATGGCCCCAGTTATCTTGCTGTTCTTCAGAAAACCACCACTAAAGACATTAAAGGGACTGGCATTGTTAACGAGTATGCAATTGCACTAGGAGATGGAGGCAGGATGGTTCCAGGAAGCCAAACTGCAAGGATCACAAAGGATTGAGATGGCAGACAAAATATTAGAGCTTGTGCCCATCATTCTAAGCCATCATATCGTAGACTTAAAGCTGAAAGTGAGCATGAATTGTTAAAGAAAAAGCAAAATGGAGGAGGCAGCTGCCAGCTCCCCTCCTGCAGGCCCCTGCAGGCACTCACACAGACATGGTGGTGTCTGATCAGAAACAGCACTGGGGCTGTGAGCCCTGTGCAGTGTAAGAGACAAAAAACTCTTCTTGAACTGCCATCATCTCTCTTTCCTACATCCAGATGGAAAGGGTGCGTGGCCTGCATCTTGGTTAAATTATCTTGCTATTTATAGCAGCATATAGTGGAATTACATTACATCCAACAAAGTTATTTAGGCTTTACAATAAGGGTAAACGACTGAAATCTGACTACTTGTCTGAAGGTCAAAGAAAGGGCAAGCACTTAAGCTCTATGCTAATCAAAACCTCAAAATATTTAAAATACTAAAAGAGGAGTATACATACATATTTACACTGAACATGACTTATGATCTTACAAACAAAAGAAAGAGCAGAGAGGGGAGAAACAGATGGTGCACCAAACACCACAAGTGAATAAACAAGACATAAGGAACAAAGTCACCACAATATCAAGACCTGTCAAAAAAGAACTGACTATAGCAAAGGCACACTCGGGCAGACACAGGCACCACAGGCATCTCATGGTGCCCTGGGGCACATTACTGAGACACAGGCTTTGTCAGGATGTCACTGTGTTATGGTGACTACAGTAGCATCTGCATCCTCCCCAGCAGTTGCTCCCTGGCACTGCCATCATCTGACCTGTCGGTCTGCAACAAGTCTGGCCACGGGTTTTGCAAGGTCATAGGTAAAATCTGCTGTGTGGGAATAATTTCTCCTTCTTCTTCCAAACACCTGCTCACTCTGCAATTACTCCTTTTTCCTCCTGTCTCAATCACATTTTTCATCTGGTCTACCTTCTCATAATTTAAAACATCGGTCACCTGTTGTTATTCCAATTCTACCTGTTATTCCAATCTTGCCGATCTATTTCCAAGAAGACACGATTTTTCTCAGTTGAAAATTAGAAGGTGTTTTCTAAGGGAAAGAACTAAACATCTTTTCTACCTCATGGCATCAACAATGGACATGGAAGAGCACCATTACATGAGATCAGTGAAGTCCAATGTACACCAGTTATATCTTAAGAGTTTAGGATGGTGGCACTGCAACACAGGACACTGAACTAAAAATAGGGCATCCAGCTACTTTAGCATGGATCAGTCATCATGCCTGTAGAAAAGGATGAGCAAAAAGGAATGTAAAAGAATAAGGGTTCCCAAGGATAGTTTTAAATTAACAATCTCTCTAAAGGCTCCTTTTCCTAAAGCTTTCTTTATTCTTTTATATAAGATCAATCCATTTTCATCTCCCTGGGAAAACAGTGGACACCACAAGGTTGATATGTTCAGTTTTTGCCTAGTACATCCCTTTTCCTCTTTACTAAAGAATAGCTTTTTTCCCCTCAACATGCTGGATAAATGATCTGCCAACAGTCAACTTGTTGTTGGGCCTACACCCCTGGGCTACAGACATTTCAAGAAGTCTATTATATTTAGTAGAATCACCTGTCTGTTGCTTTTTCACAGCTATCATTCTTTTTTCCCTGCCTAAGTGGGTCACTTGCATCATCATCATCATCATCATCATCATCATCATCATCATCATCCCTTGCTGTACTTGTTTGATCTAGTCTATCCATGCACACTGTTTAGTAGCAAGGAATCTTTGCTGCACTTGAGAAATCGAAGGTTATGATAATCTACCTATCTGTACATATATTACAGCCTGTTGATAAATGAGGCAACATTTCAAGAGGCATTGCTTATTTTAACATCTCAGACACAATATACTAGAGTCAACAGTGGTCCTTGTCCTCCTTGAAAACTATTTATGGAAGACTGACAACAGAATTATAAATAATTGCAAAGAAAGGAATTAAGTGTAATTTTCAGTTTCTTGCTCTATTTCCTCTGAATTGTTACCACAGATTCTTTTCTCACAATTTGAGAAAGCTGTGGCATAGATATATTAGGCCCCATTACGGCAGAAAAATCATTAGTTAACACAGATCTTTCTCATACATTTATTAGTTGCAGCTTCTTCATTATCAGTTGAGGTCAACAGACTGAACAAGTGGATCATATGACCCACTTATAAAGCTTTTTATATTTCAAGCTCTTATACCTAATTTATCTTCAACCTCCCTATGAAACAGGCACAGTAATTAAGTATGATTATGTTCATTTTCCTAATTAGGTAGCAAGTGGCATCAATGTTAAATATATTCCGTAGGTTTATACAGTGAATCAAAACCAGGAATTCCTACCCTTCACAGTGTTTAACTACAAGTTCATGGGCATCTGGATATGTACCTACAAGTCCATGGGGATGTGGTTTGGCTTTTCTTTATGAAGAACATATTTAGACATCAGGACTAAAAGAGTTAAACCAACAACACCATTACCATTCCCTTAACTAAGAACTGACCATGACTCCCATTCCTTGTGTCCCCCCCCCACCACTGGGTGGAGGAGGAAGAGAGTATGGGAGTGAAGTTGAGACCAGGAAAAATGATGTGTGTGTGTGTTTTTTTAAGACTTAGTTTTTATTTCTCTCTATCCTACTCTTCTTTGACTGGTAATAAATTAAACCAATTTCCCCAAATCGAGCCTGTTTTGCCTGTGATAGTACCTGGTCCTGACCCATGAGCCTGTTATATTTTCTCTCCCCATCTGGCTGAGAAGTGGGGTGATAGAGGAGTTTTTCTGGGCACCTGATGTCCAGCCAGGGTCAATCCTGTCAACAGAATACTGTACACACCAACCCAATGGATGAGGTGGACAGTGGATGGGGAAGAGTTTCTGCTTACAATACTGCTTTTCTTCCCCTCACACAAATATACAGTGAAGAACTGTTCCTCCATTAAAAAAAAAAATCAAAAGGCCTATAAAAATGAGGTTTTATTAAAATTATTTTAACAATGACAATTCTGTCTTTACATCTTCTACATTTCTCTCTTCTCAAAAACCTTGTAATTTAGGCAGAACCATTTCACTCAGACTCACCTTTGGGCAATAGCAAGAAAATGTACAGACTATTTTAATTAAGTTGCCCAATAATGCTAACAATTAGTCATTTAGGTCACTGCTATATAATAACTGTAATTTTTCTCATAAAACTATAAAACATACAGATTTATGGATAGAGAAACCACAGGTTAAGCAGGTCTGATGTTGGTTAATAAATTCTGAAAATAATTAGAAAAAATATTCTCCATGCCATATTTTTTTTGGCACAAATATGCAGGAAAATTAGGCTGTGTAGTTAGTGCCAAGCTAGATAGATTTGAATGCCACTTCCAAAATGAGCTATGGAGTTTATGACAGCCATCTGCTGAGATCTCTACCCGATCCTATCCAAGTAAAATTGAAATAACGATCAAAACAGTTTGTTTGTAATACTGGAAAATTAACAGTACATTTTTTTACCTACACTTGCATATTAAAATGTCTGCATTCTCTTTAAAAAATATAGATGATAAAACAAGACTTTTCTACATGTAAGATCAAGTCTGCCCTTTTCCTTTCAGCTTTCTAGAACATTGAAAGCCATAGACACCAAAACTGAGAGGAAGTCAGAGTTAGCTCTGAAATTACAACTGAATGTGCCATGAAAGCCTCTGCATTATATATCACACATGCCCACTACACACTTACAGCATCAGGTGTCTCATAAAATGCCCCTGCTGGTGCTGCTCTCTACAAATTGCAAAAAGCATCAAGAGGAAACATCGCAGCTGAAGCAACAGCTTCCCTGCTGGAGCTTCTGCCTTGGGAGCCTGAGATCAGTTTTGCTTGATGGAATTCAGAACCACAGTTTGTGGTTTCCCAGCTGTGTACATGAATTATCAACCCATACAGTAGGAGATGAGTGGAGTGAAGGCACATCCCACTGTTTCTGTTGTGCTAATACAACCTGCAGGTAAGAATTTAAGAATTTTAAATTCCCTAAGCTGAGGACTACTCTTGGGAGATGTTTTAACATCCTCAGGATTTAATGTTTAGCAACTTAGCTAAAAGCTAACTCTTACCCTTGTCAATTAGAACTTATTAAAGTTCCTTTGACCAGAAAATTCTTGTACTCTGGTTTATGCCTTCAGGAATTTTTATGCATCTACATTCAAAAATGAGGCCAAAGTGGAAGGATCAGCCTACCAACACTCCTGGCTTCATGGACCTGTTAAGAGGTTCCTTTTCATTTGGGGAATATTTTCAATTTCTCTAAGTTTGAAATATAGCAAGCAGAATAATGAAATACCTATCTGTATTTCTGAACTACTATACAACTCTCATAGTCCTCTACAAAAAACGGGGGGGGGGGGGGGTGAAGCTGTCCCAAAATGTCAGGTTTACAGAACACAAGTATGAGTGAACATCACACTAAAGTAACAAAAGAAAAGTTAGACTTCTTTTCATTTACTCTAAATAGTTCAGTAATTATGACTATATTAAATGAATTAAAATTTATTTAAAATTGTTAGAGAATAGACTGGAGAAGGTACTCACTGTCACAAAGAACTGCATATCCCTGCAGTTCATTCTTAAAATTACTTGACGCAGCTCTCCCAAAGGGATTTCACAGCTGCCAGCAGTGTTTCAACAACATTGTAAATAAAGTACAGGATGACTTCCATATGTTCTCTGTAGTCTTATATGGCAGATGTAAGAATTGTACATTAGTCTAAAATTTCTAAAACAAATATATATTAAATAAAATACATAGTAAATACTGAAGAGGATGAGACTGAGGATTAAAAATCATGACATAATCTGACCACGTATAAACTGAATAAAGAACTGTAATACACCAAATCTCTCTCGTCCCCCTGCCCAATCCCTACACTCAAGTAGCAGAGAGCAGTCCATTGAGCTAGAAAGAGCAAGGTTTAACAGGTGGAAAAAATATTTTACACAACAGGTAGGGGATTTCTAGAACTTGTTTTCACAGAAACATGTAGAGGCATGGGCTATGTGCAGATTAAAAATGAGATAAGGTCATAATCAACTGCTAAAATTTGGAGTTGCCATTAATAACTCTCTGCTGAAATCCAGACTGGCTTATTTCTTTCAGGATGATGACAAAAATTCAAAACAGTACTGCTTGTAAATAAACATGATAATAATTTTACCTTGCATTTCTTCTGCTACTTTAACAATATTTTCACAAGCTACAGACAAAACCAATATAACAAATTTACTATGTCTAATTTTGTTTTTTCCACGTACTAGTTTTATGGTCCTTTTAGAAAGCACACAGATTGTTTTCAAAAGAACAGCCAGCACTGGCCAGGGGATAGAGATTACCTGCATTACTGTCTTCCATCTTTAAATCCCACAAAGTTCTAATTAGCATGTTTACATTTTGAGTGTTTTTCTATGGATGGTATTGCTCAAAGAAAAAAAAAATTCAGAGTAATTCAAATCAGGAAAAACTCCAACTTTCCATACAGCTTTCCTTCTTGAGCATTGGAACTCCTCTATCATGCCTTCAGAAGTATACATTTCAACCATTCTGTTTTATCTATTAAATGCTTTTCTACTATTTCCCTCGATTTCTTTTGCAATCATCTTATTGCTCGGAAGAGGCAGGACTTATGTTATGTTATGTGTTCTAACAGCCTAGACAGCAGCGAGAAGAAAAAATTGGTAAATGCCATATTTCTACACTTTTCCTGTATGAACAAATGTTTAATTTGCAGTGGCCCTGAATAAAAAACTCAATCAGTAAGTAAAATTTGAGTTAGGTTTTTTTCCATTGATAAATTATGTGCACACAGCTAAAAGAAACATTTCCAATTTAAATTATCTTTCACGGTTTGCTTGCAGAAACAATGTCTAAAAGGATATAGATATCTGACTAACCTTTGCCAGGTTAATTACTGAAATTCTGGCTTTGCAGCTTTGTCTTTTGGTATTCGCACCTTCGTGCATTGTCATCAGTATAACTGTACAACACATTCAGTCAACAAAAAATTAAGAAAAACATTTTGCTTCATCAATCTTCAAAATATACAAATGCAAATATGAGCTGAACATTGTTCTCTCACTTCGGAGGATGATATATGTAAAATCCACAATCCTTGATCAAAGTGTGCTGACTTCCAATTCGGATTTTGTGTGTTACTGAGGGTTTGAGGAACTGAAAAAAAAAATTCAAGCAAATCTTGAGGAGCTGGGAAACCTCAAGAACAAACACGTTTTGATGAAAATACTTCATCTCAGCTTGAAGAGAGTGACAAGTGTGGTTCAGCTGTTTTCAAATTATGTGACAGTGCTGAAGGAGTACTCTAGAGAATTACTATTTTTTTAATATTGCCTTACTCAATACATCCCAAACACGTCTGACAGAAAAGTCACAGCATAGAAGACGGAAAATGAAAATTTCATTGTGACAGAGGAATTTTTCACTTGGGAAACATTTTCAAGCCTTTTCATTCCCAGCTGACTGGAGAGAATTATAAGTTATCAGAAACCTTTTATGATACTATCTATTGTTAATGTTTTTAATATTTCCCAGAGTAAAAACTGTGAAAGCAATCAAGCCACTGACATTTTCTTTCCTCTTTCACTACAGCTTTTATCTGATTAAAACATAAATAGAGATACCTACACCACCCAGAGAAGATAATAAAGGCTCGTCTTTATTTTTCTTTTGTGAGCCTGCGTACTTCCTGATTGGTTTGATTATTAGTTTTGTACAATAAGGTACTTTTGTTGTATGGTTTTAATATTTTAAAATTAATAGATTGCCTTTTTCTGGGTTACTGTGAGGATTATTCCTTGTATACGGGGCTCCTAGTACTGACCTGCCTCAGCTGGGTCATGGACAGATTGCCAAAAAAGATGCTAAAAAACCTTCATTCAGAAAGTTGAACAGACTTTCTGAAAGGAGCAGAGTTCACTGAGGCATCCAAGAGAGCTCCTTTCTGCCAGCCAAGGCCTCCTGGTACCCATCACACTATGAGAGACCGAAATGGTTCATGGCTTAAACAGTGTTAAAATCACTGAAGGACTTTTGTCCACTGTAGCAAACTGTGCAAAGAAGCAACTGCTCACTGAAGCCCACCCCTCCCCAATATGCCTACTAATTTGGACTGTGACTGGAACTTGAGATAAGATAAAGGGGGTATATTGTTCCAGTTATCCCAGGAGAAGAATGTATCCACAAGTGTGAGTGACTGGAATGCCAATGGCTCAGACAATCAAGGTGCAAGCTGAGAATGTGCAAAGTAACCACCCAGGTGCTGAGGGTGTGCTCACCTGCCACCTCAGGCTACAAGCTGGGTGTTGAAGAAGATAAGGAAAGAGGTGTAAATCCTGCAAGGCCAGGTAGGTTTCTCTGTCCTTACACAAGTGACTCAGCTGTGGTAATATCCCTCCCCTCCAGGGAGGTAGGTACCTGAGCACTGACAGGAAGCCTCATCTCTGCTGATGGGACATAATGGGCCCTAGTGAACTCAACTGGGCTCATCTAACAGGCAGCTGTAAGGGCTCAGAAGGTGTCAGACTCCTGAAACACCCCCTGATCCAGTATTACATCATCCAGTGTAAAACTCCCTATCCCAGAGGAGGTACTGGGGCATTTCTACCTAGCCTAAGTATAATAAACCTCCTATGGACTTCCCTCACCACACAGGCTTCTTCTCTCACCACCCTGGCCATTCCTCGACAGATCCAGACTACAACAACCACTATGACAAGACTGGGACTTTCACCACTGAGAAGATCACAAGAAGAGGATGAAATAGACACTGTCAGAATCCATGGAGTGGCAATATTTATTCTACTTAATCTGCCTCTCTATCAATCTCTCTCTTCACCCTCTCTCTTTTCCCTACTTCTATCTCTGCCTACCTCACATTTACTGTTAAACAAAAATTCATACTTTTGACTTCAGCATATGGTCTGGGTTACACCTTCATTCAGGCAGCAGCATCTCTCTAATACTTATAAGAACTTGATCATAACACACACCCATCTGGGAATAAAAGTTGTGGGTCTATGTGCTACATTCTAAGACTATTTTGGAATCCAGGTTGTAGTGAATAACATATGAATGACATATGTGATTATGAACAGCCACTATGAAAACCTCTGTATTGCAGAAAGGGTCTCTCTATACATATTTATTATGTGCTGGCAGATTTAGGTCATTCCTCTGCCAAAACAGGGAGCAGGATGAATTCCTGCAATGACCTGTTCGAACTGAAGACCAAGTTTTCCTCATTTTAAGGCTGTGTCAAGTAAGTAAGTGAGGGTAAATGCGGTCATACAAGGCTTCAGAAAGGGACTTGGCATTTTTTGACAAGGAAGTGTAGGCAAGTTCAGGCAAATCATTTAAGATGTCATGACAAGGCACAGAAAATGTCTGGGTGCAGAACTATATTCAGATATTTTAGTCCCGATTTAGAAGAAATCTAGAGAAGAACTTTGCTCTATACCTGTATTGCTTCACCTCTAGCTCCTTTCTCAAATATTTTTGTGTAGTCAAGATTTGAGATTCCTGGATGAAAATAATTATAACCTTATAATTAGTAGACTTGGCTACATAACATTAAAAAGGCAACTTTACTCACAGTATAATCTAATCAAACGAATGAGCTATCTTAGGCTTTTAATTTCAAGTGCTTCTCCACCCCCAACAACTTCTATCATGTTTAATTTATGTGATGTGAAGTATTAGGGTCATGCACTACTGTGAGGCAACTCAGCTTCATGTTTATTAGCAGGTCACAGACCCAGGAGCATCTGAGAAGTCCTCTGTCAACAAACTAAATCATAACTTGGAGCAAACAGCATAGTGATTAAGTGCTAAATATAATCTGAATGTGTTTTGTGTGGCAGAGACTGCACTTTTTTGGACACATTCTCTGCATAACTCTGTGTTGAAAATAGATTCAAAAATATGGCCCCACACAACTCACATGAATCTGCAAAGATTTTTGAGATCAAGAAGCAATGGCAGATTTCACCAAAGTACTAAGCTCATAAATGAATCACACCTGAATGAAATCTTCAGCCTAAATCAGAACATACAAACACCTTTGTTGCCTTTCTTTATACGTAACAATTTTTTAGAAAATCCTGCAGAAATTACTTATTTTGGTGTCTGAACTGCCTTTTAAGTCTGTACCTACTAGAACAAACACCCAACCAAGGACATTCATTATCTAAGAATGCTACCCATAAACGAAAATTTTGGAAAATTATTTAATAACAACAAGAAAATGATCCTTTATTAATGAAGTCTGTACTAGGACACTTCATTTAATCAGGGCACAGATAATTAGGAAATGTGGTTAATTGGGACTTTTCCTAGGAAGCTGAATTAAACCAAATGAGTTTTGACTGGCAAGGGACAATGGTTAATTGGGATGATAATTCCACTTAATTGGTATGCCTGCAGGCAGTTAAGTGGTCTGTGAGGCTCAGAGGCCAGTAACAGCCTTGCTTTCCTCAACAGACCTGTGCCCATCCAAAATGGTTTTAATGCCCCCATGTACACATAAAGCATTGCTCCAAAGTTCACAATCTTTAAGAGGTCACCATCATACGACTTTTAAGGAACTTGGTAGTGCTAAATTTTTCCAAGTATGTTTCAACTCAGAGTAAGGAAATGAATGACCAAAATTTTTCCCTGGTGCTGGACTATTTTACCACCAAAGTTTCTCTCAGCCATCAGATTCCCACATTGGAACAGGATGTTGCACTGGAAAGCTAAAATGCCCAAACTGGAATGTTTATCTCAAAAAGTTAAAGATTTGCTTTTCCTTGATGAAAATAAAATTTTGAGGGTCCCCTTGATCACAAAATGAGTTTTCACATAGCTTTAAGACATCTTTAAAGTCTGTACTCCACCAGTTGGAATATTTTTTTATTTCCAATTTTCTGACAGAGAGATGTTACAGCTGCATTAGCCTCAGTTAAGAAAACAGTTGAAAAATATATTTCTTACTATTTTCCCCTGACTATATCATTGTAGAATGCTTAATTTAAAATTTTTAAAGAAAAGCAAGTTAGGCAAGCATTAGCATAAACTCCAACTTTTGCTGGAGCTTAGGAACGAGTAACAGAGAGTCTGAGAGGAAAATGGTAAAGCAATGACCAAATATCTGACCATTAATACACTGCAATGTGCATTTATCACACTGAAGAAAATAATGAAATTATTAAATGTTCAATATTTAATGTGTTAGACTCTAGTTAAACAAACAATGTTTAACTCTTATTTGATTCACTAATAACCTGCTGCTGATACAAAATTTTAAAATAGTGAGAACAGTAAACATCCCTGTACATGAGGGAAATATTATTTTTACAATATTCATTTGTATAATTTAGACAATTCTGTATTAGACAATTCTGTATGAGACAATCATCATCTACAAGACATTTCCTAAACCCCTTTGATAAGTGCAGTCCTACAATTTGTATGCCACTGTCTGGCTCTGCCAGTTCAAGATCTAAGTATTTTTAAAAAAGAATCATAGAGAGTACTGTGGAATTTTGGGAGATGTGTATGTGGGCAGGGGTTTACACGTGCTTTCCTATACAGTACCTTATTTTTTTGCAGGGACCTTTTCAGGACGGGAGGAAATAGGAGCCTTTTCTGAGCCTCAGGCACATGAACTTCATGAAAATGAAATGTCATTAGCAGCACTCTCAGAAATTTCCTGAGGACATGATCCCCAATCATGCTTTTTAAGTGGAAAAGAGATTGTTCAGTTGTTCAGTAATTTATATTTATGGTCTTATAATGTATGAATTCAACTAGCGTTTTTACAAAAGGAGAATATACCTAAGCAAACCCTATTAAAGTAATGAGAAAAAAACAATGCTTTTTATTAATATCAGTGCTTTACCGTAATATCAAGCTCAGTCTTTTCTAACTTAACTTTGAAGAAAATAAATTGCTTCTCTGATTTTAATTCAACAAGTAACTCTCCACTAAAATATCTCAGCCCTAAGATATCTAAAGGCTTGCAGGGGATCTTGCCTCCGCCTGCAGATCTGTTCCTTGTAATGTTGACTGCTCCTTTGAAAGCACTGAGCGCTCTTCAAAGCATGAAGAAATTATTGTAATAGAGCCCTGACTTCTCGGCTGTTTATCACTGCTATGACATCTGCTCTTGGACACACACCTTTATCCTTTATTCATACATTGGAACCCTTTTCCTCCTACACACAGCTCATGGAAAAGATCCAACACAAATGAAAGCAAGTCTTGTATTTCCTTGCAACACAATCCCATGGTCTCAGTCAACACTGTTACTGGAGTAATTTGTACCCAATGGAATTCTACAATCACCAATTGCAAAAGCAACTTTGGTATGATCCTAGGTAAAAGTGTAATTTAGTAATTTTTCTTCTTGTCCAGTTTAACTTACTTCCCACAAACTACAAGTATCACCAGGTAGCTTTAAACTGCATTCTGTTGCTTGGAATTGCCTAATTTTCTTACTATTTTCCCCAGATTCAACAAAAGAACTCAGAATTACTGTTGCAAAAATGCAGTCAGTCCCTATTTTGAGAAGTCTTTCAAATCCTTCCTTTTTATTCATAAAAGAGAAATACCCATATGGAAGAACTAGGTAAGAATAAATATATATGAAAACACAACAAAGACGATCAGAGAACTTCTGAAAAGACCTTGCAATCAAACTGTAATTCCCAGGAGGAGAAGTCCCAGCTGAAGCAGTCCCAGAAGACTGACAAAAGCAAGCACACTAACTCACAGAAGAGGTTCATCTTTTGTTCTCCGAAATCATTTAATATTGCTGTCTTCGTAAAGAAATAAAAAAAGCCATTTAGTGTCTTTTTCTCTGTCATCTAGGATTTTCTATTGTGTGTTTCATCTTTCCTGCCAACTGTGCTTATTCTTCAATCTTCACCACCCCTGCTGTTCTAACCCTTCCCCCTGACTTCACTCAAGAAAATATGGCAACTACCACATGTTTTTGGGAAGGTTATTTTTTATTTTAATTTGGAAATTTTACAGCTAGGGCCAGTTATTTCTCAACCAACATGCATGAAAAGGCGATGTTGTTATGCAACATCTTCTTACAACCTCTTTGCAGGTATTGTGACATTTTATATAGGCTTTTTGATAGCAATGAGCAAGAATTCAAATAGAAAATTAAACTATAGTTTATCTGTCAATCTCAAACTAAAGCTATTAATATTTTATCGAAAGCATGCTGTAATAATTAATAGTAATTTCTTCTTGAAATAAAGAACATGCAAATCAATATATTAATGGCAATGTGTAATTTTTACATGGCATTTACCAGTTATTGCATATGCCCTCCCAGAAAATGCTTCCATCACACTTAAAATGAAAACTATAAAAATAAGAAATTAAATAGAAGTAATTTTTCTTATACACTTCAGAATTAATTTTTCATAACTAAAAGAATACAAATATTTTTGTTGCACTTCATTTAAAAGCTCCTTTTCCTGAAAATTTAAACAAAATTCAAGGCACCTAAATTTCCCATAGATACTCCAACCACAGATAGTATCCTTCTTCTGCTATTCATAACTTTTTGTTAATTAAATTAATTTTCTTTATTTATTCCTCTTGGTTTTCATAACTTTTCAATTTTGTTATTTTTATTTTCTCCATTCTTTTCTGCTTTATATGTGGCCTCAGATGGGACAAACACCAGTTCACAGGATCTTAAAAGGCAGCTCACTGGTGAGATCTAGCAACTGGCACACAGTATGCAAAAGTATCCAAAATAAAGTGCAGAAAAGATCCTCTTTTTAAGCACTACTTAATGGGAAAGAGTAGATGGAAGATGGTCATTTACTGCAAGGACAATGTTCACAGAAGTAGATTCATGGTCTTGGATACCAGGAGTTGGAGTTTTCTTCAGGAAAGGATGGAGTTTAGGTGTGCACCTCTAACAGATTTCATCTGTGCAAGAAAACAGTATATTCCTGAAACTTCTGTTTTTACTACATAGGACGAAAAAATATATAATGGGATTGACTTTCTCTTGGGGATATCTGCTGGATATCATAACAGGTAACTGCAATAAAACTAAAACGGGCTGCCCACATAACCCAAATGCCAAAGATGTTAAAAAAGCCGCACTGATCAATAAGATATTTCAGTTAAATGCCTCGTTCAGAATAATAACAATGTAAAGATGATAGTAAGAAGGATGTATAAGTATTTTTTGATGTAGGTGACTCATAATGGAAGCAAAAGACATCAGTGAAATGAGAGTGATCTGTACAATTAGGGCAACATACAGGTATTTGGAAATACAACATGATTACTCCTTTCAATTCTCCTCCACCCCACTCCAAAAAGCAGTCCAGGGTTATGCTTCCGGATGAAACTGTAAAGACTGTTACAGAAAACAGTCAGACAGGTATTTAACTCACGTTCCAGCTCTGTATTTGCTTTGAAAATTGAGGTTTTATTTATCCCACCTGATGTGCATAGAAAGCTCTACTCCTTTAACAGAAAGAGACATGAGACTCTTTCTGCTGTACGCAATCATTTCCAGATCAAGCACCACAGATGAACTTTTATCAATTAATGTCTTAATTTAAAACCGATATTAAATTACCAGGGATTACGCTGAATGATATGCAAACTTGTATTGTGGTATAGTCATATTACTGTTTGTTGAGGGAAATCAAAATGCAGAGCAATGTCTTCATAAAATGCTTCCTGACTCAACAATATTAAATGTTCTTACTATTTGGACAATTATATCAAATCCTTTTTTGGTACTGCTTTCAAAACTAGTGGGTGTAAAAATGTGAGGGCTAAATTACTGTCACAAACCTATGTGGCTCTTCTGACTATCTAAGGGGTCAAAATTCAAGAGGTGACATAGGAGGGCATTCAAAGTGGAAAAAAAGGTCTTGTGAAACAATATTCTGTTTTACCAAAGAACATGTTTGAGAAAACAGTTGATTTTTTTGGACACTCTTCCTCTGGAGACCAAAAGGGAGAATCAATAGCTGGAAAGAGGAGGTGCTTTTAATGTGGAAAACACACAGAACTACTGACTGGATCCTGAGTATACGGACAAAACCCACCAGCTTTAGAAATGCACACAGTTTCCTACTAGTAAGGATAACTAAAGTTTAGCAGGAAGATGATAAACTCCAAATCATCTGGAGCACTTGCAGTGAGATTTCATATCTTTCTGAAACATACATCTATACAGTTTTTAGGAGAAACACTATCACCTGTGTGGGCTGTGACTCAAAAAAAAGTCAAAGTTCTCATTTTCAAAATCTGTGAACTTATAAGCTCCCTCTTGATTTTCCCTTTACAACTTCTGGGGATACAGAACTGCCTGGATTATTCCCATCATGCTTAATATATACCTTAAGAAGATGTGTGTAAGTTCCTTAGAAGGGTCAAGAAGCTTTTCTGACTCCAATACAATACCAGGCAGATGCATTCTTTCCTACCCTTAGAACTATTTCCCTAGAAATACTTGTGAGCCACAAGAAACCTGCTAGCCTTAGAGACAGGACACCAATCAGTTTATACCAGTAGAGAAAAACCTCTCAGGTGTATCACATAATGCTTTATCCCTGTATACAAAAGGAAAACTGCCAGGTTTAGTAACCAAAAGTGACTGTCCCTCCCTTCTTGATTCTCAGTTTCTGATCAGACTGGTTGGAAAGACTGATTTTTCCAGTTGCTCATTCAGGCAGCTTTCCTCACCTGCTGTGGGTGCTGCTGTGGTCTCTGGGAGCAGAGCAGCTGCAGAGCAACTGGAAGACCTGACAGAAGGATGCACAACTAAATTTGGTGGTCTCCACATAAGAGTAGTTGGATGAAATCTAATAGGCTAACATTATATAATAATAGACCACACTATATTATAGTAATACACTTTTTAGTAAATATAGTGATATATATCATTATATGGAACATAATATATACACAATAATAATATAGAATAATATACACAAACTCAGTGTAGATTCTCTGTTCCCTCTGGCCCTAAACTTCATAAAATCACTTCTAGCTCAGAACTGATTAAAGAGTTGAAGTACAAGTTGACATTTAATTGATATACTATATAAATAGCTCTCAACTATGGCTGTATACAGTAATTTATACAGAAAGACTAGGGTTTGGCAGAAAATGAGATACATTCAGATTTTGTTTGCTTCGCATTTTAATATTATGGATATGACTCAGACAGCTGTTTAGTTTGAAATGTGACACAGGAGAAATGACTTTTTTAAATGATATTGCAATATATGATTGCACTACAAAACAAAACGGGTCTTTGCATTCTGGCAGAAAGTATGATTTCTGACCATGCAAAAAGTTGAGCTCTGAGTGAAGACTGATGAACCAAATTAAAGATCTCCTTAAACATACGGGAACATTTTGGGGGGAAGATGGAGATGGTGTGCAGGTATACAATAGCATGTCCGGGACTTATCCCATTTTATGACAGGAATCACCCACTGTACCACACAAGATGGGATAGCGAAGCAGCCTGTCAGGATTCCCATCGCACAAATGTTTTTCACAGCTTTGTATCACCTCTGTCTTTAACTGCACCTGCTTTCAGTGTGGTATACAAGCTTCTTCTGGATGCAGCTTGTTATACAGACTGATGCAACTCTATTAAGTGCTTTACAAAGCAAAATACAAGTGTAGACCAATTGTGCCAATAGCCAAGGCACAATTTGTCTTTCTGATGTTTTTATAGGCAGAAAAGAAATCTCAATCCAAATCAGAGGAAAATCTTTGTTTAATTTAGCATTGGTTTCTTTCACCTATTTTGAACTGATCAGCACAAGGGTAATGGCTGGGCAGAGATTATAGCTGTTTGTCATGTCATTTGGCACCATGTTACATACACAACTGCCCTTTTTGACATTGAAGGGATTTTCTCAGCCCCTCTGAGCTGATAGCTCTGTTTTCCCGAACCTGCTGTAACTACGGCTGTTTTATAGATCTTGATTGCTTTCCTCCATCTGTTTTAACTTGGTGGTCCATGTGTGTTTGGCAGCTAAGGAAATCCTGCAAGCTAGGGACTTGAGACTAGATTAAAACAACTCAGAAATAGCGTCTTATAATAGGGCACTATTTGTTCACTTCCTCAAAAGCACCAATGATGTAAAGAAAATAATGAGAACAACGAAAAACTATTAAATGTTACTCTAAAAGTGATTTTTTTTTTTCGCTGCAAAGTTCTCCATGACCTTTTGAGGCCCTCACTGGTTGGAAAAAAATTACCTTCTGCCCATGTATTCCTTATAGTTTTCCCACTGACAACTCTTGGACAGTCTTTTAATCCTAATCTTACAGCATAATTAAGAGCTCAGGTTTAATTACTGCTCAGTATCCTATTCTTGAATTTTAACAGTTTATAAAAGTGAATAAACAATCAAAAGGACAATTTTGAAAAGTAAAGACTTTGCATTGTTTTGAGTTCCTTCTTGTACTGACCAGCTCAGGCTCTGTGGTAAGTATCCATTATAAACAGACACATTACCAGGTTTGTGTATCAAACCACATACAAAGGCGTTTCATGTATCAATTACTTAAGAAAATTACTACAGACACATATATTGAGCTAAATGTTCTTATTAAGAAGGTTTGAACCCTGTCACACCATACATGGGGATAGATTATTAATGGAATGTAATGGCACTAACACAATTTTATCACAAAACTTTCTCATTGAATAGGAAATGAGATTTGTTGACAAATTATTTTTTATCATGACATAAAACCATCAAGGCAGTGGTTAGATTATTTTCTCAATTTTTTTTTTATAGGTTGCAATCTTTCCTAACTATTCAGTGAAGGATTTCTGTCAGGCTGGTCATGGCACAATCACCACTATTCGAAGTTTTTCTTTCACTGGTCACATTTTTTTCCACTGCTTGTTATTCCAACCCAATCAACCTCTAACTCACTGGTCTACTCCAGCTGTATCTGACAGATTTCCTCTAGTCCTAAAAAAGTCAGCCCTTCCCAATTTCATGAAAGAGTTCATCCACAGGGTGAGCAAGATACTGTTTATGCCCTTAACTGAAAATACATAAGGTGAACCAAAAAAAACCCACACAAAGTTGTGAATGTCTGGCATACATAAAAGTATTAGACTGAGAACACTCCCCTTACCTGAGCCCCCAGAATCCAAACATGAGACACAAAGCATCAGAAATCAGCCTTCACTAGTGCTGCAGCTCTCGGAACTGCTCTCAGACCAACACACTAAGACCCTTCTCCACATTCTTGAATTTTTTTACAGAGTTTTTCTCAAAATTAACATCCCTGTACTAGTAACTGCAAAGTATTGCACCATGTTGGTAAAACACAAGTATATCACACTTTATTTTTCCAGCTGTACAACCAATATTTATGGAAACATTCTGTTTTTTTCCGCATCATTAATGTTATTGATAATGCACCATCTCCAGGGATTGAAGTCTGTATTTTTTTAGGATTCCTTTTATTTCTAATGTTCCTTGAACTCATTTATATTATCACTGCATTGCTGGCCACATATTTCCTTCACAACTATTCAATTAAATATGGAATTTTTATTTTATAAATTTTATTGCCATTAATCTCTTTTGCATCTTTCCTGACTTTTATGCAGTGATTCTCTGAAAGTTTTTGCAATTCCTTCACCACTGAGGCTGAACCAAAACCATTTAAAACATTTTCAATGTTGAAAGCTGTTTTCATAGTCAACCACCAATCCTTTATTTTCAACTTGATATTTTTCTTCTAAAAATCTCCCATGCCAATAAAGTTTTGTCATATTATTCCTTGTCACTAGGAGACTTAAAACCTGTCAAAAAGTCAGGAATATATACAAATATATACCCTTTACTTACTAAAACCTCATGTTTGCTCATACTGAATGTATTCAGGCTATTCTTACTGTGTTGTCAAAGTCCAGTCTGTCAATGAATGGATCTTTATCCTTCATGAAGATTATTTCTGAACAGGTTTATGTCGCATGGCTTGGCACAGAACAAATGAGGTCCATTTTTAAAGATCTCCACCCATGGAGATCAAAACTCTCACAAGCCACACCAAAAGCTGTCAAAAGCTAAAATAGAGCACCCTGAGGATTAATAATTCTCTCCTGGTTACAGGAGAAAAAATACTAAAAACAGCTGGACTGTTTTTTTAATTTTCCATTTTCTGAGGAGAAGAGTTTATTGAGTGATTCAAAAAATCTGGCCTGCTCATCATAAAATTTATAAATTTATAAATTTCATTACAAAATTTTGACTAGTGAAGTGATAGTTTTTCATTTAAATTATTCAAAGGAATAAAATCTAAAGGTTACTGTGAAGAACTGCTGAAAGGTTTTATTATATTCTGTTATTAGAAAAAAACAGGCAGGAAAAAATTGAGTGGTGGTAATATGAAAATAAGTAAACTGAAGTACTGATAAACATTAAAATCCTGAAAGTAAATAGCTCTTAATTACTTATCATACAAGAAAAATACCCTGTATTTCTTTACAAATGCCATTAAAAAAAAAATCAAATCAGTGCAAGCAGGAAGAATGCTAAATAGTACTAGAAAAAAACCTGTCACTGATCACCTGTCAAAATAACAGAAGATCCGTTCCATTACTGGACTGTTTTTTGACTACCAAGCTGAGGCTACTGCATGCCATCCTGGCCACACCATTCCAACAGGAAAATAAGAGGCAAGCTAAGGAAGACACAGAAAGACACGAAACGGATAGTCCAAGGTATGTCACACAGAAAAACAGAGCTACCTCTGCTTCCGGACAATAAAAGAAGCAGGCTAGAAAAGAAACAAATCCAGAGCAATGCAGGAGTGAGGACTGGTGTGAAATTATCCTCTGCTCTTAACCAGGCATGAAGACAAGGGCACTCATAAATTGTTAAGCAGCTGCTTTAAAACTGCAAAGAGGCAGTGGGATTTTGGGGTTTATTTTTACTTTTACTCTCAGTGCATAACTGAACTGTCAAAGTCATGCAACCTGAAGTTTTTCTGAGGCCAAAAGATTAACGTAGGTTCAGAAAAAGCCTTTGATAAACTCAGGGAAGAGAAGTAACAGCTACCGCAGGGTATGAGGCAAAAACGTCTGGATACAGCCTTGAAAACATTCAATTCTTGACTGCTGGAAGCTGAAAGAACACAACTGAGGAAAGATTACTCTGCATTTCTGCTTTCTCTTTCCTTTTCCCAAGCACCCATAACTCAGTATCCTCAGAACAGACTACAATGACCTTTGCTACATTAAAAAAAAAGATAAAAGGTTTACAAATACCACCAAAATCATCTTCCTTTTTTTTTTTTTTAAACAAACAAAGAAGCAAAACAAACACCAAGCCCCAACACACCTTCTGGGCAGTATCTGCAGTATGCTTTTCATTGTGAATGACAGAAGGCAAATAATTTGTTTATTTAGATGTACCTCCACAAATGAAATAAATTTTAAAAATCCCATTGTAATTTTGCTGATATAAGGGAAACAGAGATAAAGCAACACTGCTAAGCCAATAACCAATTCTTTGAAAGAATAAAAATAAATATCTCTGATCTCCTTGCTTTCAGTCTTATTTTTATAACCAAATATTGTCCTTGTCTTTCCTCATATTGATGGATGAAAAAAAAAAAAAAAGATACTGTATATGTGATGGAAACATGACATTTTGCACACCTTTTTTCCCATTATTATTATAAAGTATGTCTTTTAATGAAGAATAGTTTTAGATACACTTTTTATACCTACTTTTATATAGAATCATATGGAATTTTATTTTCAGACCATTTCAGATGCAGCTTCTTCACTGGGTCAAACATCCAACCTTTATTGATGAGTTCATTGGCCAAATTTATACTCACACACAAAGCTCTTAAATGAAATGCCAGATGTGTAGGAGGGTCCAGTGCTCTCACTGAGACAAAGAGGTTTGTGCAGTCTAATGTGCAGTACCACAGCCAACCTCTTTCTACATATTACAGACCTGTAATTAAGAAACCAGGAGCAATACAGTAGGATTCAAATTCTTCCCCATGAACTTTATCACCTACACCCAAATAATTTCTTCTGATCTGCCACTGGTGTAAAACCTCCACCCCAGGAAGAGGAAGAAGAAATACAATATTAATATTGTTGATGAATATAAGACTTGCCAAGCAAGTTGTAAATATTTTTTTAAACTACAGCCACTTCTCAACAGTATGCTCAGATTAATGGTCAGTGTAAAATCCCAATGAGGTTAATGTCTCTGGTTGATCTGAGAGGGTTGACTCTGTCAGCAAGGACATGAATTTTATATTGATTCCTTTGAGTGTCAGAAAGAGATCACCACGGGGTGGTTTTCACAGACTGAATACATCTCAGCATATCTAAAAAGGTCTTAATCCACTCAGCGGACGAGTAGCAACCCTTAAAGGACACAAGAGACTGCCAAGTATCTCTATCGCCTTGAAGCAGCTGGGGAGCTAAGCCTAGGGAAAAGATACTTGTTAGTCTGGCATGTCAACAGACAACCCAGTCTTCATGACTCAAATATTAAGACATTTGAGGAATTATGTGCTCTTTGTATTGCTACCCATTGTAAAGCCTTACAGCAGAAAGAACAAGTAGTCTATACTGTGTATCAGTAAGCACATAAAAAATTCAGGCAGTTGAAAAATAGTGGAGTGTAATTTTCAATTAAAAATGCCATTTTAGTGTATATCTCCATCCCCAAACCTCTGCTTTAAGGGAAAGATTTAGGATTATTTTCATCAGACTTAAAATGAGTAATTTAAACAACCCAAGTGTTGCTGCTTGATCAGCCAATACTGTGGTTAGAACAAATGCCAGCACCTGTAAAAAGTCAAGAACCACAGTCCACAAGTTATGATGACTCTCTTGAGCACATTAGCATTTGAATATATTTATAATAATTTGATTTGATAAGCAATGTTGAGGAAAGAGAGCTGTGAAGACATAAAGTGCCATTACATTTTAGGCCTTGACAGAATCTCTGATTTTTTTTCCTTATCAAAACTTGTGTGTGAAATTGCCAGAGATGCTCCACACTGGGAAAAACAGAACTCAGCAGAACTGAAACACATGCTAAAAAATTTCCTTATTACAGTTTAAAATAATTACTGCACTAATTATTTATTACTGCAAGTATTTTTTGCAGAATGTGCAAATATAAATTATTTACTTTGACAGGCATAAAAGATACATTTTAGAGATGTAGCTGTGCCACTGCTCAGTGTCATATTTAAGGAAGTATTTTGCCTGTTGAGGTTCTCTGAAAGAGGAAAAAAAGACTGACATCCCCCACCTACACCCACACTATATTTAGAAAAAAACCCATATGATTAAAAAAACACAGAGAGTGAAATAGTATGTAAGTAGAGATTTTATATTATAGTGTACATGGAAGAAATTTAGATGGCCAATAAAAAATGTTCAAAATACATGTCATATACCTACATATACTTGTAATAAACCAGTCAAAACCAGTTTATAACTGATAAAGTTGTTACTGTGTGCTGTACATACACAGATTACCTGTAACTTTAGTCTGTACTATGTATGAGTTACCATATATGCAGTAAGTGTGTATTTGAGGTAAAAGAATTTATTTTCCAATATGAGATGGAGAAATACCTTGAAGGGATAAAACCCTACTTTATTTAATTGGTACTACTGACACAAACTGGTAGTGAAGTTTGTTTTTAATTTCCCACAAATATCAGGTTTTTCATAAATAGTTCATAATAGTTCATAAATTAACTTTCCAGTCTGAAATTAGTAAATTTTTATTTCACTCAAAGACTCTTCTTGGTACTTTGTCATCTTTAATTAGCTGGATCAATGAGAACACTTAGTGATCTTACATGACTAGTAAGAACCTTATTTTAATCAGAGCAAGGTGAGATAAAAGGATTGAAGTTGACTAGTTAGTAAGATATTTAGGAACCTACAAGGAAGTCTGGAAGATATTGTAGCCTGAATTCACAACAACATAAACCCCTGCATTCACCTGCTGCCTCATCACACTGATTCCTAAGAGTGGAATCTACCTGAGCTGATCCGATTAACACTCTCAGAAAACGATGCAGGCAGACGATCACCACTGGTTGTCCATCCACTCAACTGCATTAAATGATCATGTGTTTATTCCCAGCCCATGAGTGGGGCCAACATGCCTCCATTTAAAGCAGATACAAGTGGCTAGGAAAATGTATGCAAATATGTTGAACCGCAGCTTTTGAAGTAGTAATTGGTTCAATTTCTGATCATCTGACCACACAGTTGTAAACAATCTTTTTAAAGTGGTCATGTCACCACAGCTGCAACCTGTTCTCTACGTAATAGCTCCTTATTACAGAGCACTCACACATAAAATGAATGTTCAGTATCTGCTTCCCTCATTCTCCCAAGGGACGCTAACTGTGTCAAATAAAAATGCCTTGCTTACAGGGATGAAAATGGGAATCAGAAAAAGATTGTGCATGTGTTAGAAAGCACAGAACTCCTGAACACAGTATAGACCCTTACTATATGGAAACAAGAGATTGTTCAGAAAATATGTTTGGATGTAAATCAAAATGATAGTCATATATAGTAAGAGTGATGTAGAATTTCAATGCTCATTAATAATGCAAAGATTTCACTGCATTTAATAGCTATGAGCCTTTTAAAAGTAGTACATTTTAAAGCTTGAAAAGCTTCTAAGCTCTCTCCCACCCCTCCCACATTTCCCTGTTGACCCTGCATCCCATTCTGAGGCACAGAGGTCTCACATCAGCCTCAGGTTCCTTACTCAGACACAGGTCCCTGGCAGTTCGGGGGCAGAACTACTTGACAGTCACACACTTATGAGTTTTACTGAGTCTGTGTTGACTGTGAAGATGAATCTGCAAAACATGTGTCCTCCTCCTCAGCGTTCCTACTATTTGTACTTTCCACATAGCTAATATGGGATAATTTACATTATATTAACATTAGTTCCAAATATGATCTTTAATGTACAACCTTGACTAGGGGGAGCACATTTTGGCTGACATTTTTACTAGGTTGACAATAAAAAAAATGGAGCAAATAGTTGTGTTTCAAAACTCCCGAGAGTAAACCTATTTACTTAATCATGGGTCTTTTGATCTGTCATATTTCAATTCTATTCAAATTTTCATATTGAGAGTAAACATTAAAACAAAATGGATCACAGTATATGGCTAGTAAGTGGATATGACACCTCCCAAAGCCAAAGTTTTGCATAAAAAAACACCAAAGAACTACCAAAGTCAGTTACAAAATGAATCTTAGCAACCAGTTGGCAACACCCAATGGCAGGTTCCATGCAGACCTCAAGCCATTTACAAGATGGGAACAGCAGACACTAAATGAAGCAGCTTGGCTTCATCAGCAGTGAAGCATCAGCTGGCAAACCACTGAGCGCTGCAGACACTGGGGGTTCAACTGTGCACTGAAATGCCTGTTGGAGGGATCCCAAGGCACCACCTGAGACCGAGCTGCTGGCAGCTTTGGAATGTGTTAACTTGTGGAACTGCCAGTGTAAATACTAGTACTTAGTTTCTAACTCTGACTTGGAAGGAAAATCTTCACTAGTAACAATTTTGAAAACTATTCTTGGTTAAGGACAAAGGTGAAAATTAAGTAATCACATTTCATGTTCATTAAGACTTTGCTTCAGCTAATAAATATTCAATTCTTTTTTTTTTCCTTAGTCCTATTCTGCATTTTTCTCTTTTTCTCTTATTATGTTTTCTAGGCACTTATTTTAAAATTCAGTCTCATTAAAACTTATGGATAAGATATAAAAACATTATTCTATTTTACTGACACAGTGTAATTTCTGAGAGCAACATTTCATGTAAAGTCACAAAATTCATAAGCAATGTGAAAACTCATTTGAATAATTTATTACATTCTTGATTTGATATAAATAAAACTGTTACATTCTACTGTTTCCATCCCTGTCATGCAATTCCAATATTCATTGCTGCAATAAATTAGGTCTTATAAACAACAAAGCATCATAAAACAAATTCAAGAGATGCTGTAAATAGAGAACAGAAAGGAAATTATCTAGTGCAATCTTTTTGAGTGCAAACCCCGTGGAACATGTTGCAACCAGCCAGTTAATAATTGCTTTGTAAATCTGAAATGAAGCAGAGGGGATAAAACTAACAAGTCATAAAGTACAATTGTTACTTGTTTAGTGTGATTATGATTCCCTGGAGGGAAGAGGGGCACAAGAAAGCTGGTTAATGCTCAAGGATTGCCTCCTCCAAGCTCAGGAGTGATGCATCAAAATGAAGAGGAAGTCAGGAAAAATTGACAGGCTCACCTGGGATGAACAAGGAGCTCCTGGACACACTCAAACACAAAAAAGAAGCCAACAGAGGATGGACACAAGAACAGGTAGCCTGGGAGGAATACAGAGAGACTGTCCAAGCAGCCAGGGATCATGTTAGGAAAGCTAAACCTCTGACAAAATTAAAACTGGACAGGGATGTCAAGGGCAACAGAAAAAGTTCATCAGTGATAAAGGAAAGACTATAGGGAAAATGTGGGCCCTCTCCAGAAGGAAACAGAAAACCTGGCTACCCCAGACACGAAGAAGGATGAGGTAATTAACAACATCTTTGTCTTGCTCTTCACCTGCAAGTGCTCCAGCCACCCCGCCCAGGACTGGGAAAATGAAGAATCACCTGCTGTAAGAGAAGATCAGGTTTGAGAACATCTAAGGAACCTGAAGGTGCACAAGTCCATGGGACCTGATGTGATGCAACAGCTCGTTCTGAGTGAACTGGACGGGGAAGTGGCTAAGCAACTATCCATCACATCTGAGAAGTCACGGCAGTCCACTGAAGTTCCCACTGACCAGAAAAGACACAACTCCCACTTATCAAAAGAGAAATAAGGAAGATACAGAGAACTACAGGTCTCTCAGTCTCACCTCAGGTCCCAGTAAGATCAGGGAGCAGATCCTCTCGGAAACTTTGCTAAGGCACATGGAAAAGAGGCAGGTGAATGGTGACAGCTAACATGGCTTCACTAAGGGCAAATCGTGTCTGACAAATTTGGTGGCCTTGTATGACGGGGTCTATTATTGCCACTGTAAAACGTGTTCAAAATCTCATAACAAAGAACCTGGTTTTATGTTTCCTCCAGTGCAGCTCTTAGACTTGTGGTAGAAAATACATATAATCCTTATAAATAAATGTCACACAAAATATATGCTTGCACAGATGGTGAGTATTTACAACAAATTTTAATACGACCCTCAACATCCACTGGTCTCTTTCCCTTATTCACCCAGAACAGAATTGTTCAGGCTGGACAGAATACGTAATGGATGTTAAAAATCCAGGTGGCACAGGAACGGGTGCCATCATCATTGCATCATGCTAGAATGCAGGAGCTCTCTTCCCGAATGAAAAGGACATAAAAAGACAACTTTAAACAGGAAGATCTTACAGAAACAAATTAAAGTTTGTCAAAGTCACAAACAACAGGAAATAGGGTTATCTAAAGGACAAAGACTGGCAAATTTTATAACTGGCCCCATTACCATTTTTAGCTTTAACACTCCAGACTTTTCGGGAACATATTATTTAATGATAAATTTTCTTTAATAGCTTCTAAGCAAGAGCTTGGAAGATCTTCACCACTAACTTGCAGCTAAAATGTCCACAATATGCTGCCATATTACAACATTGACCTAATTTGTCTCTCCTATTGTATAGTCAACATAAGGTCAGAAATCATGAAAAAAAATGCTTCCTTGTCTCATAGCTATTTCAAAGAACTTTAAATAGTATTTTATTACCAGTGTTCCCAAACTGGAAGCATAATAAGGGGATGAAAAGGGAGAATCAGAAAGACTGATTTAACTTGTTTAAAATGTAGCTCATTTCTGGGCACTCAGTGCCAATAAACTTTTTTATTTAAAACAAATAACCAGATGTATATTTTTAACAATCATAAGTTAGTAAGTTTGTATTCTTAAAAAAGTTCATTTATTCTAAAAACTTTGAACACTTGGAATACTCTACTTCAGTGTTTTACTTGTAATTTATTCTCTTTTTTTCGCACCAAGAAGCCCACCCCAAATAAAGCATCAAAATTCTGCCATGCAAATATGCATATGCCTCATGTGAACATCTCTTACCTTGGCTTCATATTACTCATAACAAAAAGGCACTCATTGACTCCTTCTGTTATTATCATGAGACATGAACAGTTATCACACTTCATTTTTTAATCACAAATAGAAGCAAGCTGGAATCATATTCTTTTTAAGCAATACAAGTTCTGGAAGATTTTAGAACGCTAAGAACTCTCAGGATAGACCTCAGATGACAACTCACATAACTCTAGTAGCACTTAGCTTAATATCTAATATGCATATACTTCAATTCTAGGACAAATTTAAGTAAGAAAATATGGAATAACTGTATAAAAGTGGAAAAAATACATTTCAGAGAATTTGAGGAAAATCAATAGACAAGGTAAATACTTCAGAGAGTTATATATTTAGGATAAACCAAATTGAAAAGGTTCACAGCTTTAGAATATGTTTCTGTGCTCTCCTAGCTGACGGAGCATTGCTAAACTGTGGTCTGAGTCATAAGCTTTCTTAACAAAGATGTCTTAGGAATGTTTTGCTCATGCTGTTTGCTCCACAAGAAGTTCATGATCTTCATTAGCAAGATACTTAGATAAATTGTTACATGTATTAAAATGTTTTTACAGACTTAAATATCCAAAAATCCTGAAAGCGTACTCTCATACTAATGACTAATGTCTGCTATCACGAAAAAAGTAATCTACTATTCCCTCCAGAAACCAAGAAAGGAAAAGCAAAAAACATGGACAAATGGAAATAATAAAACGTCTACAAAATATATCAGGGCATCAGCTGTGACAATTAATGCCCTGTTTGGCATCTCCCTGAGATGAAAGAATGAAAGTTCAACAAACCTGAATTTTTTTCTTTGATCTAAAGGTGCCTAAAGAAGGCACAAATTCAATGCAACAAAACCATAACCAGTCACAGAAAAATGTTACAAGTCACTTACAGGAACCAGGAATTTTTTTATTTCTTCCAAGGCATGACTCATACGAGAATATGCTTCTCCAGGTGGAGCAAACACTTCAATTAATACGTGGAGTTCATCACTCAAGTGTGCGTATTTGGCTTCACCACTTTTCCTTAGTTCTTCCTCCTATGAAAAAAGGGTTGGGTTGGTTTTTAGAACTGGACATCTACCAATTTTGCAGTGATTAAGCATTTTCAGAGAACATGACAGAAGGACATAATATAAGCAGTCTTTAAACCCTTTGAGAAATGAAAGTTTAGTACAAGCCACTTAAAGATTTAAAAATCAATTTTGAGTGTTTGAATGATAAACCCAGCATAATTATTATCTACAACAGATTTTAATCGGCACAGTGAAAAAATGCTAAATACTCTGGAAGCAAGTAGTGACATATTAAATCCATAATGGAAAAGCTGCATTCATCTGACTGAATCTTAGCTCCTAATGAAAAATATAAAATAAAGATCCATTTAACCATTTTGGAACACTTAAAAAAATGCTATTGTTTAGTAATGTTTTTAGGTTCTTTAATGAATTTCTGCAGTCTGTACATTTTAGTATCACCAAAGGAAAATATGTCCTACTCTATCTGAGAAACAGACCAACTAGTTCCAGCTCCTCTGCCATGGACAGGGACAACTTCCACTAGACCAGGTTGCTCACGGTCCCATCCAACCAGGCCTTGAATACTTTCAGGGATGGGGAACAATTCGGAGCAATCTGTTCCAGTGTCTCACCACCCTTAATAGTGAAGAACCTCTTCCTAATACCTATCGTAAACCTACTCTCTTTAAGTTTAAAACCACTATTCCTTCTCCTATCACTATATGCCCTTGTAGAAAGTCTCTCTCTGGCTTTCTTGTAGCCTCCTTTTAGGTACTGGAAGGCTGCCATAAGTTTATCCTGAGCCTTCTCTTCTCCAGGCTGAACAACCCAAACTCTTCACAGCAGAGGGCACCAGTACTGATCATCTTTGTGGTCCCCCTCTGGATTTGCTCCAACAGGTCCATGTGCTTCTTATGCGGAAACACCAAAGCTGCACTCAATTCTCAATGATATTTGAGTTTCAGTCCCGGTTCTAATACTGGCTACCTATGCAAGCTAGTGTACACCAGTGAAGATGGTAAATCAACTTACCAAGATTTATCTCAACCACCTTTGGGTCCCAGTTTTTCCGCTATAAAATAAGCCTAATAATCCTACTTGGTGTTAGAGTAATATTCAGAAATGTCAATTCACTCTGTTACATAAAGCTTTGAGATAGCAAATGTAAATTGCAACACACATTCATAGTAGTAACCACTGCATAAAAAACAAAGATATAAAAGAGTGATCATGTTAATGGTACTGGCTATGACAACATAATGAAAAAAATTATGCCATTATTACATAAGATAGCCATAAATAAAGCTAAAGATATGATGAGTTGAAATCTCAGTCTTCAAAAATATTTTGAGAAAGGTAATTTAGAAGAAAATACGTGTATTTAGAAAACATAATCACAGAAAAAGAAGTAAACTAATTTGCTTGAAATTGATGAAGTTACAGCTTTTTAGTATATACTAAAATAATAGTTTATGAACATTTAGCTAAGATAGAAAAATTTTAACAGATTACAATTTTTACTGACGTACCCTATTTAGTTCTGCATAAACTTATTTTAGCCTTGACTAGTTTGCATCATTGCTTGACACCAAAAATATTTGCATGAAGCTAAGCTTCTAACAATAGCCATACAAGTTCGTCTTATCGACAGTAGAAGATCCAGCCCTGAGGATTTTCTGATTTTTCACGGAATACACAAGGGTTACACCCTTTAGTTCCAGAGCCCTAGACCTGACTCCATGCTAAGTCAACATTTTGGAGATGTCAATAAAATCCTAATAAATGTGATCTATTATTTTATTTCTAAAAATTGAAATTTGACATAATTGTTTTCAACTGAAACTTAAAAACTGAGATAAGCAGCACAGATGGCACAGTATTTTTATTTTTACAGTTGAAGTATCTTTGGTTTTTAGTTTATCCTTGAAATCTCACTGAAATGTCCATAAGAACCATAGCATAGTCCATCATGAGATGTTACAGTACTTTTTTTGTTTTCTGGAAAAAAACCCCAACACACATTTGATTGCTGTTTCTGGAATAATTTGACATGAAGTATTTAAATAGAATTAAATTTTAATTAGTATAAAGCAACATCCTAGAAATTGCAGGAATTTTCTTTTGTATTGCTTTTTTAAGATTCTGGGAAAAGGAACAAAACACCAGAAAGCCCCAAAATCTTTCAGGAGAAGACTACCAATAAACTTTGCAAAAATTATTTATTAGATTTCTTTTCGCAATGTAGAAGTAATAAAAAATAATGTTTGGCTCATTATTTGGATGAGGATTTTGCACAGCTAAGACATCAGTAACATGATTTTATAATGCAGCCCTGTGTTACAGAAAGTTAGATATATGCTTCTACAGTGGTAACAATGGTAATTATGTTTCTCTTTTATTCCCTCAACAAACCCAGGAATTCTTAAAACACATATTTTTATAACCTGCCCCCTGGGTTCGGCACACGCTTTCTGTCTCTACTTGGCACTCATTTAGAAACAGCAGGCTGAGGTCGTGAGATCCTCACCATTTCTTTATGAGGATATCTAACAAGGTTTCTTCCTGTAGAACACATGGGGTTAAACACACTGAATTTTCCCACAATACCTCTTTCCACAATAGGGTAAAATGTCAGAATAATGCTTCTTTCATTGGAAGTACATGTGCAGATACAAAGAAACTTAACTCACATACAGAGAACCATGGAAGGTAAGAACTCACAGATCATGTGAGCACTGTACCAAGCTTTGCTTCCCAAAGCCAAGTGAACATGACTGAGTATTTTGGGATTGAATGTAGCCTAACATTTAATAGTATGTCAGGTGAGAGACATTTGACAAGCAAAAAAATAGACATAACTCACAACCTTGCTCCTTGATATGAAAGGCTGTACCTCCTGGCAGGTAATACAGCTTCCCAAGCGCAGTACAGATGAACGGGCTCTCCCAGGAGCATGTTAAGTTGGACAACACCTTTGTAAATCTCCATTAGCAAGCAGCATATCCCAACTGCACAGAAAAAGTCAGTGCTGTGTACCTGACATTCACACTACTTCTATTTAGGATAAAAGTACCACCCGTCCTCTAGCACTGTGGCAAGTTTGGTTCCTGCTAGCTGTAGCCCTGTTGCACAAATTAAGTTCCCATTAGAAGGCAAAGACCCTTCCTGGAGTCCAGCTTTGGTTTAGTTTCCAAGGAGAGGAGACGCATCAGTACCCTGTGAGCTCTGTTCACTTTAAGTAATGGGAATTGGGAATGATCAGGAGACTCTCCTCTAAACTGAGTTTCTGAGTCAAACTAAAACACTAATGAATAAAAACCCCATGAAGCACAGATAAGGACTAAGATGGGTTCTGAGACTTTCTAGTACCTGGTACATTAAGGCAGAATAGGTGAGATCATCATAAAACTATTTTATACCATGTTCTTTATAAGGTTATCTGGATGCTGATGGCTTTGCAAGGCCCTGAAGGTCTCTACTGCACCAGTGCAATTACCTGCAGACTTTGGCTGTTTCTCATATAATTTTGCCTTAACCGCCTCTGAGGTCCAGGTATTCTCCGTGGTGCTGTCTGTAACTTTTGTCAGATTCTCATAGCTTTCTATATTCTATGATTCCACATCATGTTCAGCAGTTTTTTAGACTCTGTTCAGCTTGCACAGCCTTGGCCAGGCCGTGCATCCAGCAGCCAAGCTCTTTGCCTGAGTATGGAAATTGTAACTGCTTAAGCCTATTCATGACATGAACCGAACCACAGTGAAAGTTGATGTGCATTGAAAGACTGTGGAGAAGAACTACCCTAAAAACAATCAAAATGCAGTTAAGTCTTAGGCACTGGATCTTAAAATAGAAAAACAACAAACCTGGAACATAATTATTTCTGATTTATAAAATGAATGGAATAAACTTCCCAGGCTTCTTGATCACTAATGGCAATCTCCCTTAGTATTGACTCTTAGGTTAATAGTATGATTCTTACTTTGTTCATAGTGCTGAAGTTTAACTTCAGTGCGGGTTAAGCACATCACCCTCCAGAGACAACTGCCCCCTCATCCTGATCCTCTTCCACTCCCTTCTGAATGCCAATTCCTTTTATTTCTCAAGACTGAGAGAACCAGCTCCCCTCATTCTAATGCTTCAGGCTGCCTTCATCCTTTTTTGCTGTCATACAGCATGTCTGCCACATGGTGCTGAAGTCCATCCACCCTCCACCTGATGCATAGTTCCATAACCCACTCTCTCATAAAAGATAACAGATATTTTGATAAAGATATTTTGAAACATCTGTTGTGTTTTATAATTTCCAGTTGACCAAAGAAGGGAAAATGAATTACAAAACTACAGCAGAAATATCAGGAGTACTGACCTCTGCAAAAGTGAAGCATGTGAGTGATAAGAACATAAAGGCCAAGAAAAATGATGAAATATCTCTGAATGTGAAAGCAGCCTTACCATTTTAAGAAGATGTGTGTTGACAGAGAACTACTTTCTGTCTAGAATCCTGGCCAAAATGCTCAAATAAAATTACTGGATTAAAGTTGAAATAAGAAATGGAGTTTGCTCAGCAAACAAAGTTACACAGTTCAGACTGATGAATAAAAAATGTCCTCATAACATTAACATAACAAGATATCAAAGAAAAATAGAAAAGGAACATGCAGCAGGAATTGTGTAGATCTCAGAGATAAATTACATCAATACAATACAAAGAATTCCTATAATGTAACAAAAAAAGCTAAGAAAAGAAACATGTACTGGAATAACAATATTGAAGAACAATATGAGAATTGCAGTGGATTTCATACCTTGCAAGAATTTGCAAAGAAAAGCATAGTGCAGAGACTACACAAAAATGATAATCTCAGTGCTGCTGCTACACAGGCATTATTCATAAGATCAATGAGCAATGCTACAGAATAAAATTAATGAGCATGCAGTTTGACAAATGCAAACCTATTCATTTTTAATCTGGACATAAACAAAAAAATCAAGACATTGTCTGCCACACTGTAGTAAAAGTAACAGTGATATGATAACAAATAAATCAGAATAGGTATAATTTATTGGTGGCACTGGTTTGGAGTTAGAAAACTTTCAGGTCCTAGGTCCTATCAGTGAAGGAACAGAGAACAAAAGAGAGGAAAAAACTGGCAACGGATGAGGCACTGGAATGGTGCCCAGCAGAGTACAGAGCAAAGCTAAAAGACCTTAGCTATTCCTTGACTCCTGTTTTTAAATCAGTTATTCTCACTCCAGGAAGAATGATAAATATAGAGGTGGTGAGTACACAAGAGGAGCTCACACAGCAGAACAAAAGAGTGTAGTGGGTGTACAACACCTGCAGTCAGCCCGAGACCCCATAATGAAATACAAGCATGTAGAAGAACATTGCTTACAAGAGAGGAAATCACCGAAGATACAGGTGACAACAATGATTTTTTCTATATTTGATGCATAATTAGAATTTTCATAGTTACTTTGGTGAAATGCAGCAGAGAATTGTGTACATTCAGTACTGCCTTGGGCAAACACTCCCTTCAGTTCAAGAGTGCTTTATTTCCTGATGCTTTTCATAATGAAATACAATAACATCTTAATGGCTAAGAGGTACTAAGCCCTACCTAGATCATATTTTTGTTTAGATAGGTGAAAAGGAAAACAAAGACAAATCAGCAGAAGAATGTGCTGATAACACAACCACTGAATCACTATTGAAAGAAACTTAAAACCAGGGGTGAAGGCTAAATGAAGAAAAAAATACAAATTCTAGGGAAAAAAATATTTAGGAGAAAGGTCAACACATTAAAGTGGTATGTGACAAATATGAGGCAACAGCTGGTGACCAGTATGACCAACAACTCTATGCATAAATTCCTTGCCAGAAAACAAAGAGCAGGAATAGAGTTCACAAACCTACAAATGTTTCTACACTTGTACAAATCTAAGTAGAAGCTAAAACAGCACAGTTAAGAACCAGCCATCAGACAACTGCTGTTAGAACTAAACAAGCCAAAGCCAATGAACTGCAGGTTTGCAAAACTAATATAGGAAATTAAAGATCCTCAAGAAACGCACAATTACCTTACCTAAAGATGCTTTGTAGGACTATGTTCATCTTATAATTTATGATCACAACTAGGGACCACTGCAGTCAGGGTGCTTTCAGATTCAGGAAGACTTTGCCTTAATTCAATTCATTTCATGGCTAGGCTTTGTGAACGAAGATTTACAAGGGCTCTACCCACGCTTGCTACAAGCACGCTGGTGGCTATAAAGGCCAATGCGAGATAGGCAAGTCCGGTCACAAAAGGCACAGTGGAAAGTCTCTGTCATCACTACTGGCAAGGCACGGTTCTTCCTGCATTGCCTTTTTTCCTCCAGGCTGATTCTGCGTGTGTATTCAAAGGAAGCAGCAGCGTTATAGATGGTGTGTCTCCATTTGTCCCGATTGGAGGCCAGGGTGGACCACTGATGGTGGTCAATATGGCCAAGGCTGAGGTGTTGTTTCAAGGAGTTCTTGTATCTTCTCTTTGTGCTGCAGTTTTATTCCAGGGCCATAGCAGCATGCTCTACACAGAATAATGACTTACTATCACTATCTATTAATTACAGATATAGTACAAACCTAGTACAAAACCTATAGTACAAAAGGTAAAGCAACATAGCTAAGAATCACCTGGCCATTAGAAAACTGCTTTCAGAGGTCAGCAAGATCAAAGGGAGCTGGGGGCAGACCCTGGCCAGCCGAGGGCAAGGCTGGCAGGTCCCAGCTTTAGTACAACGACTGTAGCCTACACCAAGTGATGGCAACACCATCCTTACTGAGACACAGGGCTACCAGTGTCAGTGAAAAGTAACTAATTGCCTTTGCTGACCAGTTCTAAAAAACACTCTTGGTATGTAGAGGTATTTTTTCATCTACAAATGTCTAATTTCCAACCTAAATGTCTCATTTTAAACCTAAATCCTTCACCTGATGAGGCCTGTTGCCTACAATGCACTTCCTAGTTCAACCAACATTAGATTATACATGTGACCATCCCAGAGCATCATGGCTAGGCTTTGCGAACGAAGATTTACAAGGGCTCTACCCATAATTGCTACAAGTATGCTGGTGGCTAAAAAGGCCAATGTGAGATGGGCAAGTCCGATTGCAAAAGGCACAGTGGAAAGTCTCCATTGGCACTACTGGTGAGGCACGGTTCTTCCTGCATTGCCTTTTCACCTCCAGACTGATTCTGCGTGTGTTCTCAAAGGAAGCAGCAATGTCAATGTTGAGTCGTGACAGTTCGTGGGCAATTAGAGCAGAGCGACGCTCAGGACGCCCACCATCCGCAGAGTCGAGCAT
>JAWWEE010000105.1:90761373-90856876 GCA_035221455.1 Xenops minutus | reverse complement strand
GGTTGCTGGGGAGCTAGCGAGCCCATCCTGCCCGTGGACACACTTTGTCTGACCCTTCAGTTGAGACCTGACTAGCACGGGAGACCCTACCGGAGGCATGAACCACCGCCAGCACAGCTCGCAACCTCATAAGGGCATACAAGCTTCTCCCCCACGACAAGGGGGTGTCCATGGAGAAGACGGTGTACGCTGTGGTGGCTACAACTACTGCTGTAAAAAGGGATCAACACTTATGAGCACAGACTGCATTCCCAAACCACTCCTTTAGGAAGAGCTCCTCACTATGATACACGATTTTGCTCAGCTACACCAGGCTGCTGACAGCCAATGCCAAAACAATGCACTCAAAAGGATAAATACAGTTATTTAGTGATTAAAAAAAAAAAGAAATTCAGAGAGATATTATACTGGCTGATGGCATTGTAAGAACTGCAACAGCTTACTGTGTCAAAAATAAAGCAACAAACCTATGTCACAAGAGAAACAGATCCTTTCAGCAAAGGAGACATAACTTTATTTACACCAGTTGAAGAAAAACATACTTTCTTTTCCTCTGGTGTCATTCTTACTTGCGGGAAATCATTTTATTAGTTCTACTACATCATTCTATCTCTATTTATTTCATTATGGTTGGAGCCAAGTTATCTTAGTTTTATAAATTTTACTTTTTTTAGAGACAGAGAAGGTGAACAGTCACCTTGAAGTGATACAAATGTTATAGATACTAGAAAGATCTACTAATGTTTTGAGTAATTCAACAAGTTAGCTGATGACAAATTATCAGTCATTTGAAAAGGTTAACTATATTTATGCTCAGAATTCCATAAACTGACCACAATTTATTTATTTATCAACAATTCTTATTATTCAGGAAGCATTCATTTTGATATCTCTGAAGTATAAAGTGTTCTCAAAGGCTGTGTTTAATAAAAAAGAATATATTTAATTTAAAAAATGCAAACAGGAAAATTGAAATTAAATATCTTTATCATCTTTTTACTCCTTCTCTGTCATTAAGATATATGATTATTATATCAGTCCCATAAGAACACAGTTTTTTGTTCAAACAATAAATAGAATACTTGTATCACAAAATTCACAAAGGGCATTCTGTCTTTAAGTATAGGGGCTTGTATGAAAAGAAATGTTTTGCAGTTCTCCAGGTTCTGAACGATTTATTTTGCTACACACTGTTGAACCAAAATAGAAGTAAACTCCAGTTGTATAAAAGGCAAGTACTTTAAACACTTTGGTTTTGGACACCTGAAGGAAATAGTAGAAAGAATATTTCTACTATATATAGAATATAGAGAAAATTCTGCCTAAATCCATGCCTAAGCTATTTTATGCATAAGCAAAATGAAAAACTTGTATTTTGAAAGAGTCAATTAGAAGAGGTCTAATGTGCGCACTCATCTTTGACTATAAAGGAACTTGAAGCTTCTCTTTGGCAATTCATTCATTTGTATATTTAAAGACAATTTCATGAGGAAGGCTCAAAGAACACACTTGAAGGTAAATAGTTGCTTAATTACCCATGTATTGAAGGGTGCTTCCCCATATACCAGCCTAGAGAATAAACCCACGATGCACAAAGGTATTACTTCAACACCTAATTGCTATTGGACATGCCTACATAGAGAGATCTCCAAGTCTTTTCAAATCTAACTGTATAACCTAGTCACTTATAGCTGCAAAAAGAACTTAAACACCCAGAATTTAGGAACAATTTTGATCCTAATGATGCCTAAGGGTTTTTCTGATTTTTGATTTTTCGATTTTATAGATGTTAGAAATTACTGTAGATCTAACGTACTAGTAAAATTACTTTAGTAGCTGAACGTTTATACATACTAACCCCATCCTATATCAACCCCTTGAAATTCTGGTAGCTGTTTAGTCTCTGTTTCAAGGCAGAATTGCAGAGAAGTACCATGAAGCCTGTACCATAAGATAAAGACATGGACAGAAGGAACTCCAAATCTAAAGCACTGGAAGGCCTCCAAGGACCCGATGTGCTGTGAAGAAGACAACGACGATGAAGGAAGGGTCCCGAGCCCCCAGACCCAATTCCCGACGGGCTGTGCCGAGGGCGGAACGGGGCAGGACTGGGGGAAATAACAGAATGGGATTGGATGGACGTTATTATAAAATCTGTAAACTCGGGTTGAACGGGGGATCCTGTTTAAATGTATTCCTGGAGACTGGAGGCTCATTAAAGCTCCTGCTCACTTATCTTATCTCCTACTAAAAGTTGCCTGGAGTTTTTTTTTCCTCGTTTCCTTATGGCAACACTCAACAGCAGACTGTGGTCACCTGATTTCCTGTTCCTGAAACCCATAGATGCTAGAGTTGTCCACAGTAATACTCCTCAGACTGAAGTGTCTGGACAGCAACACCACAGGAGGGTGAAGGAGATCTGATAATTATTTCAGGCTTAAGCTTCTCTGGGACCCATAAAGTAGCAAGGAAGTAAGTAAGACAGGTGTTCCAAATACACTCCTATTGAATACAAGAGCGGTGCTGCTGCCCTTTTCCTTAATGAGGTACCAGTTGGAGACCTCATCACGCTACACATTACAAAAGTTAGGAAAAAGGTGTTCATTTTAGAGTGGTTGCTAGATGAGTCCCAAAAGAACCATTTGGGGATGTGTTCTGTTAAGCTATTCATAAGTGATCCAGAAAATGAGCTGAACAGTAATAAAAATTCTCCAGTGATAAAGACACTTGAGCTCTATCTGTGTGCACAGACTCTAGATAACGTTATTTCAGGAGAAAGATCTTGAAGGCATTATATTAAGATCTACAGAAAGGACTTGTTCAGTGTCCAATATCAATTAAAAGGGCACTGTCTATTAGGTAATTTTTAAGAAAGGAAAAGAAATGAAACTGCAAAACCTGTGCTGGACCGTTCTGGTGCCACAATTAAAAACAGCATAGAAACAAAACAGATCAAGATGAAAAGGATGATTACAAGTATCGAAGTACTTTCATGTGAGAGGCTAAATACCAAAGTCTTGGGAATCTTGATGTTCCTGCAGTTCAGAATGTCCTTAACGAATTATTGGAAAGCTTCTCCATTTTCACTAGTTCTTACATTCTTCCCCAAACTTTTTAACCTTTTGCAAAAGTTGCATGAAAATGGGCATGATGTGTTGCGTACATACAGAGGAAAAAAACCCATACAGATTTAATATGTTTCTGTCCTACGACATTTGCAATTGCTTGCTGATGTGTTAGGTGTATCTTTTATCATGGATTACATAGATGCGTATGCTTTAGGTGGTTATATGTTAAATATGGAACTCACTTCTGATGTTAAAGATCCTGTAACTAATTAGCATTCAAATGAGCTCAAAGTAGCATTACAGGTGCTTAATCTAGAAAGCTAGGCAACACTTGAGCCAGGCTGATGGCTCATTACAATCAGAGCTGAGAGTGCAGAGGAGAGCGATTTACAGCCACTTTCAGCTGCAAATTCAGGAATCCTGCCTGCTGAAAAGATGTGTGGAGAAAGGCCCACTGCCTTCCCCTCCTCACCTCAACTCCTGTGGCTGGCAGCCTCCCCCACTGCTTCCATACAGCCCGACTTTTTGAAGGATAATGTTGTTGTGTCTTTGATCAACCCATTCAAGTCCAACCTGAAAGCCAAGGTTTAAAAGCTCAAACTCATGATCCCATTTAACTCCTCATTGCCTTTTCTAGTGAGTCTCCACCATTAAGCAGGTTTCCATCTTCACTATTGGAACCCTAAAATGCAATGGAAGCTGTGACAGGAAAGGTCCTTCCCTAAACAGTTGATATAAAGGAAGGGACTTCTCCCTGAGTGCCGTATTGGCCCAGGCAGGGTAACTGGGATTGTCTGGCTTTCAGCCGCTCAAAAACATCTCTGATGAACTCTGCTATAAAGTTCATTTTCCTGGCTGATTGTCAATAATTATTTCCTAAAGGCTGTCCTTTGATTAACCACAACATTGCAAACAAAAGCAGTAAATGGATTTGAGTATCCTACCACAAATTTAGAAGAGACCGCTATTTTCTTATATCCCCTTGATTCTCATGGAGTGATGTGGAAACCACATCAGTGGAGGGAAGCCACAATGGCAGAGACAAACTGAACTCTGGGGAATTGAGGAGGAAAAGGAAGTTCATAAATAATTGGCGAACACTGTACCCCTCATGGCATTTAGACGGATGAAAATGTTTCAATACCTGAACTGACTTAAAAACACACGATCTTCTGAAAAAGTATTTCAAATAACAGATAAATAACTGAAAAATCAACTAGTGTGTCGTTGTTTTGTACAAACATATACTTTTTCTGAACCAGAATGTTAAGGTCTTGCAAATGACATATTCCCTTTCACATTCGACAGACACATATGATTTTGCAGGTTTCACTTTTTCTCTTCTGGTAAAACTAGGTTTTGCATGACAAAGAACACAAACACACTTTTCAATGGCAAAATTACTTGTTTCTCTACTATCTAGAAAATCTAACTATTTACATTATATTCATTTAAATATAAATAAATATTAATGAGATTTCAAGTTCTTGGGTGATTTCTCATAAAAGTGTCAGAAACAGTTGACAGATGAGTATGATACAGCAATATTACATATATTATAAAATCATAGAATGAATCATAGAATAGCCTGGGTTGGAAGGGACCTTAGAGGTTCCAAACCCATGGGCAGGGATACCTTCTGCTAGACCAGGTTGCGCAGAGCCCCATCCAACCTGGCCTTGAACACTTCCAGAGGGGTATCCACTACTTCTCTGAGAAGCCTGTTCCAGTCCAGTGCCTTACAGTAAGAATGTTTTCCTAATACCTAATCTAAACCTACGCTCAGTCTGGATCCATTCCCCATTATCCTGTCACTAGATACTCCTGTAAAAAGTCCCTCTCCATCTTTCTTGTAGGCTCCCTTCAGATACTAAAAGGCCACAACTAGGCCACCCCTAAGATGCCTCATTTCTAGGCTGAACAAACCCAGTTCTCTCAGCCTTTCCACACAGGAGACGTGCTCCACTGCTCTAATCATCTTTGTGGCCCTCCTCTGGACTTGCTCCAACAGGTTGATGTCCTTCCTGTGCTGGGGACTATCATGACTTTATGTCTGACAGACTCACTGAATGCAAATAAAACAGCTTGCAAATAGATTCTTGGTCATCTCAGCTATGATGGGAATTTGTTCTGCAAAGATGGAAGAACACATTTTCTCATCTTCTCATAATGGAAATCTATAAGGACATTAGTCCATTATAAGCTGTAAATGAGTTTGACCAAAAAACCCTGATTTTCTTCATGAGTAGTGATTATAGCAATTCTAATAGGAATTTACTAAAAGGCTCATTTTCATGGAATGTGCAAAGTACTCAGACCACACACAATTCAGGTAACAGCAGCGCCTTAGCTGTGTAGTCAGGACCTGAGCTGAACTCTGTATCATGAGAGACTAATTTAAGAAGCTACCACTCATAAAGGAAAAGTAAAGGAAGTCAAAATAAATTCTGTCAAGTTTGTTTATCTTAAGATAACTTTTCGTGAGGGGGATGATGGCAGCTTTTGGCTGGGTTAACTTAGTCTATGACTCCAAAAGAAACTTCAGTGTTTCACACTGCAAATTTTTAGAATAATTATCTACCTAAGAAAAACAAAGTTACATTCTCACTGGAAGGCAGACTGACTCCTTTGGCAAGGTACACACAAATCCTAGTATCACAAAGAAAGTAGCCCTAAGGATGGCAAGGGCTTTGCTCTGGGTAGTCCAACATTCAGAATTTCATGCTGTTCTTTGTAGTGCCCCAGAGAAAACACCAGATATATTCACTTCAGAGGAGCTTACCCCTGGGTGAAGAGAACACTGGTACTAAACTGGCCAGGTCAGGATGCCAGTGCCCAAGTGCAGCCAGGGCATTCCCTCTAAAAGCTCAAAACATGCTGCTCCTGCTCCTCTACCCAGGACTTCCCATCTCCCATGAGTGCTCCTATGCCACCCAAATCAGAGTGGACTATCACCAACACACCAAACAAACATAAAATTGAAAGAGTAAAACAATTTAAAAATTCAGCTTTAAAAAGAAAACTGTACTCCAGAAAAGGTTAAGTACCTGCAATCTTCAAAGAGTCAGCTAATTTTACTGCAGTAAAAATTAATATTCATTTTGCACTTAAGTTTTATAATCCAGATCATCCTTGGCAATTTAAAGCACTCCTCCAACCCCCTTTATGTGCTCAGATTTATGGAAGAAGAAATAACCTTTTGAACAGGCTTTGAGTATTGCAAAATTTTCATTACACGGTGGCCATATCTCATATAATCACAAAATATGCAATTACATTAATCGATTATAATCAATTCTGCTTACTGTCACCATCAGTTTACTGCAAAATTTCCTTCTATTACACATTTTTTCCCAGGTAACACTGTAACCTGCCTCTGTCTGAAAATTAAGCATTTTATTTGTTACCCAATTCTTTAGTGCTTTACACCTGCGGTCTCCCTTGTTGCTCATTTTCCATACCAGTATAAATGAATGTAAACTAAAATTGAACAACAGCCCTGTTTATGGCAGACTTTCTCCACAGCTTTGAGACAAAAGACAAGGATATTTTTATTGTTGGGTGAACATTTTCAAAATCTCTGATTGATATCAAATGCTGAAAACCCCCCTCTACATTTCTTGTTCTTTCTTCCCTTCCCTCCTAAATTGAAAAAAGGGAAAAATAAAAATATTTCCTATATCAGGACTATGTGTACCACAGAAATTCAGCAAAGCTTCAGCTCCTAACAGATTTAGCTCCTTGTATTACATTTTACATCTGAATGTTGGAGTTTTTGAGTCAAAATGTGCACAGACCAAATTACTCCAGTTCTTTGAGGACATCATAATCGCCCTCCCCAGGCTGTGTTCAACCCCAGGTCTTTGCTGATGTGCTGGATCTGAGAAAAAGGGCCCAGTTTTGAAAAGACAGTTATAGGACAGCTGAACAATTATTTGTGTTCCCTGAGTGGGATTAGTTTGCCTTGACTTAGGCATCCAGAAGTCAATTTAAGCCTAAACTACTCATATGAAGCTCTCAATGGCAAGAAACAGGCACTTTCCCAGGTGGCTCATCTCAAGATTAGGCTGGTGTTCCAGATGATTTGGGAGTTTGGGTGAATAAATCAGTTTAAGGATGTGAGTATCTTTTTGGATCTGCTCCAATCATGTTGTTAAAGAAGAAATCAAAATACAATTGATAACTATGGAAACGTTAAAAAAAAAACTCAGCAAAAACCTAGCATTGGTTAGATTCTTTTATAAAAATTAGTAGTATGAAGGAAAACAATATATAGTACCAGAACAATGTTAGACAAGTTTAAAGATTGCTGGCAACACTTTGGAAGGTGGCTGAAGGATTACAGACATAATTTTAACTATTCAGGAAAAGATAACTTATCCATCATGAATGTAAAACATTGTATATATCAATTTTCTTCTTCAAACACATATTTAAGCATTACAGGTTTTCACTAAGAATGCTGGATGAAAATTGCAGTATTTTACAACTGACCTAGATGTAATGCTGCTGGTGACAAGAAGAGCAAAGAAGGAGCTGAAAACCCAGGCAATCAGGCAAGTGCTGGCTGAGATGTTAGTATTACCAGCCTCATACCTATTTTTTTCTGCTGCACAGTGTAGTTCTTATTTCACTCTGAAACAGTCGGTGATTGCAAAAGCAGTGCTGGCCAGCAGATTCTGGTATAATTTAAGAGGGATGATATAACTAATTATGAGAAACTCCATTTGTTCTATTTTCATTTTATGTAAGTTACAGAGGGGCTTGACAGTGATGGAGTTCCCCAGCAGAAAATCCACGCAGTGCTCAGGTGCCAGAGACCTGCAGGAATGCTGCTGCACCACAGCATCTGATTAATTAACCCTCTCTCAGCTGTTGTTTACCAATTATATCCTTTCACCACCAGTACATCTGTTATGCAAGGACAGGTTCTGCCTCTCTGCAGTCTCAACAGTGGAACCAGGGCCATCATGTTGTATTACTGTGTGCACCTGAGATGCATGGAGCAGTCTGAAAAAAGTGCTTGAGAGGCCCCTCTGGTAACCAGAGCATGACAAATTTCCATTAACAGTGCTCCTCAACCCCTGGCCATGAAGGGGACTGCTTGGCTCGTTTGCTTCCAGATCTCCTGCCATCCCTTCCTTGGCCCTTTTGCAACCTGCCCTTGTGGTTACAATGCCTCCTCCGGCACCAGACTGCACGCGCATTTCCTCGGCGTGTCCTTCCTTCATACTCACAAGAGAGCCTTCCACCTGCTGGGGACTTACATGTAAAATGGGTAACAAGGAAGGAAAGATGTTTGCCAGCCTGCCTGCCTTGTTTTGTGTTTGTTTGTGGGGATTTTTTATTAAATGTTGCTATTTCTCATTACCTCTCTGAATTTCATTCTGTCAGAGGGTGTTTCTCTCCTAGAAATGTTCAGCAGCAAAAAATCCTCTTGTCAACCATTCCTTGCTGCTGCTGTTTTGGCAGACTGCACCCACCAGTACCTGCCTCTGCCTTTGCCTTTGCCTGGCCCTGCTGCCAGCAGCACACAAGCATCAAGGCTGGCAAGCACTCGGTAAGAGAGGGTCAAGGGCAACAGAGCACCTCTCCTGGGGCACAGGGCCCCTGAGAGTCCACTGCCCACAAACCCTCTAATCCGCTCACATGTTCATTTTCAATCCTTCTGCCACCAACTCCTCAGACACAGGGGAGGGTGGCAAATAAGATGAACCATCATGTTTGCCACAGAGACAGGAGATATGATCCCTCTGTGTCTTTGGAAATGCAGATTGGCAACTGTAGCATCCTGCTGCGCAGGAAGAGAAATTAAATGCCTCTCTCAAGGAGAGTGATATACAAAATAAATGTAATCTGCATATAGTGCAGCAATGATCCTGGATTATCTAAAACCAACTTCAGACTGTTGGCAGAATTCAAGCCCCAAACCTGTTGGTTTTGTGCTTAGTTCTGTGCTTAGGAATTGCTCTTCTTTCATTCCTACAGTGAGAATATATTTGGGTAAGAGTTGCTAGCGTCTTCTATCAAATAGGGTGGTACAGAGGTTACCAAACTGAGGTCCCCCAAATTTCCTTTGCATAGAAAGCAGAAAAAGCTGATTTTCTAGATTTATGTGAGTATTGATAGGAATGCAGAAATGCAGTGGGTTTAGCTGTAAAGTTCAGAGTCCTTTTCCCTAGATCAGCACATGTGATTGAAATACTTTGAGGAGGCCCAGTCACCTTTCTTCTTGCTTACTTTATGAAGCCACATTGGTAACAAAAGCAAGGAAAGATTTAAGAGGTTAAGAAACTGCGATGATATCTATTTTCTGAAATTAATGTAGAGCCAGATAATATTATTGCTATTACTACACAGTATTTTGCATGCTACTGCTTAGCATGTTCTAGGGAAAATAAGAAAACTGAAAACCCATTAGGCTGTGTTAGAAAAAGTCCCAGCAGAGTGCAGGGGAGAAGCAGACAGGCTGCCCTGCCAGACCCAGTCAGTCCAACAGTAGCTCAATAGCTAGTAATTCCTGAGATTCCCTGAGAGCCAAAGGAAGCCTTTGGAGTACCAGCTCAAGGGATGGGTCGGTTTTGTTTTATTTTAATTTGTGAACACAGGAGTTAGGTGGATTGCTACAAAGTGCTATACATTAATCTTAAATCCAAAGGATTTTCCTTTGCTTTATCACCACCACCCTCCCCCCCCCTTATAACACACTACTATGAAATACACTGTGAAAAAAACTAAAAGCATGGTTTTGAGCACCTTTTACTTTCACGCCAGAGCACAAAGGGTCAGTGAGAAACAATGTCCAAGATGAAATAAATCATCACATTTACAAGTACACGAGGTCTGTGACTGCTGACTAGTTTTGTAATCAATCCATGCTGTATCTTTTGAGCCAGCCACCCACTGTTTCTATCACTGTCTGAATCTAAGCACAGCATGCAAGTGTTTTAATTCAGACTTGGTCTTCTGCACTGGAAAATCAAAGCATTCTGGTTTCGCATTTGAAAATCTGCATCCTTTAAGTTTGTAACAGCTTTTGGTCAACATTATGATTGACAAATAGTTTAAGCACAGCAGTCTGTTTTAGTGTCTTCAGTATAGCTCATTACAGTGCTCATCTAAATAGTGTGAGTTTTGACTTGTCTATTTTCAGTAGACTGCTTTGTATTTTATTTCTATTATTTCCATTCATTTTCTACCCAGATGGGTCAAACATATTTGCACATACTCTTAGGGGAATCTTTTTAGCTGCTTCCCAGGTGTGTTCATAAAAAAACCCAGGTGACTTGGAAACAGAATCCTTCTCTTCCCTGCTCACAGAAACTGAGCTTTCATTTTCAGGAGAAAAAGAGAGGTCTAGAAGGAAAGGGTATGTAAAATGCAGTAATGAAGGCAGGAAATAGTATGTTTTTCTTTTTTGGTATCTTGTTTACCTAGATTTCTATAGGCTAACTGTAGGCTTTAATATCTTAATTGCTGATTTTGCGCTCCTAGTGGATTAGGAAAAGCATGTGACTGTGCTCCATGTAACAGATAATGGTGGTTTTAGAGCACAGCACCAGATTTTCTCACATCCTTTTGCGGGGCTTTTTCGAGGAGATAACTGCAGCTACTTCCCTGTTGTTTGATCTGAGAATTAACTCTGTTCTGCTCTGGTTTCTGACAAATTGAAACCCATAAGACATTAATCAGGCACAGCCATCAGGTTGTGTGGAGCTGTTTTGCTGAGAGGCAGCTGGTTTTGTGCAGGCTGCTTGGTGTCCACAGAAGCACCAGGGCAGAGTCTCTGTGGCAGCCTTGGTGAGAGAGCTGGAGAACAAAGTGCTGATGGATTTACATACCTGTACCATCACTAGCACTGCCAACCAAACTTGCTAGAACAGCTATGAGAGCTGTTCACCAAAACAGTCTGTGCTGGATACAGCCCACATTGGCCAGGGCCTGTATGTTTCACCAGTGGCTATCAGATCTGGTGGTCATGCTGGATATCTCTCATTTGGGCTACCTGAGCAAACAAGTAATTACCATGTTGTAATTACTAATTAGTAATTACCTAATAAGAGGTTAAAACTAGCAGGCCTGCAAGACTCATGAACAGAAAAATGAGACAATCCAGTGTGGTATTTTTCCTGCAAGCCAGAAGAGAATGTAGGATCCAGTAGCCATTCAGCTGCACCTACAGGTTTGTTTGCCTCTGAACAAAAGAAAAACAGAGGCAAAGGAGTTGTGAAAATTTTCACAGGAGGAAGCCAAGTTTGGAGGTAGGATCTTTAAAGGAAAGCGTGAGTTTCTGAACAAGGAAACTGCCTGTTTGCTATTTCATGTTATATTCAGGTAAAGGGCATGTGGTGCACATTATCTGTGAACAAACTGGAAATACAGTACCCATTTCTTCGTCTAAAAGAAGTAAAAAGGGTATTACCCAACAAAGGAGCATGAGTAACAAGTTCTAGAAGTACTAAGTGAGTTTGCATTGTTGGTGCAGGGCTAGACATTAAAACATGAATTTAAGAAACAGCAATACAATATTGAAAAAAGAATCACAGCCTGACTTAAAAATCACGACTTTAGGAAGTTTAAAAGGATTTTAAGAATTATTTTCTATTTGAATATGCTTTCCTGCCCTTTGTAGTCTAGCATAATCCCACTGAATATGACATGGATCTTCATAAATCTGTAACTATGTTTGACCGCTATACCCATACATTTGTCTTTGTGCTTTACATCTGAAAAATCATGTTTTAAGCTCCTGTGTCATTATTGTTGCCATTACTTGAAAATGAAAGGCAGGAAGGACATGATGAGCTATGCTGAATGCCAAAGGTCTTAAAGAGCAGACTGGGCTGCACCAGCTGTGGTTTCTGAAGGCACCTGAAATAACTAGGATAAACAGAAACTTCTTTTCAGAGTGACCAGAAGGCACAACTCATCCTCCCTGCAGTCACCTTTTCACTTGGCTTTGGGAGAACATGTTTAAATGGTGTGCTCTGCCCACAGTCTGAGATGAACTCATATACCTCAGCTGAAAGCTGATGTTGCACAGCTGCAACAAGCACAGCAGAGAACCCACACTAATTCTGTCTGCTGGAAAGTAGATACATTATCTCAGGCTCAGCACAGCACGGATGGTTTACATTCACAGTTCACTCCCACTAATGGAGCAGGGCTGGCTTCCTGCTTTTAGGAAAAAAAAATAAACCCCACAGCCACAATTAGTCTTGCTTTTTCTTATTTTGTCTCTCTCATGGCATATTAGAGCATCCCTTCTTTCAGAATGACTCAAAATAAGTGGAAAAAGTTCTTTTCCTCTTTACTTTGCAAAGCTCCTCAAGCATATCCTTCTTCCAGTTCATGGGTACATGACTTTTCTAAAAAGCACAGCTGCAAGTTTATTTATCAAAGTCAAATCACATCCATACTTCCCAAAGGCCACAACTCTTTTCATTCAGGGGTGTATTGATTCCTCCAAAGATAGTGCAGCTTCTAAACTCAATTGGATAGAAGCATCAGTTGTGAAACCCAACATCTGACATAAATTCAGATACAAATTCAGAAATTGCAGTGTGCCCACTGTCACCGCCTGCTTGGCTTCAGGCACAGTACCATGACCCATCCATTCCAACACTGAGAACAGCAAAATACAGAGCACATTAGGTTATCTTCATTTTCCTCTGGAGGCCTGTCCTGCCTTCTCCATTAATTATATATAAAGCTCCTGAGTTAAGGGCACTCAATCCCTCTGCTGTGACTGGATGACTACTTTTCAAAAAATAAACCATGATATGTTCCTTAAAAGCACAGACTCTGAAAACAGACTTACACTGTCACTACCAATTCAGCCCATCTGGGAGAAGAGAGTGAGATTAAGGAACGAGAGGAAAGTGGCTACATTAGAACCACCCAGGCAACTGACAATGGCTATACCATGGCTGAGAATTGGATATGAATTAGTAAAGAGATTCAGGATAGTGAATAATAAAAGAGTTACATTTCAGGTTCTACCACAGCTTGAAGTGCTTTTATTTTGAATATGCCACTTGTGCTAAGGTTTAATTAAATGAAAAAAATATTTCTAAACCAAAAAGATTTAAATAGGCATCAGAGAGAAATCACAAAGGCCAGAAGCAAAATGTCCTATATCCTCTGCATTATTCACCAACACAGCAGCTGGAGGGCTCAAGATCACAGTGTCTAATGTATTAATTTCTTCCCAGCCAGTTCCTGAAAGCATCTGCTTACACTATTTCAAGACCAAAAGGACTTACGCAATGCTTTACTAGGCTTACATAGGTAAGATCAGTACACTTCTTTTCTCACCCAAATCCCTCTTTTCATAGACACTGCATCTCTGAAAGCCTATCTACAAAATCAACACAACAGTAAAGCTGCAAGTGGCCCCAGAAAATATTAATGTCAAAAAAGACACACAATATTTTACTAGATATAGTGCATTAATAGATGTACAGCTTAGAAATACTGGAACTCCCAGCAACATTATGCATTATTAAATATAGTATTTTGTATTTAATTCTGAATTCCTAACTATCTATTGTTATGTTCTATGTAAATTATATGGCATTGAAAATAATCATTTTTATGTAGCTTCTCTTTTGCAATTTTCCTGGCAGAGCACTAAATCATTTACTTATATTCTTGGAAAATGTTGTGCGTGTAAACGTTGCTATAGCCCCACTTTATGTTTCTAAGCCAAGCAATAAATGAAATTAGTTGGTCATTGGAATCATTATAATGAATTTTGTTTGTTGCAGAGTGAGATATACTGATCAAAAATCTTTCCTTGAAAATAGCTACTGCGGCCAACGCAGCATGAATATACTTAGGATTCAAGTTGGAATAAGTACAAAGAAAAATTACTAGGATGCCCAGAAATACTGGGAGTATCTTTCAGGAGATGAAATTCAAATAGCTTGACCTTTTTGCTTAGCCAAAGCCAAGGGATACGTTTTCTCTAAAAAAGAAAAAAAAAATAGAAAAAAAAATTAAACTGAAGGACTACATTTCCAACTACTAGAGTCTACTTCTGTCTGGAGACAGCTGTCAGATGACAGTAATGGGACCAAAACTCTTACAATGAGTGTAGTAAGGTCATTAAAATGGCCATGTAATATGATTACAGACAGAGCAGGAGCAGCAAGTCCCCCTCTAGAGCAGGGAAGTGTGATATTCTGACAGAGTTGTTATGCTCAGTCCTAACTTTATCCTTCTTTAGTTAGCACTTCAGCATTAAATGTATGCTGAAGCTTCACTTATTTCTCTAAATGTTTACAATCTCTGTTGCCTACCAGGACAGTCAGTCAGAGAATGTTTGAAGCTTCAGGGTAATGTATGAGATAGCTGCTGTATCTTTTTTTTTGTAGAAGCAGTGCATTGCCAGAGTGCTGGTAAGTAACCAGCACTGATTATTGTACTGACAGATCAACTGCTTAAACATGAAATATTTTTGTTAGGAGAAAAATAAAGGCCAGACATACTGATTTAGTTTGCATTTTTCCAAAATATTTGTATTTTTATTTCCTCCTCTACCTGTATTTTCAACAAAACACAAAGAAAAAAAATACCTATATGCATATATATACAAAAAATTTCTTTTTACTGTGCAATTTTTTATCAATTTGAAGAAAAGAGCAAAATGGAGGATGCTGCTATGTAATCAATTTGTACTGTTCACCACAGGACCACCAAGTGCTTGCCCAGATTTCCTTGGTCACCCTGTTCTCCTCCTGAAACTGAGTACTTCCCACCTGTGAGCTGTCCCAGGCCAGTTTCCCAGTGATGTCAAATGAGATGCCTGCTGTTTGACAGCCTTTGCAGAACAACCTTGTGGCACATCCAGAAAAAAACTTATGTCACCATCACGGTCAGCATCTGCCTGAGCAGCACACCCCACCCTATGCCAGTCCATGTTGGTTCTCTCTGTTTACCCCTGTCAGTGACTATGGGTGGGCTGTGATTTAAAGCAAACCATTGGGCGTGCACCATGCAGCTTATTCTCACATCTCACTCTCAAAAAATCTGTAAAGCCTAAGTGCCACACATAAAGTAGATATTCCAACTCTGAATATTCTGTGATTCTGACATAACAGACATGTCAACAGATTACGCACATGGTGATTAGTGCTTCGTTAAATTATGATTTTGCACCAATTTTTTTGCTACTCAATTTTCCAAATGTCCATTGTGACTCTGTGTTCCTCATTAGGCAAAGCTGACAGCTTTTGGCGTTGAAGAATGACTCTTTCAATTAGAAGATCACAGTAATTATCCTTTTATCGAGACCAACAACAATACTCCTATTGTATGTAGAATGCCAATATGCATGACAAAAAAATTAGTAAGCAACTATGAGGGCACTTCTGTAACCTGCAAATTTTGTCATTCTCCTTCATAACTGTTTAGACCAACAAAACTGGCAGGAATAAGGATTTACAGCATGACGGCTAACTAAAACTAGAGCATTTGCTTCCTTTGCAGAATGAAGCAGTGACAAATTTATGACTAGACTTGTGAATGCACTTCTCCTTTCCCAATATGAAACAAAGCAATGGAAAATAACCAGATTTTCAAGTGTATTCTATTAGGACATACAAGATATGACTCACATTGTATTTTAATTTCATTTTTACTTTATATAAAGTACTAATAGTCAGAAAATTAAGAGACTGAAAAATAGAATATGGTTTGCATAATACTACTTTTGTTCATTTAAAGTGGTTACATATTACATAAATACACGTTATAGCATGCATTTCATCTTAGCTCAGCTTTGTACAGAACAATCAAAAAAACTAGACTCCCTATACAGTGAAAGCTCAGTCTTAAAATTAAGGCTATGTTAGTTTTAAAAAATAAATAATCCAACTATTTAATTTTGCTACTTCTCTTAGTTAATATTTTTCCAATCAACAGGCTGATGAGAGGCACTGGCTGCCAGCAGCTGAAATTGGCAAGAATCAAAAGACTCAAGTGCATCTAAGTTTAATTTTGATTTCCATGAAAATATTAGAAAAATATGGCATAAATTTTAAAATAGTGTATTTGAACAGAGCACACTTTATCGTACTCCAATTTTATTTAATCACATTTAGCTGTCATAGTAACTCTACTTACAGTGAGCGCCCACAGTGTCTTTCCTCAGCTGATAGGGAAATATCTTTTATTCATAACATTATTTTGTATAATATGTCAAAAAATCAATTATATTTATACATGGATATGGTTTATTCTCATTTTCTTATATGTTCTAATGAATTTTATGTGAAAACAATGTGTTACACTCTTGTTTGCTCGAATCCATTTCACTTAATTTATTGCAGAGGTGAATGTGCTAAAAATTGTTGGGTTGTAGGATTGCTTGGGGGTTTTTTTCCTCCCATTTTCCAGACCTAGAGCATAGGACAAACACCTAAGAGCCTGTGTAGTCTAAGGTCATCTGTGATATGAACTCCCTTTGTGGCCCTGAACTAGTGATTTAGCAGGGGGTGATGGATTTTGTCAGTACAAACACAGTGTGCATGGTAAGCTGCTCCGTCAACAGAAGAGCTCCAAGAAGAGCTGTCTCAGACACTACTTCTAAGGGCCAATTTCCTTCCCTATTTTCCATCCCAAAAAGGAAACGCCTTGATGCTACCCTCCACCAACAGCAAACCACAATACATCTGGTTTTGATTCATTTGAGCATCACCCTGGGGAATGCTCTGCCCCAGACACGGAGAGGGACCCTCCCTCCTGCACCACATATTCCAGGGCTAGGACAGCTCTACGTCTCCAGAGTGAGAATGTACAAGCTGATGAGCCTGCTAATGTTGCTTTTCCTCAGAGGTTTTCATCAGCTTTCTAATCCCAAAGGAATTAGATGGATTAGATGGTGTGGAAGGAAAATGAGGAGTATGGAGGGTAATTTTATATCTGTATATTACCTAAAAATAAATTTTAATGTTTAATTAATATCCAAGCTAAACATTTTCCTTGCACTTGCCATTTTAAGGTTTCTTTCTTTACAAATACTCTACTAGTCTCTCTACCTGGTTCTATAACAACAGCAGGAGCTGGTACAAAAACCTTTACATCTTTGAAAGAAATAAATCTGGATCCAAAGTTTTCAAGTTTGCAGTACTGCAAGGAGGTATAACTGACCATTTATATTTCATTGTTTTTAACACAGGTTTATTTCAGCTAGGAACAGAGGACCAATAATTCTGTAACTTGCTATTAAAGCAGTAGATTGCAAAATATCCAAGAAAATACTGCATTTTTATAGAGAATGACACTTAGAAGAAATATCTGTGCACAACCTTAGAATATAGGTATTGAGTTCAATTTCAGCAATGAAAAAAAGTTAGTAGGGCACTATAACTGAAATCTCAGCAAAAATCATCCCAACCAAACCACATTTTTAACAATGACGGGTAGAAGACCAGGGTGGGAGAAAAAAGCAGGAAAATACTTCAGAGTACTTTATGTGGTCACTAGTTACATTTAATACTAAACAACTTAGTGGGAAAAGAAGCTTTAATCCTTCCTCTTAATTTTGATAATTAACACTGCTTTCAATTAGACGCAGTACTAATATAAATGCAAGGGCAATTTACACCATAAGCCACATAAACATTGTTTAAATGGTGTTAAGTCAGCATCTCATAAAATGTCTTGAACCAATAATAGGATCTCCTGACTTTAGTACATAGTGCTGCAACGTACAATAAAGTATGTTGCTACGCATCACTGCAAACCTCCAGCAAACTTCAACAATATAACAAAAACCATCAAGACCTTTTTTCAATTGAAAGTAATGTAAAAACAACCCAAACAAACTGTGAATGGAAAATAGCAAGGTGGATGGGAACAGTCACTGTTCATCCTTTTCCACTCTCTTCCACTCTGATGATGCTCAGAGCTACCACTTAGATTAAATGCATTGGATGCCGTGCTAAGAATGGTCTCCATAATATGGACTGCAATGAATGTTTACAATTTTAAACAGACTAACATCCTCTGGAAGTCCATAGGATGACTTTATAAAGTATATAAAATCACCTCCAGCAAAAAAAAAAGAGACAGGGAAACATTCCTTGGAGCTTTGTTACTGACATTCAGAAATCCCTCAATAACCAAAATAGAGAAGAAAAACAAAAAAGACCATAGGACTCACATATGGCACCAATTTAACCCTGTCCACATCCTTCTTTCTGTCTGCAGCCTTCTGTCAGAGGGATCACTTTCTCTCAACTGCCACTAGTTTTCTAAATTTGGTATAAAAATTCATCATACTGGAGCAAAGCATGCAGGTGACGATAATGTGTGGAAGATTAATAGAGATGACAGGCTGCAATCCTTAAGGGAAAGAAAACTGCTGTTGCACAGTCTGTCTTTTGTTGAAAGGTAATGGGAAAATTTTCCGCTTGTATGTGAAGAAACAAAACATAGAAGACCTTGAAAGCAAACACTGCCTACAAAAATACCGTGTAGCACACAATGCTTACACGTTTAATCTTTAAACAAGGCAAAATGAATTGGAGCACTGCTCTAGGTGAGACCAGCTCCAGGAGGGATCCATCTCCATTCTCAGAAGAGCTTTCAGATTTGCTTGGGGGTGGTCTGAGGGCTGTCTGTGGAGAGAAAACCAGCAAGAACAGTGGCCAGTGGCAGACAAGGAAAGCGCCAGAAATACAGTGACAAGGAATAGCCAGTAGTATTTTTCACTGCAGTTATTTTCTATATAATGATGCCTCAAAGAGGTGCTACAGTCTAAGTGCTTTCCAAAAGCCCAAAATTATTCTTTACATTATGTATATTAAGATGATGCATGCCTGTTTCTTTTAAAAAGCCTTTCCTACAAAATATTTGCATTCAGTAACGAAAACATGCGAGTTTCCCTATGCCAGTGTAGAACCTGGTTAGTACTGGGTATAACCTGGCTAAGACTTTTCCAGAGGTTATTCGGAGAAAAGGGTATCCCTGATAGCTTATTTGAAAGGTAAAACTGGTTCACAGAACTGCTGAATACCACCAAACCTCTGCACTGAAAATTAATGAAATAGAGCAGTCCTAAATACATCAGTTATTGATCTTGTAACAATTAGTCATGCATTCAATTATTACTTCTTCCTGGACTCTTACCTTTTGAGCCTATAGGGAGTGGAGCATTGCTTAGGGCCAGGCACAGATGCCAGCACAGCCCACAGAGACCCCCAGCTCCAGCTGGAGGTCTGGCAATGAAGGCAGTGCCTGTTCTGAGGAGGCAGAAGGAACACGTTGCAGCTGTAGGGGGTGCACAGCTGTGCATTAAAACAACCTTGTACGTTAGCATTACTCCCACGTTAGACCACAGAGTTCTTTGGGGAGAAAAACTGGAAAGGCTGGTGCAGAAAATACACATCAGGATAACCACAGTACCATCCACTGCAGTGATCCTCTGTGCACTTAAAAAACAGTCCACAGACTACCTCTACCCTTCATCCTTCATTCTTCTCATCTGAATGCAACCAAATTGCTTTGGGATCGTGAAGCGCCACTGAGAGGATGTCCGATGGACCTTGGACAGCTGCTGTGTCCCAGAGCCCTGGGTATCTCAAAATCCTTCCTATGAAACGGATGTGAAAGGAAGCAACCCCAGTCCAACTCCCTCTCCTCTCCTTTCTCTTTTATTTTACCTTAGATCCCATAGAATAAGTGTACTGTGGAAATAAATTCCTCGGATGAAGAAACTATAAGATGACAATGACACGAACTGCTAACACTTCATGGGACCACCTGGTGCAGCGCAGACTTCGCTGGTGTAGGTCTGGACCGAGTCTAAGTTGGATGCAATGTCACAGTGTCAAAACTGAACTGTGTACAAACACAACAGGAAAAGTCTCAATGTCACAGCACGCTGTGTGGGCTTACAGACTCTGGGCTTTGTCACCTGAGACCTCATTTCATAATGCTCTTTTCCAAAGGATAAATGCCATTAATTTCTCCTTGATTAGTTTTTCTCCCTTTTGAGAAGTGAATGGATCCATTCTTGATAGGTTTTGAAATTAATATCCCTCTTTTTCTTTAAACCAATTTACTGCCTAAGCACTTAGGAAAGTCCAATATGTTAACTGCTGAGAAGGTCATAGCAATTTAAATACCTAAAGAATAACAAAACTCTGCTTAAATGGCTAACCTTTCTTAAGTGATTTCTTAAATTGCCTGAAAGCTTTCTGGTCACTAGAAGTATAAGGAAATAGGAAACAACATACTGAGCTGTACACGCAGGAATTAATGAATCTCACATGCAGCAATTTTCAACACAAATACTATGTTCCTGGGTTGACAATGAGCAGGCTGGACAAAGGAAAAGCCTCTTTTAAACACCACAGGGCTTAACAACTTTCAGTTTTCTAGATCATTCTAAAAAAGGAAAATATTTGCAGTCTTGTCTGAAGCAATCCTTTTTTTATAAAGGGTCTTATTGCTCATATTAAGTTGCATACACAGATATGTTAACAGCAGCAATGGCAGAGATTTTGGTTTAAAGGTCTCTAATTTATGGGCATGAAATAGAGCTATGTAAATAATCTGCAATGAGTATTTAACTTACTGAATATTGACCTTTGCTTTTTTCTCCCAAAGCACCTAGAAGCAGATTCTTTGATGTCAATGCCTTTTACGTGGGATTAGCCAGTGAGCTGAATTTCCCTAGTGTTTATTGACTGCAATGTTATTTCCCTTTCCTGAGTGAATGAGCATTTTAGGCACAGGGAAGTAGCAAAAGTGGACTATCAAGGGTATTTCTGGATGTGATTCTAAAATTTTCTAGCAAAACTTGATTGCTCAAATACTAAAGAAGCTCCTAAAAAAGGGATGAATACAGAAGGCCTGTTAGCTCATCCTGTGCCTATCCATCAAAGTTTTGGATTGTGCTAGAAACAGTGTTGATAATACCAGGCTGTTTTTGCTATTGTTGAGCAGTGTGTCAAGGCCTTTTCTGCTCCTCACCCCACCCCATCAGTGAGGAGGCTAAAGATGCACACAGAGTTGGGAGGGGAAACAGCTGGGACAGCAGATCCTCAGCTGACTCAAGGGACACTCCATACGATATGGTGTCATACTCAGCATATAAAGCTGGCGGTAGAAGAAGGAAGGGGAAAGGACACATTTGAAATGATGGTGTTTGTCTTTATAGAATGATGTGGGTTGGAAGGGACCTTAAAGATCATCTCGTTTCAACCTCCCTGTCATGGGCACGGACACCTACCACTAGATCAGGTTGCTCAAAGCCTTATCTAACCTGGCCTTGAACACTTTCAGGGATGGAGAGTCCATGATTTCTCTGGGCATTGTCTTACCACACTCACAATAAAGGATTTCTTCCTAACATCCAATCTAAACCAACTCTCAGTTTAAAGCAATTCTTCCTTGTCCTATCACTACATGGCCTTTCAAGAAGTCCCTCTCCAGCTTCTTCCCACGTAACTGTTATGAGTGATGGAGCCCTGTTTCCTGGGGATGGTTGAACACCTGCCTGCCCATGGGAAGTGGTGAACTAATTCCCCAGTTTGCTTTGCTTGAATGTGCAAAGCAAACTGAGTTAAAGCTTTTGCTTTACTTATTGTCTTTTTTCAAATGCACGAGTTTTTTCATTTTTACCCTTCCAACTCTCTCACTCTGTCTCACCAGTCAGGGAGTGAGTGAGTAGCTGGGTGATGCTGAGTTGTCAGCTGGGGTTAAACCACAACACTTTTTAAATAAATATGCAGCCTATTTTTCACCAGCACCTTGCCTTGTACTCTGGTTCTGTAAATCCCTGTGTTCTCATGGGGACATCAAAACTCTGAGTTCTCCTTGACACTACTGGAGTGACATCAGCTTTCTGGAAATTATTTGAATGTGGTCCATGGTCATTAATTTTTCTCTGTTTAAGTTATGTTCTAATTACTTATTTTTAAAAGGCCTCTTTTAACCTCTTTTAACCTTATGCAAGCATTTTTATCATACTGATTTCTAGGCTTTGAACATCTATTTCTCATACCCCACACTTTATTTTCCTTAATGAATCCAAATTTGACTTAAAAATGTAACTAACATAAAGCATTATAGAAAATGCAAGGGAAATAATAGAACAGGCACTGCAATGGACAATAAGCTTGCTGAATGATCTGTGGATGGAAGGGGATGACAGGGCTAACGTCCACATGGTAAATTGCATTAGAAGAAAATCAATGACCAGGTGCAAAAAAAAGAACAGGATCTTCTGACTCACGCATGCCTGTTGTTTGAGAGAAGATTTCTTGCAAGTTATCCCGTTATTACAACCCATTTCAAACCACCAGAAAAGGAGGTCCAGGAGAACAGGCCTGAGTCTTTCCTATGACCTTACACCATAGTTGCAGAGACATGGCATGCCAGACCACTTTGACTATAAATACTGGATATCACGGCACGAAAGTTTCCCTCAGAGGGAAATACATCTTAGTATATACCAGCAGCCATTAAAAATCTCTTTCACCACCACCTGTTTAAAGGGAACAGCAAAAATCAGTAAGGATGATTATTTAGATGAATACTCCAACTTACTGAGTGAAAATAATGTTTCTATCTATATCACTCAGACTGGAAAGACAGTATAGTATCTGATGCATGCTTGAGGAGAAGAATTGTCCAAAACTAAAGCAAGCAGAAAAATGTTTAATTCACAAAAATAGTTTATCAGCCATGCTCCCAAACAAGTGTTATCAAGATTTTCCTGACTAAAGGCATTGAGGATATTCTTTTTTAGCTCTTTGCAGTTATTCCATATCAGTAAAAATAAATTAATTAAGCATAGAAGTTTCTAGAATGCATGTGTGGCCAGGAACCAGTAAATGCTTTCTGTCTCTTGAGAAACTGAAACTCAAAATATGGAAGAGCTCATCCATGGGACTGGCCCATGTCACAAGACACTTATGACAGGGCTTTGATGTTTATTTTTATATTCTGGTTTTGTGGAACAGTGCCTCATGCCTACTGAATTTCATCACTTCAAGCCACCCTCTGCCACTTAATCTTTCTAGGATTTCCAGAATTCCCAGTGGGAATTCTATGGCACTGCAGACTGGTCATAAAGCTGCAGGCAGTGGTCGAACTGGCTTCCCCTTCTTCACCAAGGACATTAGTGCCACTCTGTATCTCTTTTCTTAAGCACCAAATTGTTGGAGGAAAATCTGGATTCTCATGTGGAATATTACATTTTAAAAGGCAACTTTATATACATCTACTTCCTCAATGGAAGTACAATCTCTGTGAACTAGGCAGAGCCATGTCTTCTTCTCCGTGCTTTGGAAGTCCCCTCAGGCCAGGGAGAGGACAGGTAGCACAAGAATGACTCAGTGGCTGCTGCCAATCCCCAGTGACCTGTGTCTGCTTAACCTGACATCACAGGAACCAGCGCTGGGTTTTGGTAATGTGAATACTGTGTGCATGTGCAAAACCACTGAGCTGTGCTTCCTAACACTGGCCATGCTATCCACAGCACCCTCTGGAAATCAAGACTGACAGCTTGTGAGAACTTGGCACCCTGCCTGCTCTTCTAAGCCTCAGGCCAGCGATTAGAGAAGAGAAAAGGGCTTTCAAGCACAACAAGAAAGGACACAGCAACTAAGACAACTGCTGTATACACAGCAGCAACGCTGGTGGCCTGAAATGAATACTGCTGAATAGTTGGCAAAATGTCTACAAGACTGAGAAGTTCAGTCTAGTGGCAAAACTGGGGACTGAAAACAGTGAGAAACTGAAGCATCAGATTATTAAAGCAACTCTGTTTAAACACCCAGACATGATGAAACTGGCATTCATAGCAGACATCAGAGGTACAAGAAGGATTTAGAAATTCCTGAGTCAGGACACTGTATGGAACAGAGCTATGTTCAGGAAAGAGTAACTGGAAAAAAAAAATGAAGAAATTAAAAAGAATTTAAGAAATTAGCAGTAGTCACAGCAGTAACATTAACACCCTTCAATTTCGATAAAAGACTCAGTCCACAATCCTACCCACATGCCAAAAGCCACATTTACAGAGAAGACAGGCAGTACGAGGCATATACTGTAGAGTGTGCCAGGACACACCAGTGCATGTGCGAAGTTTAACAAACATAAAAGGTGAGAGGAAAGTGTGTGGGACGCTAAGGTCAAAGCTCACAGTACAGGGCACATGAGATATCCTCAGGCCCTTTAAATGACAATATACACTTATGTTTAAGCAAATCAATATTAAACACTGACCAGCTAGCAGTTCAGCTTGCCTTAAGACAGACATCTGTATTTTGTCAGATGAAGAGATTACTGCAACTCAGTGATGATGCTCATTAAATCTCCACCTATTCCAAAAGGAGTTTATGCACTTAGTTTTCATGTAACTGCCTACATTTATGGACCTGAATCAGGAGCTGTATTTATACCCAGCATGAATTTAGATGAGCTAGCCAAAATTTAGTTTGGTCATTGGCAGTGCAGAAGATGGACTGCAGAAGTGATAGCAGAGCAGGAACCTGATATAAAAACCATTGGCAAGGCTTGCATGCCTTTGGCAGGTAGAGGGCTGTTTATTTTTTTCCCAAATTATATATTATTCAATTTCTAGTAGACAGTATTCTTTTTCTTGGATGAAATCCATATACATTTACTAGCTTCATTTAATTTTTCTAAAACCCTGTCTTCTCTGTTGTACCATATCAGAGATAACACTGTATCTATATTAATTAAATTGTTTTCTTTTTACTGTGGTTAAACATGTTGGTCATGATACTTATTTTTTTCCAAAAGTTTATCTTGGAAAAATGATGCTACTAAAAATATTTTCTATTTTCAGCAATGTTTTTTGTTTCAGAGTGAGTATAAAAATTTAGAAGACAGTTATATGCTGTTCCGCAAAATATTTTATGCCTATTTCAATCTGCATATCCTCTAGGAAAGTATCACTTTATACTTCAATGTTCTCTGTATATTATGTATATTATGTGGTGTCATTTTAACAAAAGCTACTTAACAAGTCTTTCCTATCCATACCAAAAGTGAGCTGACATGCAGTATTGAAGGACAGACCACTGAAAGGAATAGTCTGCCAGAAACATGTTTACAAAATGGCTGAGAAGAACGATCCAACCACTTCTGAAATTATCTTCATATTCACAGGATTTTGGAACAATAGAAAAATAAAGGCCAAAACATATTTCATTGCATAAGACATTTAAAAGTTAAACAAAGATATAATAAAATAATGATACAAAATTATGTAATAATTGCAATGTGAGATTTATTATGTTCTTTTGTACATGAACATAATTGAAAAGAGCCAAGCAGCCTATTTTTTTTCTTTTAATTATGAAAATTTAGAAAATTATAAACAGTAATCAGTACTTCAGGACTATCATTCTTACTAATCTTGGTAACACTGATCTTAATGTCTGATTAAGGTAGGAAAAATTTACTCTTTTTTATACAAAATTCATGTCTTTGTCAGGCTCAATAAAGAATTTTTCTGCAAAGATGACACTACAGTCTGTCAAAAATGAATCCCACTCAAACCTCTTAATGAGATTTTGGTATGCATATGAATACATTAAAAACTATGCTACAGGACAAAGAGTGGGATAATAGCCTGGAAATAATAAAATAATTATGTAATTATCTAAGAATCACGTGCAGCACAGAAAACTCTACTGCTGATTTTTTATCAGACATAAAATCTGAGACAATAGAGATCTTTTACATCAGTATCTATTTGAGCAATAAAAGCAGAATGCTAATATGTGGCATTTGAGATTTCTTCTACTCAACCCCTTCCAAAGTCACTGAAGAAGCTATCTGACCATATCTGGACTTTACTTAAATATGGGTTCAAATTCAAATTCAAGCTTTATGCTCTCACCATCCTTTAAGATAGACATAAACATTTAGGCTGGCAGTTGCACGTCCAGGTACTTTTCTGCTTTTTCAAATTAAATCTGCATTTTTATATAGAATATATATAAAACAGAATAATAGAATGGTTTGGGTCAGAAGGGACCTTCAAAGATCTTCTAGTTCCAACACCCCTGCTATTGGGCAGGGACACCTTCCACTTGACCAGGTTGCTCAAAGCCCCACTCAGCCTGGCCTTGAACACCTCCAGGGATGGGACATCCACAATGTCTGCAGGCAACCCATTTCAGTGGCTCACCTCCCTCCCTGTAAAAAATGTCTTCCTTAAACCCAATCTAAACCTACCCTTGTTCAGTTTAAAGGCGCTGTACCCTGTTGACTCACTACAGGCTCAGGTAAAAAGTATTTCTCTTTCTTGTAAGCCCCCTTTATTTACAGAAAAGCCACAATAACATCTTCCCAGAGCCTTCTCTTCTCCAGGCTGAACAACCCCAACTCTCTCAGTCTGAATCCACAGGAGAGGGCTCCAGCCTCCTGACCTCCTCTGGACCCACTCTAACACATCCATGTCTTTCTTATGTTGGGAAGCACACAATACCCCAGGTGGGGTTTCATGAGAGCAGAGCAGAGGGGCAGGATCACCTCCCTCAACCTGCTGCCCACACTGCTTTTGATGCAGCCCAGGATGTGGCTGGGTTTCTGGGCTGCAAGCATATACTGCCAGCTCACGTTCAATCATTCATTCAACTATTTTGCTATACACCACAGTGATATACAACCTCTGTCAGGCTAAAGAAGCAGTTTGAGTTCATTCTTAAAAAAAATATAGTGTTGCGTACATTGAAGCAGTATTCACAACACCCCATTTCAGGCTTAAATAACCTAAATAAGAAGACTGATTGCTCCTGGGCTGGCCAGCGGGAGCCTCTCTTGCAGGAATGCACAATGCAGGAGTGAATTCACCTGTGGTGATGTCAGTGGCAGTGCATGGAAAAAAGTGAAATTTCTCCTGTCTTTATGTCTGAGCTTCCTCAAACTTCAGAGACATGCCTGTCATTCACAGAATTCAGCATCTCCAGGTCAGGCCCATACCAGGGACTGTGCAGGTACAAAAAGAACAGCCATCTAAAGGGTCAGAAACTGTCCAGACTAAAAAACACAACCTCTCTGACCTGAGAATAAACTATTAAATAGGACAGAAATAAAGTTCTACATTAAAAAAAAAATCAAAAAACAAATGCTACAAGAAGCTCAAAGATCCAACTAATGACTACAGCAATCAACACCAATACTTTCTAAAGTATTAAAGAATAAGCAATAAAAAATTATGACTTTATGTGTAGTCTCAGCATTTTTGTTTTTATTCTAAGATGCCAAAAGCTGACAGAATAATTTCTAACATTTCCAATCACTCAGATACACTCATATCAGTCCAGAAGCACATGCGTCTTCTTAATGACACTTCTTAATGGCAAACCCAACATGTAATAAATGACTTTTCTATATTTAAAATTAAAATGAGAGCATACATCACAAATCATTCACAGAAATAAAAGAACAAACTATCACAAATATGTCACGGTGTATGTAAGAACTCCCAGTTTCTCCTGCCTCATAATATTTAAGTCTTAATGTAACGACGCTTCCTTGAAGTATATAAACCCTTTTCTTTAACATACAGAAAATGAAAAAAATAAATCAAACTCAAGATATGGAAACCTGTTAGACTGGTATCACCTGTCAGAACTTTGTTGTAATTCTTATCTATTCTTAGATTTTCTTTCTGGTATCCGGAATCTCTTCTAATATTTGCCTGCAGTATGCCTCCCATACTTTTAACCCGTATAAAATATATTCCAAGCACATAAAAGAGTTGGGGGGGGGCGGGGGGGTGTGTTTGCTTTTTTTTTCTTTTCCTAATGAGATTTCCTGATACAATGCAACAAGAAATCTTTGCACAAATAGCTTTGCAAAAATTAATTAGGCATGCTGAATGGAAATGCATAACATGCTTCTATGCTATTATGAAGGGTCATTTGATACTGTATTTTATGGTATACACTGATAACTTATGTGTGAAGGAAACAAATTCTCTCCTCAATCATATTAGTTTTTTCACTTATGCAGGAATATTATTCACCCTTACTTCTCCTCTCATAATTTTATAAAACACAGAATACTACTTCCAGAGACAGTAAATGATACTAGATGAATTAATAATTCACTGTAGTATGGCAACTCCTGAATTTCAATGCTGTGCTACATTCTACAAATAGTATAAATTAAAAAAAAGGTGAAAATTTGCCCTTATTGCTACAAAATATGATAAAAATTTATAGTTGAAACATGAAGAAGACCAGTTTGTAAACAAAAGTCCAGACAACAAATAACATGGTCTATGATCTATCATAAGCCCTTTCTCACTGACACCCACATGAAAAAAGTAACTTCAGTTTATATAGAAGGGTTATTTTTGTATTCTTATCCTACACTTGTAAAATCCTTTCATCTGTTTTTAATTATAGACTATACCCTTCATTAATAGATCGCCAGGATACATCTGAACTATACTTCTGTATATGTATTAGGCCAACATTCTATTCAGTTCTGATATTGAATAACATATTTTTCACTACAGTGGAAGTACATTTGGAAGTTTATTTATAAATTATTCTAGATATTCTTAATACTAATATACTTCAATGTAATGTTTTAATTTAATTATAAATTTGAATTAACATTATCTGAATATGTATCTATAGATAATAACACATATTGTATATCACATAGACTAAGAAGCAAATTAATAAATGGTAAACCCTATAGAAAAAAAAGATCAGCATTTACTGTATGTGAAACTCCCTAAAAAAACCCCCGTATTTTATTAAGTTCATTCACTACATTTTTTTAATTTTATGCAGAATGTATAATGTTTCTCCTAGAAACCTGAAAATAAGAAGGGAGGAGAAAGCAAATCTGCAGATTTAGAACATTGCTCTGCTTATGTAATAAGAAAGATGGGAGAGAATGTAGTAGAAAACAGACAAAACTGAAGGTAGCTATTTCCTCTTAATTGTAAAAGATGGAATAGAATCATAGAATAGTGTGGGCTGAAAGGGACATTAAAGATCACCTAGTTCCAGACCTCATAATGTGGGCAGGGACATCTTCCACTAGACCAGGTTGCTCAAAGCTCCATCAGACCTGGCCTTGAACACTTCAGGGATGGAACATTCACAACTTCTTGAGGCAACCTGTTCCAGTGCCTCAGTACCTTCACAGTAAAGATTTTTTTTCCTAATACCTAATCTAAACCTACTCTCTTCAGTTTGAAGCCATTTCCCCTGGCCTTGTCACTACATGCTCTTGCAAATAGTTCCTCTCCATCTCTCTTCATCTCCACGCCTTCAGGTACTGGAAGGCTGCAATTAGGTCCTCATCACAAATTATCTGGGGTCTGGATCACAGAGAACATTTTGATTCAGAATTTTAATATCACATCATTTTTTACCACACGCTTTTTAGCACCATGATTGGGTCTCCTACTTACAACTACTTTTTAAAAAAGCTTCCTATATTTAATTGGGTGATGATTGCAAGAGATTCGTTTCTGTAGAGCATGTTTTAGCAATTGCAGCTAAATCTTCAAAAGACCAAACTAAAATATTAATTCTGTTTGGAACAATTGACACTAAGGGTCTGTCCTTGAAATAGTAAAACAGAATTAATAACTTATTGTCAAACTAACCACGAGTACACATTTGCTACATCAATTTAAAGAAATGTGAAACATTATTTTTGGACTTACCTATGTATCTCTGGATCAAGACTCTTAACAGCTGGAGACTCAATATAACCAGTGTTACACTAGGGTTGAGAGAGTTATATGCATGATTACTTATGTTTCTAATATAGAAAGTAAGGCCTGCTGGTCATTCCCTGTATCTCTCTAGTCTATAAATGGACCTCTGGAGAAGGATTAACAACATAATACAAAGGAGACATAGTTTTTCTTTTTCTCTCATGCCAGATAAAAAGCATTTGATAACAGACTTTTTTAATATATAAGGAGATGAAGCAGGACCTGCAGCTGAACAGAAAAGCAGACCTTTTATTTATTTTTTTTCATCTCACTTCATAAAAATTACTCTTAAATGAATTCTTTAGAGTTTATAGCTACCCCCTAAATCATTCATCTGTTGGAGTACCAAAGAACAAACACACAACAAACAGCTATTGACTCACACAGCACAGTCTGTAAGCACAGGAAGGGAAGACTTGCCTGTAAGGCCTCAATCCAGCAAAGCATTTGCACACTCAGAAGGTAAAAAAATCCCAGCTGTGTTCCTATGTCTTCTAAAGATAGTTTATGAGATCAGGATCCAGTAAGTGCCAGGGCTACTTCTAAAGACTCGGTTTCAAAGAAACTTCTCAGAGTGTGAAAGGCAAAAGATGACAAAAGGCAAAGATTAGGGTAAGGCTTTGTGTGTATTTTAATCATTAACCGCTACTACCCCCACCTCCTTCACAAATTCTGCAAAAATAAAAATTCATTCTATTTTGGATTATAAATGGACTTGATCTGATTCAAACCAATGAAATATCCGAGTTATAGGTAAAATATCATACAAGTTAGAAAAAAAAAAAAGGTAAAACAATCTGAGAGCACTGAGCACATTCACAGGTGTCCTTAAGTATGGGATGTATTCTGTAGGGATAACAGCTCAGTCATCTGAACTCAGAAAACTTTGAATCATGCAGTATTTGTAAAAAGATTTATAATTATCAACAAATTAATTCTCTGTAGACACCCCTCAATTAGATGGGTGAGAGCTGTTAACCTTTATTGCAGGGAAAGTAAGAAACATGGAAATAAAGCCAGAGCCACACAGTAGTGGGAACTAAATAAAAAAATTATATTCCTGCAGACTCCAAATGCCAGCTCTATATTGGATTGAATCCATCTTCAGCTCCAATCAAAATAACAGAAATACAAAAATAAGGAAAAATTCAATAATATCACTTGCAATGCTAATATCATACCTTTGCATTTCACTGCATATTCAAAATAATTGCCCAGAGCTGTACACATGCCTTACTTTAGCTATATTTGATAAAACAGAAATGTATCTCATGCACAAGTCTCCTTGGAAAGCAGTTTGTCAGAGAATATTTCTCTGTCAGACAATGGGTTTTTTTTGTTTGTTTGTTTGTTTTCCAGAGCAGGTGAAAGGAAGAAGGGGTGTTTTTTTTTGTTGTGTTTTTTTTTTTTTTAAATATGGCTATAAGTTCAAATTAAATCTATACAGATTTCCTTAAAGCTGTTATTGAGAGGCCACAAATTATTGCGGACTGCGTAACAACTGCACTGTGATGAAGTTATATCTCTAAAGTTATATTGCTATTGGGTAGATAAATGAAAAAGGAATGCTACACTACAATAATAATCAATCTGAAACATGATCCAGAGATTAATCAATGTCTCTGAACAAGAGAACATTAATCCCTGATGGAGATATTACAAACAAAATAATATCTAACTTAGGTATCTAAATTCCACTCACCATCTTCTTCTATTATGTTTCTTGTGGAATTGAATTTCAGTGGACTCCAAAGAGCTGTTGCTCCAAGTCTGATTTTTTTTCATTATTCTATTTAATTGTGTGCACTGTAATTTAATTTAGTGTAATGCTGCCTCTATTGTGGCAATGCAAAATTCCGTGTAACAGAAGCCCATTAACGTATATTAAAAGTATTTATCATGATCCTCAAGAGTACAGATAACATTATGCATGGAAAACCGGGATTTAACATAATTGCTACAAATAATTCAAAGCAGTTCTTTCTGCGTTCATCTATATGTAAAACAGGAAGAACAATAATCATAAAATAAGACTCAGCAAGATCAAACCTGGTCTTTATGAAGCTGCATTTAGATAAATAAAATATTTTGGAATATAAATCACTATTCTGAAAAAGTACAGATGGAAAAAACATCAGTGTGAAAAGATATACACTTCCCTAAACTCGTGTAATCAGTTGAGTTAATTTACTTATAACTTCCTTGTCTCTCTTTTTTTATCTTCCCCTCTCTCACACATGAATATGCTGCTTTTTTTCTCCCTATCATTTTTGAAATAAAAGACTTATCACCTGTTCCATGGACAGTGACATCAGTGTCAGGACTCACCCTGAGTGTGCCATTCAAGACTGCAAATGCCACCTGTGGGAGAAGGGGATCTCCCAGCTGTGTGCACGGTCACAAACCAAACCTGGGGAGAGCTGAGGCACTGGAGTGCCCCCATGGACAGTGGCAGCAATGGAAAGGTGTCAACAAGCACCAAATGGTTCTCTGGATGACTAAATATGAATGAGCTGAAAACAAGAAGAGTTTGGCACAGGTCTGGATATGAAATTCAGGCTTTTGGGTGTCAAACTGGCACCACTACAGACAGAGGGAACATTGCAGCTGAGTTACTTGGCAGCTTGTTTCTAATGCATAATATATGTGTACACAGCTTTGCTTACTTTGCTGGGATATTTAGAAAACCTTACAATATTCCACAAACAAAAAATTTAAACTGCTTTCAGGTCAAAAAAATTACTAAATATTTACAAGTTGGCGAAACAGAAAGCATGTTACCTTGCACTACTTCAAATAATATGTTTCTTCACTAAGGGCCATCTTTACCCTTTCCACACTGCTTTCTTGCCACTCCTTTGGCTTGCCTCCTTTAAAGTTTCATGATCTTCCATCACTTTCAGCTTTCAGAATAAATAAATCTGAGACACTATCTCAATATTTTGCCCCTTGGAAGCAGTCCAGTTTAGTAGGAAGAGAAGAATGTGTCCAATCCTTTTAAATTGAACAGTATAAGTCTTAAAATATCTGGTCAGAGCTACGAAATATGTAAGTCTGTTTTAACATTACATTTAAGGAGATGAAGACTTTTAATATCACCACTGTGTTGCATCAGTAATAAAATAGCATCTGCTTGGGGTCTGATGTAATTCTGCGCAGACAACACAATTTTCTTAACTATCAGCTTCAGAGTACAAAATGTTTAACACAGACTTCAATTGTCCTCTTGGCTATTTTGTTTTGAGAATGCCATCACTAATTACACAGAAGCATCATATCAATCCATGAATTGCATTAGCAGGTGTCACAGTGTAAACTAAATACTTAAAATGATATAACTTGTTGAGTCTCTGCAACCATTCTAGCACTTCATTCTTCAGAGTGGAGCTCATATAAAAATTAATAGAGAAATATTTGGAGACTGTATTTTAATTTCACTTGCTCACTCAGCTAAATACCCACTGCAATTTAGTCCTTGCACTAGACATTAACAAAACTGCCACTGGCTTCAGCAGTAAAAAAATCGCACTTCTGGGACTCTGAGAATGTTAGAGATTTTACAGGCTTCCTTATGAGTCAAAGGAGAAAAATCCAACAATTTTCAGATTTTACTTAAATTACAAACATTTTAAGTACTTAAATAACTGTCCCACTTTCCTGGTTATTTTAACCTATCTTGGCATACAACCAACCTACGAACTTTAATTTTTCATCAGTAATGAATACAGGTCTAGGGTATGGTAATCTCAATTTTTTCTGGCTATTTAAATTATCCAATTTAAAATTAAAACTTGTGTTACAATATTCCATGTGTATGCAGAAACATAAGTCTTTGTTATTTAATACCAAACAAATTAATTAAAACTAGAATATCAAAAAGGTCAGAGACTTCAGATCAGTTTCCTTTAATAAGCACACGAGTTTGCAAAATTGTTTGGTATTTATACTTTTTTTCAAGAAATAATGGGCAAATAAGTTACAGAGTCAATGAGGCAGACCATTTCCAATATTTACAGCCCAAAATTTATAGTCCAAAATTTGTCTCTTAGAGACAAAAATGCCATTAAGGTTTTTTTTTATTTGTTCAATTTAGGATCTTTCTCTCCTGGGGAATATTTACTGAGCAAAATGCCAGCATGGCAATCTTCACCAAGGTCTTTTTTGTTACCATTGTCTCAGGGAGGCACTTGGTGAGAAGTGGTCAGGAGATAAATATGATGCTCCTTCAACCCAGCAATTCCTGATGGCTAATTCTTGACTCTGATGGCAGTCCAGATCTTGCACTAGTGAAAACAAACTCCAGTACTGAGGAACAAATGCTACCTTGTGCAACCTGTGTTCCCTTTTCAGGGGGAGACACTGCATACTGGTGAGTATCTAATTACATGAAAATAAGCTGCAGTAAATTGGGCTCTAGCTATAACATCAGAATGTTGTAGAAGTCTGCTGATACAAATTCACAAGTACCATTTTTAGAAGAGTACAACTAAAAAATTTTTGAGCTGCCACAGGGGCAGCAACAAGCTGCTCACAGAGAGACATAAACGACTTCTCTAATGAGACAATAAAGTTCTGTTCATATACTCCTACAGTGACCCAGCAGAAGATCCAGAGAAGAACTGGAACCTGACTAGAGAAGCCAACAGATGGCCCCACTGACCTAGATTATGAAATGCCAGTCAGAGCTGATAGGCAGCATAAAGCACAAGCCACAACTCTAGGGAAATGATTTTTCTAGAACTTGGGAGATCGTAGGAATGTGGAAGTCACTGTTGCAGAGACAAGGAGCTGCACTGCCTCATACACAGGCAGGAAACAGTAATTTGGTGGGTTTGAGGACTTAGACTGATACCAGTATCTTTTTCCAATATAAGCGATGGTTTGGTACAGATGTTTGTTCTGCACATGATGCATGAAATTCAGAACAAAAAAAAAGGTGATACATCATCCCTATTCAGGACATGGAATAATCTGAAGACTTAGTCAAGTATGACTTGAGAAGACAGGAAGTTTCATATCAGTGAAAGTAATACTGTTGACTAGTTTGGTGATAATCTCAAAGTAATGTTACCTCAGCTATACCCTTTTTAAAAGGGAAGTGATGTCATCTACTGGAAATTTTCTACCACTCCGTGAAAACATTCAGGAATTGGTTTACAAATCAATTTTGAAACTTTGGTAGTGATTATGTATCTTTTTGGGATAGAAGAGTTGAACAATAAATTGATGGGAATTTCAAAATGTTGGTAAGAGACAGACACCCCTAGTCTGTGTAGGAGACAACAGAAGGAACTGGCTAATATAGAGAGGCTTGTGCTCAACCATGAATTACAGCTATACCACAGACACCCACACACACATCCTTCTCTCTCTCAATATATACATAACAAAGATTTTTAAGAGCTTCCCCCAAGCCTAACTCCTCTAAGCAAGGGCAGAGTGGTTAAGCCATCCAGTCACAACAAAGGAGACCTTTCCCTTACCTAAGAGAAACTGGATAAAAGAGTGTTTTCTCTGCAGTAAGATGGAATATTTACTTAAATGCATCCTAAAATTCTGGCAGGGAAGTCAGAGAAAACATCTTAAATCTTTGACATAAATATAACAAACCACCTTCAGGAGGAAAAATGCATCCTGCAAGGAAAGAAAGAAACTTGACAGAAATAGAAACAAAGGGACTTTTCCAAAATTTTGTAATACAAACTGAAAAAAACAGGGGCTACTTGGTTGCAGATCATTTGAAACTGCATAAATTGAAGGATAACATGCAGTAGCTCTTTCTAGCCAGGTTCCAAACCCAAAGTTACTGGAACATGCCTGTTAACAGACAAACTTTCTGGTAAGATATGGGACTTTATTAGAAGGCATCTCCTGAATCTGGTATGCAGACAGGACCATCTGAATATCAGGAAGGAAGAATTTACAGCAGTAGGGTCAGTTGAGTCTGTCTTGGCTCAATGGCCTCATATTTTTGAGCTTGATTCAAGCAAATCAGAGAGGTAAGTAATTAATGGAACTCACAAAAACTATCAAACAAAAGATGCTCCAGTCTGTCAGAAATGTGGTGCTAGAAGTCATCTTGGGAAAGATCACATTACCTAAAGAATAGAGAGGAAAGAGGGATAAAAACAAAAATATGCAGGGGATATGACAAAAAATGAAAAGGTTTATGACTCCCACAATGAGAAAGATCCTCACTGAATAAGCACATCCTTTTTGTGCCAGAGGGAAGATGTATGAGTGAAAGCATTCACTTTACTGTGATATCGAAATATACAAATTTAGTTAAATGGATGTGGCTGGGAAGCAGAGATGATGATCTGTTTTTTTCTAGATGTTGCACTCTGGGTAACATAAAGGCTTCTGGAAGGAAAGAGAAGGAACAGCTGTCTGGAAACAAGGTGATTTGCACAGATCAGAGGAGCTGGTGAAACATAAGAGGGGCCAGACAATGTGTGGACTTGATTAGACACCTGAGAGAAGCAACGAAAAAAGCATTTTTCATGAAAGTCTCATCCATGTGAGTTTTCATAAATTGACTCTATAGGCATCTGTAAGTTTACTCAGAAAACAGAGGGCAATACTGGCAGGTCAATAGTAGGTGTTCAGAGTCTTCCAGAGGGTCTTTTATTTCCCAACATATCTTTGCTTTTTCTATGCCTTATTCACCATTTCAGTTATTATTCTGGTATCACAGCCTTCATCTGCCCTCTTTTACCAGCACTATCCATACCAATTAATTACTGGTACAATGATATATGGAGTCATTCCAGGCAAGACTCACCACATACTGTTTAACCTACTCTGGACAGTTCACCTCTGGAAAAAAAGATTATAAAAAGAGAGGATGTCACGTTGAAGCAAGTACTGTGGCTGGACTACAGTTAATGCTCCTGATTCTCACACACTATTAAGGGTAAGGTCCCAGTGTGTCTCAGAGCAGTATTTTCTTTCCAGTCAGTAGAGGGTTCTCAGGGAACATGAAAGGGGAGGAATTATGTTTTTGACTCTTCCCACATCCTCTCCCCAAGCTCCAGCAATCTTCAGTCATGCAGCTCTTAAAAGCAGTTTTAATGACAGCAGTGTGGGTATTTTAACTCCGGCCCTAAATGTTCTTGGTTTTCCTACAAAAAAATTCATTTCACTCCCATCTGCATGACATCATTGCCATTTTGCTTTCTTATATACAATGTTATGAAGTTCTAAAAAACACAAACATCAACTTATGTATGCTATCTAGTGCATGTTTATTGCTCTGGTGTATTATTCATGTGAATTTTTAAAAATATATCACTCACATAAATAATCTAAAACTAGGGAGTATGGAGAAATGGTACAACCCCATGACTGTCTTCCCTTCTATGAAACTGGCAGGTAACAACCTAAAGAAGCATTTAAGAAATATTATATATATTTTTCTGATCCTTTTAAAGAGAATCCATGCTCTTGCTGCTATAGTTCATAAATAGCTTCAAAAGGCTATTCCAGCCACGGCACACGCCTCTTTTTTAGTGGCACAGTGAAAAGCATTAATTGCATGGTTGAAAAGGGAAGATCTGCATCTATGTATGAAAGCAATCAGTTCATTCCACTTGTAATGAGATTTCTCCTGTCACTTCAGTTCGATTGTCTAACTTCACAATCACCTCCCCATGCTGCTCACAAAAAGAAGAAAATAAATGGAAAAGAACCAAAAGCTAAGCAAATCAACATGACTACGTTTAATCTCATCACTACCTGTTCTGAAAAATGTATTTGCATATTTATATTACTAGAAGGATGACAACCTTTAGTGGCAGCACACAAGCCAGCAAGACAATGAGAGCTCAACCTGTTCTGGAAAATGGCTGTGCTCTCACACTGGGTACAATTCTCAGTGGTCATGGCTATGCTCAATATTTTGAACCATACCTTCTCTATGATTTAAAAATACCCCATTCTTCAGCTAGTAAAGACTTCAAATTCTAGCTGCCTTTTCGCATGCCAAATCAAGAGGAAGAAGTATTTAAAAGTCAGCATCCTCATCTGTTATGCCTAGTGGACAGACTTGCATGTTTCATGACAGTGTTTTCCCGTCAGAATATTGTAGGATCTTTCTAATATTAGGGAACACTAAATTTCTGTTGAGCAAGTTGCATTAGCTTAAGCACAGAGATTTAAGTACTCACATTAGCCACTCTAGAAGAATAAAGAGTTTTCCTTATATCCCAGATAAAATTCTGCAAAACTGATGCAGTTATACTAGGGCACCTATTCAATAATTTCTGTGACACATACATTAGCTCTGCGGTATTTTGCGCACAACTGGAGCTGTTCATAATATATATTATAACTAAGTTGCACTGCCTTTTCAAATGAATCCATCCTGTTCCCAGAGTGTGGGCTCAGTGGACACTCAGAAATCTCAAATCACTCTTAACAAGTGTTCCCTGTGGCTCTGGAAGAGAACAGTATTTAGGCTGTTTAGTCTCTAAAATTTACCCATAGATTTTTTTAAAAAAGACAAGGAAATTCTAAAGAGCAGATATATCTCCGTTGACAGGGTTGGCTTCCCAGATCTGGAAACTCCCCCTCCATGTGGCCAAAATTACTGCCTATGGTCAGAGTGGTTCCAAGCATTTCCCTACTGTCATTTTGGAAATAAAAAACTGTATCAATGGATCAGCTCTTTTTGAACTCTTAAGCATCTAGGGATTTAGGGTAGAAATGCATTTAGTACTTTCCAGCAGAAATTCTGTTTCTGCTGCCCTGGCACAGCTCAGCATCCAGTTGCACTGGACTGGAGGGGAAAAGCACACATGCCTGCAGTCTGTCTAGGGACTATTACGGTTCACGGCATAATATAAACAGCCTTAAGGACATTCTAGTTTACAGAGAGAAATGACAGAGATTTTTCTTTAACATTCCTCCAAAACAAAGATTCATCAGCTAATATATATAAGCTGATTTCTCATACGGTATAAAATAACCACAAAAAGCCTCCCGACTTTGTTAATTTGTATTTAAATCAGTAAAAACGTACTGCATAAATGAGACTAGTGGGCATGTTTTATGGCAAGAAAACTGTATGAACCAGAGCAAGTTGTATTTTCCTTAGCAATGTAGCAATTCACACCATTATTTATGCTCACAGTCAAACTTATTTGCTTTACATTTTATCAGTATCTCAAAATAGAATAGCCTCTCTGAAATGCTAATTATAACTATTACCCATTAAAAGATCATTCTCACACTCCCTTTCTTGGAACTGGTAACAATGATGTACATGGATCAGATAATTTCTATCTTTCGTTGTAATTGCACAGGGATTTTGTTTTCTTTTGAGTCAGTAATGTCTAAATTGGATTAAGATAAGTCACTTGTAAGCCCTTCTCTACAAAAGTTGCTTTCACGACTGCTATATTTAATGCTATTTGACCCTAGAACTTAATTTTTTACATGACTCTCATATGAATGAGCTTCCATGAAGTTCATACTCAATCTCAGATTATTCTTAAGTACTAAATATTCTTCATTATGAAGAGGAAAAAACAAATACCCTAATTTTTGGTTTTGGTGATATACTTGTGAGTGAATGTAATAATTGTCATGCTGGAACTCTGCCTTATCAAGAGATGAAATTCAGAGTAGATGATCAGAAGAGTGACCGATATCAAAATAAGAAGACTTAAGTCTACCTATTGATGTTTAAAGATCTTTACACTCCTGTTTGGGCAATTGCTGCTCTTGGCAATAATAATCTGAGTGGGTGGCTGAGAATAGAGCTGGCAGATGTCGTACTGATGCAAATTAGTGCTACTTAACAGCACATGTATTCACTTATCCAGGAAAACATTTTTTATGGTTCCAGAAGTTAGACAGAAGTAATTTAAATATTTTACCTGAAGTATCCCTGTGGATAAATGTCATAAAGAAAACTCTGAAAAAATGAAATATATTCCGTGTGCCTAATTTGTCTGTTTTATGGATTCTTTTTCAATATTGCAGTTGGAGACCTCATAATGTCTATGTGACTGCTGATACACATTACCAAGACCAAATAATGCCAACTATAAAATTCCAATGAGTTTTTCCTTTATTCTAGCATATTATTGCTTTCATTATTTTAGCTACTGAGACGAATGACAGAGGCAACAGAAAGGAAAGAAGAATAATGCACAACATTACTAAAGGCTGTATACAGCTAAAATATAGTGAAATTAGCAGTTGTTATTTCTGTGCTGAACACTGTTCTACAGAATGTAAAGAAGACATCACAATGCAAACAGTACTTATGCTTTGTGTCAGATACGGATGAAGTTTCCTTAACGTCCTGTTTTTGGCTGGCGTAGTTAATTTTCTTCCTAGTAGCTGGTACCCTGTTTTGTTTGGAATTTAGTATAAGAGTAATATTGACAACAACCTACTGTTTTGGTTATTCCTAAGTAGTGTTTACACCAAGTCAAGGACACTTCAGTTTCCCATGCTCTGGCAGAGAGGAATTGCACAAGAAGCTGGAGTGAGCACAGCCAGGACAGCTGACCTGAACTGGCCAAAGGGATATTCCACATCACAGAACATCATACTCAGTATCTAAAGTGGGGGGAGGTGGCTGAGGCGCGGCAACACCTACATGCAAATAATTACTTGGGTGCACTGACCAGGCTGTGATTCCAAACACTTTTTTTTTTCTTTTATATAAAGTGCATTGTTACAGACTTTTAAGCAAAACACCTACTTTTTTCACCTTTTTTGGGGAATTATGGAGCAAGCAAATATTCAGTATTTTAAAGAATTCCCATCTCTAAAGAAACAGAAAACAAAAGAGAAAACCTATTTACACCAATATTACAGCACTAATATATACAAGTTATACTTTCTCAGGAGAAACAGACTTCTCTCAGAACAAAAGAACTTTAAACTGGTTTCTCTTTTAGATGAATTATTTAAGTAACAGTCGCAATATAGCAGCTATGGAGGTCTAAGCAAGGTTGGCATGGCAAGAGAAAAATTTTATTTAAGCAATTGACTTAACTTGGAAAAAAACAAACTAGCCTTGGAGAGTCTTTTAAATGAGTCATTGCTAAGCAGACAAGCCATCTAAGTGTAACACCTAAACCAACATATTTTTCGACTTTAATTGCAACCAGAATCCAGACACAGTACCTTAGCTTTATCCCTCATGGATCCTTTTCCCAGGATGGACATTTTTGCACCTGTTTCTTCTTGTAACCTCTTTAAAGAATTTCCTCTTGGTCCAAGCAATTTCCCAACAAAATTGAACTACAAAGCAAATAAGAGAACTCTTTTAGACCAACAGGTAGTTATCAAAAAACTTAATAAATCTTTATAAACAAGCTCGTTAAAAGAGAAAATTTTACTATCCTTTAAAATAAATACTTCTGTGCTTAGCTCTAAGCTTAATTCATGGGGATACAAGACTAGAAAATCAAGGTATCCTCTTGTGTGTGTGAAAGACAGTGAAAGCATTCATGGTTTATTTGAAGCCCAGGAGGCTTCTCTCTAGTTTTAATAGGCCAGTGGCTCCTTAGGTTTAGCAATTGCTAAACAAGAAATTTGCTCATGAGACGGTCCCAGTGATACCCAGGGAATGTGTAAGTTTTTTCCCAAGTTAGCCAGTTTTATTGGCAAATAATACATTCTGCAAAGTTAGATGTTGAGATAGACTTTTAGGAATTGATGCTTTGCACACGTGTCTTTAAAATAAGCAGTTTTGTGGATCAGCTTCAAATACCTGTTTTGCCAGCACCAGAAAAAAATCACAATCAATGGATCATAATAGATACTCTTGGGCATTTTCTGAGAGGATTTTGTAGAACATGGGACTTTTTCTGCCAAGCTGTTAATGTTATTAAGCACAGTACACTTGGTGTGACACATGCAATGCTGGTTTTCCTGTATGAAGAGATGTCTACATGAAAATCAGAGGACAGAGCAAAAAATAAATGAGATGCTAATGTCGACACAAACTAGTAAAAAGGGGGAAGTTTGTTAAATAAGTTGTTTATTCTGTAATCAATACTCTCTTCATTTTTTTTATTATTCCCAACCTCTTTTAAAAACTCTATGGTATATTGTCTTTGGAAGTTGACTGGGAATCATCAATGCTTAAAATGTTTCTGAATTATGTTCAAGTCTGAACAGCCAGTATTCTGGTCTGTCAACTTTCACCAAAGAATAAGCCTAGCCAAGGAAAACGGGGTGTAATTGTATCAGCACTTCTCTAGTTTCATTTCAGAGAGAAAGAACATGATGATAAGAAATACAAACCAGGAATATGCTATCTTGCTTTGCATTACCTTCTGTTTTAAAAATGGAAAAAAAACCCAAACAAACAAATGGGGAAATATTCTTATTTCTACTTTAGCCAGCAAAAATATAACAACATAAATGCATCAGTCGTGTCAGTAGTACCCAAACTCTGAATCACACCAGATACCCTGAAACCCAAGCTGGCTTTCACTCCAGTGCCTTAATTACAAATCGCTTGCAACTTCCTTCAAATAGTGTTTAGACTACCTAATAAAATAATACGTAATCACAGGAAAAATAAATATGTAAGGTGAAGTCTATGGCCACCCAAACCAAAATAACTGATTTCTGCAAGAAAATGTGTCTATGGGGGAAGTAGTAAGTGGTAACATCTGCAGAAAAATCCAGCAAGCTTTGAAGCCTCAAATAGAGTTTTTTCAAGGTTGTATACTTGTACTTTTTTTCCAGCTCCACCTGATGATTTAATAAAAATTATCAACTCTTCAATATGAAGTAGGAGTTAGAGATGATGTCAGTATCAAGGTATCAACAGTCCTATGTCTTCAAACTCTAACTATGCTTCTTTCAGGGAAAACTTGGATTAGAAGACATTGTTGGTTTCAAATTGATTATTCAGTTTTGTATGAAAATAGAGTGAGAAAGAAACGGAAAGGACTGAATTTTTACTGTAATACTAGATTGTAGACTTAATCTATTGATAGAAGTAAGATTTCAAAAATTACACATCCCACATAGTAAAGGTTTTTCAGAGATGGCTGAGCAAACAGGAAAGCTTCTATTAATCTGCAGGGACTCCCTTAAGTGCAGAAGCGGGGGGTGGCACAAGGTACAACATCAAATCTTCCGTGCTGCTTATACATCACCAATCAGACAAGAACCGTATCCTACTGCATCCTGTGTCTCTTAATACTAAAGAAGTCACCCCCCAAAACCTGAAAGCTGTAACGCTACTTAAGTTTGGAGCCAAAGCTCAAGTATGTTTGTTCTCTGAATGGAATAACACTATTAAAATACATTCTATGAAGATTTATGTTGGCCACTTATATTTAAGCACTTCATAAACTGTCTAATCATTACCTTGACATATTGCTGCAAAGGAGCAGTAAGGCCAGCACAGACTATGTTACGTACTAAGTAGATTTTAATCACTTCACAGGAAATAAGTGGCTGGGGATTTTAACTCTATTGATTATATAGCAGACACACTCACATTTCATCCGCTATCTACAAAACACATTATCAGGAAGCAAGCAGTTATTTACAACCGAAAAACAGAATTGCTCTTAGTTCGGTTTTGTCTAAAGTTGAAGAAAAGCCAGGGCTCCATAGCAGGCATTCTACTATTGTGCTCAGTCTTCCCAGCATCAGTCTGGGGCCACTGGCTATCCTCAGCAGCACCAATAATCACAAAGCTCCCCAAACTGTGCAATGTGACATAGTAACTTCGATTCCGTAACTTGTGAAAAATTACATCCTTTATATTCACACATAGGTAAAACCAGCCCATACAAAAGTTTCAGTGAACAGCACAGACTGTAAGAAATTTGAAATACAACTTAATTTCATTTTTTTATTAAGATACGCTAGACAAGGACCTGAGTAGAACCAGTTTTAATACCAGAAGTCTTAGGCTCCAGTTACAGCCACACATACACACACTCAAACCTAAGCACACAGAGAAAGTGAAGGAAAACATGGAAACTCAGGCAGTTTGCGTGCATATAATGATGAACATTGCCCGCAAACACATATTCTTGGCATAGCAGCTCAACTGCAGATCTTATACTGCAATCTCAGTTCCAATCCAGTTCTGCCACGTGTACAAATTTTCTCAAATAAATAGTAGCTTTAAGTCTCTGGGATAATATCTGGTCGTATTAGGAGAGGATAGCTGAGAAATGCTGACATACAGAAAAGAATATTAACAGAAGGCTTTCATTGCTGGGGAGCAAACAGACTTCCACCTGAAAAATACGGTTATTGTTGTGTTACTAGATGTTTTTATAGGTGGCTTAACTTTTCAATCATGTTTATGAACATGAGCTCAGCTTTCTGTCTGTTTGCAGAAACCCTTCCAGATTTACATCAAAGATTTTGTACATTATTTCCTTAGATTTATTTATCATTTGTCTGGAAGAAATGATGCATGTCTTCATGAGAAAATGATCACATGAAAGAAGATATTTCATTTTTAATCAAATGCACAGGATACTTTGTGTGTCAACAGTTGTGCAATAAACCTTCTCCTGTGCAAAATAAAACCTGACAGAGAATATAACTCAATAGATCTTTCCAGTATCTACAGCCAGTCACCCCAACATCTTTCCCAACCAATATATACACAGTTTCACTCAATTTATCTGCATCCTGATTACTTTCACATTTCATCCCATTCTATCAGTCAGACAGTAAGGCACCATAAGCCAACACTCTCGCTTCTCAGTTTTCATCAAAGTTTTTGTACATAAAACTTCTTTTTCCCCATAGTCATGTGGAAATAGCTAAAAGTTATACTGCACATGTGGAAACACAGAAATTCCTTCCTCTCTTTCCTCTTAACTGTGCTTCTTCCAACTGTCTGCACAGCTTTGTGCTTACACACGGATACTTAATGACAGTGTGAGATGTTCTGTTCAACTGTATATGCTAGAGCTGAGTATTTAAAACCAAGGATTTGGATACCAAATATGGATACAGAAAATGGAGAAGTCTTAAGAACTAATTACATGAAATTTCTTACAATAAAAATCTGTCTATGTTAGTCAAAACCTTAGGGTTGTGCTTCATGCTTTACTATATATACAGTCACAGACCTGTTCAGCTTTAAAACCCCTTGCACACTAAAACACACTGCACGTCAACACACTGCACATAAACACACCTCACTTGTTCTGGGCCAAGACACTGAGAAAAGAATCCCTAAAACTACCCAGGTGTTGTCAAACACAGGATAGGCAGTCTGCCTCCCAGTGTCAACAGTAGTTAGGTCAATATACCATACATGGTTTTTATGAAATGCCAGAGATTAATTTTAACCTGTGCTGCGAGCAAAATGCACGCATTAACCAGTTCTTAAAAGATATCTACAACTGACAATGTTGCAACAGTCTGAAGTGTTCTTTAGCACCTCAAGAAGATCAGCACATGCATCTGTTGTCATTGCCTTGCTTGATTTTACCTTCTTTAATAGAGACATGTCAAATGTTGTTCTCAGAAGTCACAATATCAGCAGAATTACGGAACGGTTTGGGTTGGAAGGGACCTTGAAGATCATCTAGTTCCAAATCTCCTGCCATGGGCAGGGACACCTTTCCCTAGATTAGGTTGCTCAAAGTCCCACCCAGTCTGGCCTTGGAACACATCTAGGGATGGGACAGCCACAGTTTCTCTGGGCAACCTGTTTCACTGCCTCATCACCCTCGCAGTAAATAACTTTCTCTTAATATCTAATCTAAACCTACTCTCTTTTAGTTTGAATCCATTCCTCCTTGTTCTGTCACTACATGCACTTGTAAAAAGTCCTTCTGCATCTTTCTTGTAGGTTCCCTTCAGGTACTGAAAGGCTGCAATTAGGTCACACCAAAGCCTTCTTTTTTTCCAGACTTAACAAGCCCAATTCTATCATCCTTTTCTCATACGAGAGGTGCTCCATCATCTCTTTAATCATTTTGGTGGCCCTCAATGACCACAGAATTGAAATTAAGAATATATATATATATATATATTGAAGTTGATCTTTACATAATATCTCATGTATGTAATGTTGCAAACTCAGGGAAAGGTTTCTTCTGTCTATGACATGTTAAAGCAAACTGTCCAGGAGATGAGCATAATGGGAGTTTCAGTTTTGAAGTGGACATCAAAGACAAACAGACACAGCTCCCTTATTGTGTCTGTTGTATAAAGGATGAGAAAAACAAAGATAGTGAACTTGTTCCGTAGAGAAACTGTAGCTGCACTGGCAGATTTAAATGTCCTTAGCTCCTGGCACTGGAGCCCTCTCAGGAGGAGCCCACCCTGACAGCCAGAGACTGGGCTGAGAGCTGGGCTGAGAGAACGTGTTGACTCTTTTGACTTTCATCACTCCCTCATCTTTTAATGCCAAGAACTGTAACCAACCATTGGTCCTTACCTTGGTTGTGTACACGGGACCCATTTTATCCTCAGTATGTCATGAACTGGCTTCTAAATAAGCAGACAGCCATAAATGGTCAGTTCTCTACCAAGACCCATCAAAGGGGTGGGCTGGCAGTGGTGATCTGCCTGTTGTGTGCTGAGATACACTGTGAATATCCCCAGAGCTGGAACACAGGCTGCAAGGTCTGCTGAGGTGTGAGGGTTGCCGGCCAGCAGCAGCCTCAGGCTGAGAACAAACACAGACAGCCCTGCCTGCCCAGCCACATGACACCATCAGCAGTACATCACAAGTTAATCCAAGATACAGTACACCTATAAAAGCACACCTACCCTTCTCCCCACCTCCTTTCTGCACCCAGGGGTAGAAATGCTGGTAACCAATTAAGCAAAGAATCATATCACTAGCTGTTGTGTTGCAACATAGAGCTCTAACCTGTAGTTTTTTCAAGATTAAAAACTCTATTTAATATTAGTAATAATTTTTTACTACCTCAGGACAGCATACCATAGGTGCAACAAATCTAACATATAGTTTACAGCACTAACATTCAAGCCTCAAGTTAACCACGACTGATAGAAAATGCATGTTTACATTTAGAAGAGTATTTTCTTCCTTGTTTGATGTAGCCTGAATATCTCTCTACTAGAACTGTAACATTTCTTACTTTATAAACACTAATTTCAATAGTTTCACAAGCAGAAACAAGAAATATGCTTACCATTCAAAAAAAGTGTTTGTGTCAGTGACTGTTTCTGTTTCATACACAGATCAGTGTTTGTAAGAGTAATAACACCTAGATAAATAAGGAATGGGATAAGACAAATGTTTCCAGCTGTAAGATAAAACAGAACAAAGCCCTGAACAGAGAGAAGAAATTAATTTCTTCTAGAGGCAGCAAAACAGAAATAGCCCAGGCTTGACAACATGAAACAGGTTTTTCTTTCACAGTATGTTCTATTCACCATTGCTATCAGTTCCTTTGTGGGGAGACAAAGTGTCATTCCATTTTTCAGAGCTACTTATCCTCATAAAATTCCTTCTGTATTCATGGGGAGCAGGATGGGTGGGTGGCAGTGGGAGGAGGAATCTTTCTAAATTCAGGCCTGTTCTAAAGAAAAAGGGAGGAGACAAAGATATTCACTCCTGAATAAAACCTTACAGATTGACTCCTGCTTATAAATTAGTTTTCTTCTAGTCCTATTCTAGAGCTTCTGATAGTTCATTCAATTTAGAACACTATTTAATTAAAAAGTATCTCATCTTTTGATACATACAAGGGACTTCCCTTCATGATAAGGCAGTTATTATGAATGCCAATTTTTAGTTTTTCTCAACATTTTGCATGCATGACAACGCCTGTAATAACATGCTATAACTTTTGGTCAGCCCAGAGTTGATCAGGCATTTTGACGGAGCATTGTAGGTCCCTTCCAACCGGAACCATTCTATTCTATTGTTTTATTCTATTCTACAGCTCAGCAGTTTTTGCAGAGTTCAAATTTGTCTCCCTCTATATGTAGTACTTACCCCATTCAATATCTAGTACTTTCTGGCTTTTACAAAATCGGCTGGTAAGGTTGCATCCAGATAAGGATGCAACATTATTTTTTATAACAGCAATGTGATGTCTCTGAAGAAGAGCTTCCAAGACACCTGTTTTACAGGACTGAATTGTGCAGGGCTCTACTTTATCAAGGCATGTCAGGAGACAGCAAACAGCAGAAACAGAATATGAATGTACTCCAGAGAGGCTCTGGAGATCTACTCCAATGAACATGTGCTACTCCTTTCTTACAGTACTGTGCCACGGAAACTTCTCTGCAGAGGTCCCAGAACCAAAGGAGCAAAAGCTGCCTTTTCCTACAGAACTCACTAAGTCTCACCTATTCACTATGCTTTGAACAATAACCCAATGCCAGGCTGAGGGGAGAAAAACTGACTCAAAATTAGATGCTCAGAGGAAAAATACAGATTCTTGAAAACTCCAAGCCAAATTAATTTCTGGTTTAAATCAACACAATCACTTCCAAGAATAAATTAAATCTGAATAACAAAGTTAAAATTATTAAAGCTACTGTGATTTACCTAAGAAATAAACTTTTTTTTAATTACACTTTTTAAAGCTTGAAAAGTGCAGGGAGCTCCATATTTGTGGTGTGCTTTAAGAAGATGGTGTAATACTTGTCTGGCTATTTACTAGCTCATAGTGAGCATCTAAATCTACAGCAAAAATATATTTTTGGCATAACGCCATGAAACAGATGGTCAGTGACTCTAGAAAAAAATCCTCCAGATGTAAGTGAACGCTGAGATAAGAAAAATATCCACTCACTTTTCATTTTTAGCAGTTTTCTGTCAGAATTTTGGTAACAAGTTGTGGCATTCAAATAAAGCAATTTAAGTGATCTTTAAAATGAAAAGAAATTTTCTGATTAAAAAATAAACTATACTGGTGTCAGATATATCCTTATTCAGTTAAACTTATCTTAAGTCAGGAAAATCTGAATGACTATTTCTCTAATAAATGCATTAGCAGTGTTATTTATTATAATCTGCTAATCTGTCAAACACCCAAGCATTTTATTTTATGCAATTTTGTTTTTGAGTCTGATTGAGGAAAAGCCAAGGAACCAATTAAGGTTGTGGATCTATATCAAATCCGCAGTTAATAAGCTGTTAACTGCAAGGGGTTTATTATTTAATTGCAGAGGTATCCAGAGAGGCTCATTGTACCAGGCACTGCATACACATGAAGGAGGGTAGATTTTTACCCTGAAGAGCTGTTAAGCCTCTTAAACCCCCCCAAAACCAGGTCTTGTTGAAAGTATGTAGGTACTACTGCTTATCTGTGAGGAAGTGACTGCTCAAAGTACTTCCATCAACATCACCAGGCTCAGTTACCAGAGGGTGTTACTCCAGGTAAGTGCAGCAGCAGCAGGTTCTGCTGACAGAAAGATGACATTGGAGTCTCCTTTTGCAACTCAGAAAGGAGAAAGAGGATCTTAATGTTCAAGGCCAGGCTGGATGGGGCTCTGAGCAACCTGGTCTAGTGGAAGGTGTCCCTGCCCACAGCAGAGGGGTTGGAAACAGATGATCTTTAAGGTTCCTTCCAATTCAAACGATTCTAGGATTCTATGTCACATTTTATCTTTGGCTTTTGTCTTTCTTCTTCCACAACTTGGATTAAATTGCTTTTTCCTATGGCTGTCCCTGTTTGGCCAGCCCAGCGGGGAGGGTAGGGGAGACTGAGGGAAAACAGGAATGGTTCTCAGACTTCTTTTGTGCGCACAAAAGTGGTGAGGGACTGATCCCATCCTCTGACTCTAAAAGTCAGGAAGTCCTTAGATGGCTGACTGCTCCATAATGGAAAACTGCAAGGAGAGCAGTATTTTTAAAAAATGCAGAGTATGCTGAGCTAAACACAATTCTTCCCTTGTATTGAAGTCATATTTCAATGAATCAAGAGTAAGAGAATTCTTTAGGACACAAGGCCACCTGGCTTTTAACATTCATTCTAGACAATGTTGAAGTAGTCAACTTCTACTATTTACAGGAAAATAAAATACAAAGTAAGTAATAAGGAGTTCTCAGAATTGTGTGTCTAAGACTAGCTTGTTTGCAGGACATTATCTAAAATGGCATTTATATAAATGCCAACAATTCAGGCTGCAGAAGTGTACCACTAAGCTTTTTTTCCAAAGCACACAAAAGAAGTTTATATTGAGCATATGCACAGGTATAGAAATAGGTACCAACACTACAGCACTTAAAAGCACAATCAACATTTGGCTAATTGGGCCTCTTACTCCCACAGATACACAATTTAGTGGTCACAGTAATAAACACCATCTGCTCTTTGCGAACTGGCAGCAACCTACCAACTTTTTTCTAACTTCAAGAGTTTTGAATGCAAAAGGAAGATGTAAAGGAGTTGTAATAGAGTGGAACTTCCATGCACATCATCTTACTCTTACTGAGCTGAATATGATTTCATATTAGGTGAAAGATTTCTCTTTGCCAGATGATATATTTGCAAAGTTAAGCTCTAAGTCAACAAGAACCAGCATAAGCTAGGGTTGAATACCCAACCATAAAAATAATGTAATTTTCCCATGTATGTTAGTGGACTTGCCAAATGTAGCATAAAACACAAATTTCTTATCAGTCAAGGAAATTATAACAGTTAATTTGGCCCATGTGTGTTAATGAACTGATCTGACATACATTCATAAAGTATCTAATTTTGTAGACAGCATTGTATTAAATCACAACTGGCTTATGTTAATCTAATTAAAAAATCTGTTAGTCAACTTGATTTTGCCTTTCACTAGAAAAGTAATTATACTTACAGCCGCATTTAAGTATCAATTTACATATACTAAGAACTACGCAAACAATTTTATTCTCAAGTCATGTTCATAATCAAAGCAAAGCATTACTTTAAAGTGATTGACATATGCAAACTCACATAGCTCTATGAAAATTAAACCAGCCTGTGAAAGCACTCTGAAATATTTAATGAAATTCTGGTTCTTCCACTTCCCCCCCTACATTTTATATACTGGGTTTGTTGAGATTTTATTTTTGGTTGGTTTGGTTTTTTTGTTATTGTTGTTTTTTATGTTTTGGTTTGTTTGTTTGGGTTTTTTTTTGTTCTTTGTTACTAAGGTCAAATTCAAGGAAATACAACCTTTTTTTTCTTATACCTCCTTACCTTCTACTTCTACACTTAGAGAGGAAACCCAAGCATCCTTCGAGATTATTTAATGAGGTCTTGGCTGATCTGAGATGGTAATACAAAGAAATATTTGAAGAGGAGCAAAGCCTTTCAAAACAACAGTGGCAAAGTGGAAACAGTTAATACTGTGCTAATTCAAAGATTCAAACTGCTGCTACTGAATTCTGTTCCCGAAGTAAGACATCTGTCCCATTTCAACTGCATTACAAGGGAAAATCATACAAATATAAGAGAACAGATACTGTCCTCTACTTGTCCGTTCAATCAGATGTAAGAGGACAGAATACAGACCAGAGCAATGCAGAATAAACACCATTAGATATAGTGCCACTGTTCACAAGCTAATTCTCAAACCCTACATACTGCAGCACTCTGTTCCAAGAGCAGACTGCACACTAACTGAGCAGGCTCTTTTTCTTAGTTTTTCTGCTCATAATGATGAGCTTATGGAAGGAAAATAACAAGCACTAACTCAGTATCTGGGAGATAGCTTTCCACTGGTTTGCACAGCAAACATACCAAACTCAGAAAGAGCTGCTCCATTTCCCAAAATGAAACCACTCCAAATGCATTTTAGAATGCAAACCAGAAGGCCTGCAGAGCCTTCTCCACAGCGCACAGGGCTAATTGCAACAGTAGTAACAAATGCAACAGATACCTGAGCTTACATTTCATTTAATAGTGCTGATTGCAAAAACAATATATATAGAGAGAGAGCAATCCCTGTGTAATTTGGTATCAATGCAGCAGATTTGTTCACAGTAAAAAATCAATCACTGTGTTAAACAGGCGTACAAGGAATATGACTTCCCCTGCCCTGTTCCCCATTATCAGTATTTGGTTGTTAGAGTGAGTCCAGAGGAGGCCATAAATATGATTAGAGGGCTGGAGCACCCCTTCTATCCAGACTGAGAAAGGCCACCTTATGGCAGCCTTTCAGTACCTTAAAGGAGCCTACAAGAGAGCTGCAGAGGGTCTTTTAACAAGGGCATGGAGTGACAGGACAAGAGAGAAGGTGTTTAAACTGAGAGAAGGTAAATTAAGATTAGATATAAGGAAGAAATTCTTTACTGTGAGGGTGGTGAGGCATTTGAACAGGTTGCTAAGAAAAATTTTGGATGCCCCATCCAGGAAGTGTTCAAGGCTGGTTTGGATGGGGCCCTGAGCAACCTGGTGTAGTGGAAGGTGTCCTGCCCATGAGAGGAAGACTGAAACTAGAAACCTTTAAGGTCCCCTCCAACCCAAATACTTCTATGATTTGTAAATGTTTATAATTTGCCAAGTTGATAGCTCACAGCACTAACTGCAATTCAGAATACCTACTCAGTCTTATTAGAAAAATAAAAATCACAGTTTTATAGCATTTGAGCATCAAAAGCATCTAAAAACCTGAGACTGATTTGTAATGTTTTGCTCATGCCACTTCTTTGCAAGCCACATAATTGTGCTTCAGACTTAGTTAATGTAACACAAAAAAAAGTACTTCCAAGGCAACACCTTGAAAGACCAAGACACACAGTATGTGACAAAAGAGCTGGCAAGCATGAGCTGGAGGGCCTGAGTGGCTTTGAATGATAGAGGCTGTAATACCCAACAGTCTTGCCATTGCCATACAACAACTCCAGAGTGAACAAAACTGCAGCTAGTATACTCCCACCTGATAAAATATTAAATGATCTTCTAATTTATTTCACTTGCACTTTTTTTCTTATCCTGGCACCCCAGGCTAAGATCTGATTCTCACTTAAAAGAATATTATACAAGTAATTCACCTCTAATGCAAGATTAAGAAATGCCTCAGGTATATTTAATAACTATCTGGTTTTAACTTAATATTTATTCCATTGTAATTACCTTGCTTCAGCGTATCTACAGTCTTGAAGAAGGACAAATGTGTTTGCAAAAATATGTATTAAAGAGAGCCACCAATGCAAAAAAATTTGCAGTGAATATTTTCCATTGACCTTGTCAAGACAGTCTGCCCTGAGCTCCAGCTGCTCAAGGGAGCCGGGAGTTCTCTCCTTGAAGTGTTAAAGTGACACAGTAATCCATACCCCAATAATTATCACATAGGAAGATGATGCAGGCTTTGAAATTCACTTTGACAATGGCACCTGACCAAGTCGTGTGGCTGGTGACTGGGTGCATTTCAAGCCATACTCTTGTCTGCCTTGAGTCACCATCACTCATTGTGGGCTGCTGTTAATTTCCAGTTTAGCTGCCTCCTTTATTTCAGTAACTGCCTGAACTTTGGTATCTTACACACAGCTACACTTACAAAAGTCATAAATTCCAGGTCCGTAGCTAGATGTTCAATGTCTAGGTCCTGTAATGAACAGAAGAGCAACTTCTAGTCCTCTCGGGAGCCTGCACCTTACAGTATTCTTTTATACTTCTCCAGGAAATCACTGCACTCAAGTGCTTTCATGGAGTTACAAATGAAGAAATGTTTTGATTTCCAACACTCAAGCATTTATAGGAACTGTCTGTCTTCAAAGGTAGTAGCCACTGAAATGAACTAAAACAACAACAAATATGTGACAAAAATATGTAAAACAGTAAGTAAAATTAACTTCCAACAGACATTGCAGGGAAATGTAAGTTTATGAGGAACATAGTATTCTGTGGAAATCTCTTTGAAGTTTTTTATTTTATAAATACCATGTAGGTTTTAAATCATTTAGACTATAGCAAAATAAAGGAAACAAACTGATACATTCTTAAAGGTAAAAACTAAGGATTTGTTTCAGGTGTAAATTTCTGGGAATGTTTTCCCTCTGCAAATTTATTTACAAAACAATCCTGTTCCCCTTGACATTGAATACATCTGTAAAGAATATTGCCCCAAAATAAGAACAATGCGCTTCAACCCGCAACTACTGATTCATGTGATCTTCTCCACTTAAAACACTATACAATGATAGTGACAACTGCACAAATGTACTCTTATATTTTAGCATCATCCACAAAATAATACCAATTAGAGGTACATGTACTTTTACCATTAGATTAATACGAGAAACTGCTTTATGAAAAGATTATTTAAACACATAACATCAAGTTTCATGTAAAGCATCTAAATTCGCTAAATGCCTCAGATGGAAACTTTCATACTTCCCATGTCTTTTCTTAAGGCATGCAGCATCCTGCATTTTGTTTAGAATTATAAGAGAAAACTGATGTTTCTGAGTGTATTGTAAAAGTATATTTTCCAGACTAATCTTTGTCAAGTGCTTATGGGCATTACATATTTGATTGGTTTTAGGTTTGTACATGTCCCCACTTAGAAAAACAGAAAGCAGCTGTCTCATTAACCTTTAGCAAACAGAAGTGAAATGGATGCCAAGCATACTAACAAACATGGATGCCCATATCCTAGAGGGGTTTTCAGCTGCTGAATTCCAGTGTCACAGCATGTCAAACCTGGAAAGTCTAGAACTTTACTATTCTCTCAGAAATACCACAGAATATTTATCACATTGAAGTTTCTGATTTAGTATATCCACAAAGAAGAAATACTATGAGAAATGAAATGGCAAGAAAAATTACCATGAAAAACAACAGTAATAGACTAGGCAAATGATTATTCTGTGAAAATCCTATGTCCATATAATGGAAGGGTGTACAGGGAAACTGCTGGGCCCAGCTAACTTCACTGTTTCATGTCCTCAAGACAGGCCATATAGAATGCCTGAAGTGGTAACATGCCATGTCCCAGCTACCACTAGATGGACAGAGACCTGTACGGGACCCTCTTTGGAGAAGGTGCATCCTGCAGACCTCATAGGAAGTCTGCGCAGACTCCTAAGACATGCTGGCAGAAGCAACTTGCAGTCCTTTTAAAAAAAACAAAAACAACTGAGGAATGCTAGATAGAACTTCCAGAGGCCAAATGTAGATCATTTGGGAGCTGGGATCTGCACAGCAGCCGTCTTTGCCACATTCTCAATGTGCAGATTCAGAGAGAAGGGGATGTGGTGAGGCAAAGGTATAACCACAGGCTGAAATAGCAGGTGAGGAGGAAGAACTGAGACACACCTGGAGCTGAGGACACATCAAGGATAGGAAGATTCTGCACAAAAATAAAGTATCTCATTAGAAGTATAAGGGATACAGCTGTGGATATGCCTAAAAATCAAAGAGATGACACGTACAGGATATGGAATAATATTTAACTCACTTCAGTATTGAATACAAGAAAAAGATCTTTTTAACATCTTAAGTTGTATTCAAATAAGGAAAACAAAAAACACCATAAACTATCAGATTAAGGAAAAAAATCAAACCTACACAGAACAAGTCAGAGAAAAAGTTTGAGGAACAACTTGGAGAAAGTATAAAAAAAGAAAGTAAAACATTATTCAGAGATTTGGAAGCCAGACAGAGCTAGTATAGCTAACAGCTGTTCAGGCTATAAAAGGAGTATTCAAGAAAGATGAGGTCAGAACACAAAAATAAAGTGTGTTTTTCTCCATCTGGGTTCATGATGGAGGAAACTGTAACAGGTGGTTGGGAAGAAGGTAGTGCAAGAAAAATTTTCTAAGAATTTCCAATTAGATTACTAAAAATCAAAATAAATACATTTAGTGACCAGAAAAACAAATACATTAGAAAGGTGAGGACCTGAGATGGCTATTTTAAAGAGAAATAATTTCTCAGGCATCTATCAGTGTTCTTCAAAGACGAAACATGAAAGTAAACTTATACCATGTAACTGATTTCCAAATGACACATTTCACAAGGTCCTTTGTCAAAGGCTCTTTATAAAATCAGGCTGACACAGGATTAGAAGGAAGGCCCTCTCACAGAAGAAAAAATGTGTTTAAACAATACAGAAGATTTGGAGTAAATGGTCGTTAGTCACACTGGAAAGAAGGCAGTCAAGTCCTGCAGGGATCCAGCAGGAGACAGAAGCTGGAAAAAGCACTGAATAGTGAGAAAACAAACTTTACTGACAATGCTAAGGTAAGTCATGGCTCTGAAGGCTGGACTGGCTATGAAAAACCACATCTTTATGATACTTGGTGATAAAATGACAGCTGAAATTCCATGCAAATAAATGTAAAATACATAAAAAAGTATTCCACTTTTTTAAACAAAATGGTGTGCTGATTCTAACTCCTCGGAAATTATATCAGGAAAAAATAACAACTCAGTAGGAATAAATTAAAAGCAGTGAACAGCATTATGTTACTTTATAAATCAGTAATATCACACCACCTTGAAGACTATTTATGGCCTCTTGATTTCAGAAAGGCCACAGTAGGACTGGGCAACCTGAGAAAAAATACTATGTTTCTGTACAAACAATGACTAGGTAAGAATCACTGAGTGAGCCCTGAGCTATGATTTTATGATTTTGGAAACTGAGAACTTCAACAGACCCCTAAAACCATGAGGAGCATGAAGAAGATCAGTGGGGCATGACCTCCAGAGCATCCTCCCAAGACAACACCTGGGGTGAAACAGAAAACTCTGCCAAGCAGCAGTCTCAGAACTAGCAAAAGAAAATTTTCTACACAGGAATTCTCCAAAATTGAGTTTTAGAAGTGATTGACAGATTCACCACAAGAAACTACCCTGAACTCAGGACAGCCTTGTTCGAAGTTGGGATAACATTTTGGACATGTATCTCTGCACAGCTTGACTGTACTCCCCACTTGTTGCTCACTGCTGGAAGAGTTAAACCACAGCAGATGTCATGGTATGCAGGAACTAGGAGAAGTAATTATAATTTTATGCTAAATATTACTTTTACATGGGATCCAATACTCGCATTTCAAACTTTAGGCATACATACAGAATTCTTTGAACCCAAACATAATTGACTTAAATTGTGTAAAAAATACTTATTTGAAGTACACTTTGATCCAAATATTGAGCTCTAAAGATAAATTTTTGACAGTGCTCTGGAGTTGTATCTAGAGATTTTGGTCATATGCAGAGGCAGCAATTTATAACAGTGATGACAATTAAATAAATTATATTATTAATTTAAATAAATTATCAGCTCTGAAAAATTAATTACATCCATCTATGGCAACATGTTTTCTTCCTCTATTCAGGAAGAGATGTCAATGTACATTTTTTATTTCATCCAGATAGAATATGACAAATACATTAATTCCTTGCCTTTCTTCAGGCTGCAGCATATAAAACCAGGCTGAAGACCTAATCCTACTTCTGTATTTGTTCAGGAATTATAATATTTTTATGACTAAGAAATGGATGTAATGTAACTAATATGGATGTACACCTGTCATAGAATCATTGCTCAACACTCTGATACTTACACAACTCACACAGGTCTGCTTCAGTTGGAAAAAAACAAGTAAAGAGCAGAATGGGGTTCTCCCTGTTTTTTCTTACTGATTTACTAAACACAATGATTAATTGATGTGATGTACATTTTATAAGTCAATATAAAAAAAATTCTTATTCATCTCTTGCAAATTTGATTTTCAAAGACAGTTTATAGTCTTTCAGTGTAGATAAAGACTTAATAGTTTAATCAAAAGAAATATATTTTGTGAAATAGCCTTTTTAAGTGGTAACGTTAATTAAAATTCCTTTTTACTTTGTCATTGAAAAGCATCAAATTTATTTACAACATGACAGAATTCACCAGGACAGACACAGTAAGTGAAAATGTGTCTGATATCAGATGTAAACATCAAGATTTATCTGTAAAATACATGGGGTTTTAATATTTATTCTATCTTTATAGGGTTTTGAGGCAATTATAAGCCATTGACAAGAGGTAGTTGGCAAACCCGTTAATAATTATTTTTCAGAGGTGATTATAGTGTGATGAAGAACTGGCATTTATTAACATAAAAGCAAACAAATTGGTTTATATAAAATTATATCAAATTATATAAAAGTCATGGAGAAGAGGAGCAATGAGTCAGAAAGAAAGTGACTCAGAGATGTTTACAGCACAGGATCTATGGCAAGTCTTAGGAAAACATGGAAAAAAAATCCTTTCGCTATCACAATTACTCTCAATTTACACAATCTGAGTGTATTGTATACTTGCATTTGGAAAAAATTCATGTCATTAAACGAAATTAATGAAACATCCTATGTACTCAGTTTCTCCTAATTTTCCTGTAAATGGTTTCAAAGTGCTCTTGTAAACTGCTAAGTGACAGCTTTCACAACTAATCAGTACTTTTTGTTTTATAGCCAAAGACGTTTTTTAAATGCCACTGTCAGTAGACCCACATGTATACAAATACATCTGCATCTTAAATTAACTCCATCAAAAATCTTTTACTGTAACCTTCCATTTCTTTATAAGCAGAACACAGTCCCCATTGACCTGAAAGCTAGAGGTAATCAGTGTGCCAATGTCTCTGGGCAAAATTTAGTACAACATCTCTGAAAACAAATTAAGCACTAAGCAGAAACAATAATTTATTAGGAGCTATAAATATCTTTCCATTCTATCTAAAATGATTCCTTATAACTAAATTTTCCCTGTACTACTGGAAAATACAAGCCAGAAAAAAAATGTACAGATTAGAAACATATTGGGCATGTTTCCCCCTTCGAGTAATTTCTTTCTTAGCTCTTTGTCTTAAACTGTATCATTAGCAATTCTAACACATTTAAGGAATTACTACAAGTCCTTACTTGGATAAAGTCACTGTACACATCTACTACATCTAATCACACTGGTGTCCTTTCAGTTGATATGGCAATTTCAATCCCATTATCCCATTAAAAAGAAGCCCACTACATAGTAAAATTATTAAAATTGAACAGAATCTGATTTAATCCATTTATTCTATTTTGGCAAAATAAAAATCAGCTTCAATAGATATATACAGGGAAGTTAAAACTCTCCATGAATTAGTGAGTTATATTACACTGGGAAGCAGTGTCCCGAAGGAAAGTGTGCGAACCGTAAACCAGACAATTACAACTTTAAGCTGACTATACATCATACGCAACACAGGACTGTTTTCTATGTTTCAAAGATTCACGTTGATGAGTTCAAGCTTATTTAATTCAAAATAATTGCAATGCAATGCCCATACTGTCATTTGGATTACGTGACTGCACAGATTTGCAAAACCAATTTCCATTTCTCCGCACTGGCACAAGTGGGCAGAGGCATTGCTCTTGGTTCCACAGTCAAGCAGCTCTTGCTTCTGCCTGTGCTAGACTTCAGAAATTATTAAACCACTGAGAAGAGGAGTCTGTGCAGACTGCATATCTACATGTGCACAATGTCAGGGGACGAACTCAGCGCTGTAGTTGGGCATCAGTAATGCCAATGTTATCACAGCTGTCCAAGCAAGGCTTTGGGGCCAGTCAATGAGCACTCTCCAACAGTCTCCAAGCAGTCCTTGAGAATTAACTGGGCACTTTTTATGAAGTCATCTTTTTACAGAGTACAGGAGATGTAATGCCAAGGACATGACTGGACTGTACCAGACGGCTGCAGAGCTGAACAGGCACTGGCATGGCTGGATCTGCTTTTGCAGATGTAGCCACGTGTGCTTTGGTTACAGATGAAATCCAAGAGCAAAATGTTTATCACCTCTGCTGTACTAAAGTTTACATTACAAGGGAAAAGGAATGAATTCCTTACTTATCCTGAAGTACTTTTTGAAAACTCTATGAAAGGAAGCATAACTTTCAAAAAAAAAAAAAAAAGTAATTAAAGTGTTTTGAAAGAAGGAGAACAAAATATGTCTTTCCCCTTACTAACCAGCTAAGCCTACCACTACGTTACTGTGAGCAGTAGCAACAGACTGAAAAAGCAGTCTAGAGGGTTTTTCACAACACATTTTACAAATCCTTGGTAATAAAGTACACTACCTCATTAAAAGTAGGGATTATATGAAACGGAAAACATGCAGTTCAGTACAAAACACAAACAGAGGGAAAGACCAAGAATTCTATGGATCAAGTAAATGCTAATCCATGTATTTTGGAAAAGAAAAAAAAAAAAAGGTAATATTTCACACTGTCTGAATTATCTATATTTAACCTACTAAAAATATCTGAATGAATATTTAGATGTTTTGGGAAAACTGTGGATGAGCTTATTTTGTCTTCCTGTATGCGCTCATTACAGGAACCCTCAAAATCCTAATAAAGAAGCTTAGAAGCCACAGGATAGGAAATTAGGTTTCTTGTCATGAACTATACCCAGGACAAGATTTAAGGAGGAAGGTAACAGGAAGAGATGAACTGTCCCATGCCAATATTGAGTGCTTCACTACAGACTTGGTGTTGTACAAATCACTTAGGCAAGGAAAAGAGCTCTGCTCTGGACTTCCAAAGGAACACAGAAACATTTTGGTTGCACCAGAATACCTGTGAGAAGTGTTATAAATCCGCAACAGCTAATTATAGAAAGCACAGACATAAATGTCACAGGCACATAACGCAGACGCAGCAGCTGCAGAGCGTACTGCCAGGAGGCTGCAGGTGGAAGGCTTAGCCCAGCACCCACAAAGGTGTTGTAGGTAGTGCAGCCTGCACTGGTACCAACCACGAGACAAGAGCCTTCACTGCTGACAGTGCTACTCAACCACCCGCCTGAGCCATCCATGCTGGGGACACCTCACAGCTCAGGATCATCTGCTGCATCCAGTATAAACAACTCCTACATGCCCTGTGGAAGAAGGTGCTAGTTAAAAGACTGAGGCTTTGTTTACAGTGGTATTAAAAATGTATTTAAAACAAATTACAGCGTAGGGTGGTTAAACTGTGTTTACATCTTGTTTGGACACATTTATTCAGAACTGAATTAACTTCTGAACCAAATAAATACAGAACTAATTAGGACAACAAAATTCATTGCATTTAATTCTCCTAAGAAACCCAAAGCAAACATGCTCCTTTCATGCCAAGAAGTGCAGAAATCTAAATCGTATTATGCCTTTTTTTTTTACATGGGGACATTGAAGCCCTTATAAACTCTGACACTGAAATCAAAGCTGTCTCCTCGCTCTATTGAGGAGAGTTGATTATTCTGCAGTACTGAGTGACAAATTAACTGTTATTTCAGAGACAAAATGTCACCTTTCCACCAGAGCTAAATGGGGAATTTTTCACCCAGATGGTATAGATTTTGTGAAGTTATGCTGTGCAACAGAAAATGTTTGGGAAAAAAATTAATTACAGCAATCACTGCTGCATCAACAGTAGTGTTAGTCAGATTCTTTAATATTTCTTTCATATTCAACATATTAACCTCTCCCAAATTCAGAAACATCAAATATTTTGTTTAAATAAATACTTCTTACTTCAGTGAAACAACATAATTATGGAGAGAAAGACAAAGGGAAACATACTGTGAGGACATCAAGCAATGTTAATGCAATTTTTAGGAAGAAAAAATTATTTGCAGTAAAAAGTCTTAATGAGGAAGCATAGAGAGGTGCAGCTGTAATACCCTAGGCTTAAAAAATACACCACCTCTACTTCAAATAGCACATATCCTACTATGAACCTGATTACCTGTACTGCACTCCTTAAAGAGCACGATTTTCACGACCAATCACATTACTGTAAATGTTTGCTTTCTTCTCTAATAGGGGTCTCATGACATTTAGCGAAAAAATAATCAAAATACTGAAAAGAAGGTAGATCATTGTTTCAAAGTCTTTTTTTCTTCTTTAAAGAAGGGATTTTAACTACAGGATGAGTTTATTATATAAGCATAAAGACACATAACACTGAGAGTTTTGGTAATAATTTTGCTCTACAAAATTCTTTTATTCCTAAATTAGGCAGCTTCTTTCTTTACCATAACAATAGTTTTCTCCTCATTTCCAAAAGCTGTCACCTTCAAAAAAGATACTAATGTAGACAGGAATGAAAATGGAAGAAATACCTGGTAACTTTAAGTGAGAGTCTGCATCTGATAGCAAAGAAGTCTAGTGTAATCTTGTGCTCAAACGTACACATATTCCAAGATCCTTCCTACAAAGAAAACTGGACAGTTGATAATAAAAAGCAGGAAAAACAATTAATCTTTTAGAAATCAAAGAATACCAGAATTTTCTTTAGTATGGGTTCAGTAGCTTTTTCCTCATATGATCAAGAAACACCCAGACAAACCTCATGTCTCTATTTTCAAGCCACATTTGTTCGATGTGTTCACAAAGAGATGAGTTTCAGGTCTGAAGTACTGCATAACCTGCTATTAACTGCTCTTGATATCAGCTGAAACTACATGTGGCATAGCATGCATTAAAAACACATTTAGCAGATTTTGATTAATGACTGTCTCTTATTATGCCTATTATACACTTAGCTTTTTGTAACATCTAAAAATACCTCATCACCCCTTCTTCTGATGGACCTATGTACTAATCTTCCTATGTGGCTAATGGATACCTTCCCATGACACAAAGTTTGGTTAAAAAAATTAAACACATCTTCCAAAAAGACTGACAAGAAAGCATGGGAACTAACAACTCCACACAGAACACTTCCAAAAAATATGTTAGATATTTACTGCTTGATAGACATGTTTTTATTGTGTAACTAATTAAGTACTGGACAATTATAAAAGCATAAAAATAAAAAAGGCTGCTAGTACCTTTTCAGTCAACACAGATCTCACGGTTTTGAGAGAAAAACATACATGCACACTCTTAGTAATTTATAGCAATCAACAAAAGCAAAGAATGTAGTCAGGCAGGCTTTCAGTTCAATTGTTTTTTTTACAAAAGTTTGGGTTCTCCATTATAAACCAGTTTAGGTTTTTTTACCAGAGTGAAAAAAAGTTGTCTCTGCCAATTAGGCAATATGAATGCTGGACAGTCACTCATACATAGTCGTAGAAACATTCACCAGCTGTGCAAAAACCCTCACACTAATAACTGGAATAATCTCTTTAAAAAAATAACCATTTTAAGAAAACCACCTCAAACTGATCTGCTGACTGCCATGCGGATGGAAATAGTTCTGCTCTGATTCATTAATAATTGCATGGTAGTGCTTTAGTAAAAGAGGACTTGTAAAATATTCACCTGCCATTTGGGGCTCTTCTATGACCAACCAGAAGGTGTGTCCAGAGTGCCTCACAGTTCAGCTCAAAAAAACGGTCATCTAGGTTTCATTAAATAAAATATCCCGATAAGTGAATCACTGCTAATAGCATATATTGTGACAAGTCAGAAGTGCAATATATTGCAGCAATCTTTTTCTACCTGGAAACAATTGTTTACTTTCACTTTCTAATCATGAATTTCACAAAAGTTGTCTTTTAAAGAAACAATATTAGAGGCTAAGCAAGTGATAATCATCAGAATTATGCACTTTTTTCTGAAAACAACAATTTTTTTTTTTAAATGCTTGTAAAAATTTTTGTTGCTAGGAATCTGAAACAAGTAAAAAGAAACAGAATCTGCAGTAATGAGAACAAGAAAGCCCCCCTTAAGTGGCCTGTTAAATTGAACCTAAAAGGTATAATTCTGGCAGGCAATACCCTTTGTTACACTGTCATTATGGTGATGCTCACAGAAAGATGCTGATTACATGCCTCTGCAACGGTAGTATCACTGTACACTCACTGTGTGTATAAAGATCATTACGGCTAAGAGGAAAACCTATAGCCAATGAGCTGGAAAACAAATTGCTGATACTTCAGTTCTCTACTAGCTATAGAAGTACTTTTATGCTGTTGAACTTCCACAGAGAAACCAACACAGTTTAGTGAGAAAGCCTCTGCTATATTGTGAATTAATAACTTACAAGAAACTATGTTAAATACTTCACAATATCTGAAAATTTACTCTGAAAAAAATTTTTAAAGATAGAGCAATACATAATGTGCATCAAACTTGGCAGTTATACACTCTTTTCACCATTCTACAACAGCCTTAACATTAAGTAGAGTCACAGATTTCCCTGTGCTAAGGTAGAGACAGAAAGCTGTTATGAATTTAAAGCATGGTGACTCTACAAACAAGCTGCCTGTAGACCTCAAAAAGGCACAGCAAGTAACTGAGCTCTTTGCTCACACAGGAGAAAACAAAGAGACACCACTTGAATGAGTCAGAATCAATATGGAAACATTAACTTTTCTCATTATGTTCTAGCTTTAACAGCCAACCAAATAATTTGGTCTTGGTGTACTGACCCACAAAAGAAAAACAAACTTTTGTTCTAGCCTACTTCTTTTATGCAGAGACTTAACAGTAAGGGTTCAATTCTACCTTGGGATAGAATGACAGTTTCTAGTGGTCTTGCGTACCACTGCCAGCTTCTGACAAAATAATATTGCCACATACAAGCTTACCATCATTACAAGCAATTAGCAGTTAATAGTTAACAAGTAGCTAATCTGTTGGGAGTCTTGACTGTGGGAATTGGTGAAGATAGGGGATCAAGATGCCTAAGCACAGACATCTACAGACACTTATGACTGGGCACCTTGGCTGGCTTGGGGCTGCCTCTTCAGAAAGTCAGGCATCTTCACCACTGGATCAGTTTTGTGTGTCAAATCTGGAAAATGGCTAGAGCATCTGCTACGGTACCAAATGCGAATGGTGAGGCAAACCGGTTCCACTCAGGTCTGTGCTCTAATTCAGTCTAATTCAGTGCAAAAAACCACCCCTATTCTACGTATTGATAAATAAATTCAAAATGTCAAGTTCTGTTGTTTATATTATTAATAACATTTAAGTCACATACTCCCACAATTTCTGATTTGAAGTAACTAAACCCAAAAGTTTGTCTTTACTTTTTTGAAAAAAAAAAAAAAAATCAGAAAGCCTTAAGACATGTACTTACTTAAACATTATTGTAAGGACATTACGTTGCCAGCGGTATGTGCATTACAAAAGCAATTAATATATTTATAAGAAAACTGGCAGATACTTGCTAAGTGGATTGCTCTCAGAAAATTATCCGGACTGAGAAAAAATATCAGTTACTTTCTGCAAACTGGTAATAATAGTCAGTTTAAATATAATTGTTCTTTCCTATCATGTGGATTGCATCAACATTGAAGTTTATGTATTGCCAAATAATTTTGCAATAAATTAAATTCTGGTAGGGTTCTGTATGGAATTTTATTATGCAGTATCACTGTCCTGCCAAGCTGATGGGTAGCCATTGGAGAACTAAAATGTGCACAAAGAATAGTACTTGGATTTATTAGGAAAAAAACCCCCACAGCTGTTCAAAATCACTGCAAGTTTAAAAAAAAGGCCTAAAACCCCCAAAACTTAACAAACAACAAAACCCTCCCTTAAGGAGTTTGTTAGGTTCTGCTGCAAGGAAGATATTCTTCAAGGTCAGGTTGAATGCACAGCACCCCGGTAACTCCACACTGGAGTCAGCTAAGATGAACAACCTCATGCCCTGAGTGACAGCAGAACAAATGAAAACAGCTCAAAAGAAAGATACTATTTGAATTCTATTAAAATATTTTTTTTTAATGAAGCCATGTTATTTGATAATTGTGCTAATTGCTCTTTTTTCTTCTTTTCTATACTCGAGGAAAATTTCAGGTTTGTGATAACCCACTTTTACATTTGAATTGTTTTTCTATTCAAATTACATGAAAATCAGTTTTAATGCAAAGTCTTCCAAAGATGCTTAATTATGAACATGTAGGGATCAGCTCTACTACTTCTTTACAACCAATGTGCTTTCCAAATTTTTTCTTCTATCAGCTGCACGGGGTTTCCTACAGAGTTAACAGCAGGTAGTAAAAAATTGACAAGATGAAGAATGCATGTGCTAACAGGGAATTTACACACCCCTAGCTCATGCATCATCACAGCTTACATAGGTTTTAATGACTCTGCTGAACTGACAAGATGAGGATGCTCCCACTCTGTGGGACTAATCAGAACCAGTAAAATGCTTCAGTGACCAAAATTGTACTGAAAGTTGCATAAGTGGTTATCTTGCCTTAAAGACAAATGGGATAGTGGGGGTTCATTTAGTTTCTCTCAATTATACCATCCCCTGAAACAAACCCTGTTAAAAAGGCAATGAAGGCATGAGGAATTAAAATGAAAAAAACAGAAAAATAATCTTAGTGGAAAAGAGACCTAAAGTTTATAGAACTGGACTAAATATTACATAGGACTAAATATTGTGTAGAAATGTCCTGCTGCTGCATTCATCCTCCTGTATTGACAAGGGATCATTATACAAAATGGAAATTTCCATGAAATGACAGAATGTGACAGACTACTTGTCAACAAATCTTTCTACGTTCAAAATTGAATGAGAACAGTTTATTCTTGCTACATCAGTTGAGCATGTCAAGTGCTGAAAATGGTATCTTTATTTCTTCAAAATGAAGGTATATCCCATTTTGTACAATCAAGAAGGGAATAAAAAGTATGTCAAGCTAGAAGACGTTCCTAAAAATAAATTAAAAAGAATATATTACTTTCAAGGTTAGTAACTGCTCAGTGGATTAGTCTGCTTGGGAGAAAATTATTTTTTCAGGCTTAAAAAGCAGGAATCACATGCTGTGAGACCAAGAGTCATGAAACTGTTTAAAGGAGGGGAAATTCATGTAAATGGCTTCTACCTACTAAGTTTAATATTTCTGTAGTCGCAGCATCATATTCTCTTTGATCTGCCCTGCTTAGAAAGGCAGGAACTTTTTAAGTCCCCAAGTCTTTATGGGGCACTGAACTGGACAGGTAATTTTCGGCTGACATCAGTTTCAGAGGGAGTATAAACTCAAACCATTCAGGTGCATCTTGAGCACACATCAGTGGAAATTGCAGGTGCAGTTCAGAAATGGCATATGGACCCTCATTATTTCCACAAATATGCTGCTACTGCAACAATAAATGTTTAACAGGCATTGTTTGAGGTCTTAGATGTATTGATGTTTATAAATCTGTGATTGAAAAAAAAATACTACTGGCTCTGGTATCCAACCCACAAATTACTTTCCATTGAAGCAGTATAGCGATTTCTTTTCCCAGAACTATAAAAACTTATGAGTAATAAATCATATGAAATCTTGTACAGAAATTTTTTACACTTTTTTTTTCTTTCTAATGCATAAAGAATCAATACCAAATGTTGTTCCCTTTCCCTGTGAGAGCCTTGTTTATCTGCCAAAGAACACTTGTTTAATCATTATGGAATTAAAAGTGGGGAAAAAAAGCTGTGGAGAGAAAGAAGGGGAAAATCCAGACTTAAAAAGAAGTGGGTATAACAACTCGACATCACAATTTCCCCCACTCTGTCATGTGTTAAGGTGCCTTGGGGTAATACTAAATAGATTCAGTTTTTATCCACATTTCCCTAACAAACTGGTCTAGTGAGGTTGCAGAAAACTCGTTCTTAAGTTATCTACCAGACTCTGAGGCGTATCCTGCAGTGACAGCACAGATAACTGGTACTTTTCTCCTGTACACGTGCAACTCATTTGGACAGCAAATCCTGAGATTCCAGAAAAAAAAAGTTCCTCTGAACCTAACATGAAAAGATGCAGCCATAGTATATCACTCTGCAATATGAAAACATTTTTGTAACAATTCAAGACCAGAAGTGAATCAGAGAGACTGATATACAGAAAACACACATTCACTGCATGTGCTGTAGTACCTAAATTAACATAAAATCAAATATTTAGTTCCACTAATTACTTGCATGGTTAGGTGCATGTAAGGTTTTCTTTTCCCATTGCATTTATTTAATTTTCTGTGTTTTAAGTGAAGAAATGTCAGTTACACGTGTACTGATAATGCAAATCCTCTTTAATTAATTAATGAAGTCAGTGTGGTTTTAAGCAGCCTGTTAGCACTGACATATGCAGTGGAGACACACAGATACTGTCTGCAAGCAACACACCAATGCTTGGAGCAAACCATCCTCAGGACATCCAAGGATGAGACGTATGGGATACAATGCTAATGGTCACAGTTGGCCTCTGTCTGCAGGACCTAATGCCGCACCACCCTATGCACGGTTTGACTAGAAACATTCAAAATAACAACTTCACAAGGGTTATGTTTACCAACAGATTTCAGCAGCTTTTTAAGAGTAAAGCTAAATTTTGAAGAAAATTATGTCAAAAAGACATATTAACGAGGAGCACTTTCATATCTAATTTATGCAGTTTACATTGCATATGAGTGGGAGGCATATTTTTTAATAATTCAGTGGCGACAAGCCTCCATGTGAAGAGAAGGATTGGGGATGTGAGGAACTAACAAGAAGGAAAGAACAAATGTATCTCTCAAGGTTTAAGAACGGCAGTGATAGACACAGTACAAGAGACCATTAAAGCATTGCACGGACAGTAATGTTGAAAATGACAAATACAGGTCCTTAACAGAGGCTTCATAAAATACTATAGTGAACAACACTGGAGAAGAGTAATAAGAAAAGATACATGTATGACTATCAGTAGACACACAAATGCACAGCTATATCCATGGGCTACTAAATTTTTTACGCTGTAATTTACCACATGGAGCTAAATACTAAAAACCACATGCAGAATCTGCAATATTAACGCCTATACATAGGAATCCCTGAAATACCAATTTTCCCTTCCTCTCAGAATACATTATTAAAGCACAAAATAAAAAAATCTGTTTTTTTTTTTCATTTCCATAAAGAGAAGAGGAGACATAAAAAGAACGGAGATGTCCACATGTAGATCATTCACAGAAATGCTACATATTTACAATCAGGGCAGAATACTACATATAGACAAGAATCCATATCAACTGCTGTAAAGGAAACACATAAAAGAAGGGTTAAGTATTATAGAGAGATAAACTGGTCTATCTGAAATACATAGATGGGAAGACAAGAGTGTGTGAAGGGTAAGCAACTAAAGGATGGACAAAACAAACACATAATCAGGTATCTGCTATATAATGAACATAGAAAGTAAAACGTCAACACCTGTTACACAGTCTGGCTTCTATAAAGTTTTACAACTAGCAAGAGAAAAATTGTGTCCTTGATATTACTGGGACAGCATCTGCTGATTACTTGGCACTTCACATGCAAGGCATGACTTTAAGACTCTGCATTTCACACATGTAATTTGCTATGCACAGGTACAGGCAGATATCTTGTAATATTTTCAAACATATCTGAAGAAGCAAGGACTGAATTCCCTTTAAACCAATAGAAACCTGTGCACAGATCACTTCAGGCACCTAAAAACCCATCAGAAACCTATCTTTATCCACGTAACAGCTTGAAAGACCAGTCATACATGGTAGCTACTTTCTAGCAAGAGTATCAGCAAACAGCTATCAGAACTGCACTATAGGGTGCTAAGCAAGAGCACAGAAAGGTCTGCAATGGAGAGCTTTAGCTATTTAGCTATGTTACTCTGAGAGGAATATTGCTGCTTTGGTTTGTGCATCCTGTAACTCAGGACAGCTGATAAAAAAGTAATTAATTATGTATTACTCATCATATATAATTATAATTTCACCTCCTGCTGAATCTTAGTTTATGGCCTTAAAACTTGCTCTCATAGCTTCTCTTGCTAGGCAGATAACTGGCACTAGCAGTGGACAATGGCAGGTGAAGATTTACTGCTGTTGCCATGCAGATGTGGAGCTCTGACTGCCTCCTCGTGTGTTCTAAAAGGCAGTCACCTATGCTGCTTCCCCTTGTCAAAATTCACTCAGGTCTGATGCTTACAGCTACCTCCACACAGAGATGATGATGATGAGTTTGGAGGAGAAAAAAGATTATTTTCAGTTTCCAGTTCTAGATTTCTCTTATCAGTAATATGAAAGTACGTGAGGAGTTTTCATAGTCACACAGAATTGAGAAGGACCGTATGGATCACTGAGTTTGGATGCAGACTTACAATTTATAGTAGACCAGAAGATATCTCCTCCCACACACAGAAAGACACAAAACAGCCACCAATATTCTATGATACACTTATGTCCTAGTAGAAAAGACCAAGAGGCAGAAACCATGGCATGTGGAAGAGGCAGAAGAAAACAGGAGCACTTAGAAAAATAGAACCATTGGGGAAACCTTCCAAAATACTTGAGAATGCTAATGGAAATGATGCTGCCAGCCCTGCTGTATCTCATTTTAGCTCTCCATTTTGTACTAAATATGTTTTCAGCTCTAAAAACTGAAGTGTCATCCTGTCATACATATTGATAACTCCCATCCTACAGTGTTGTGAGAGACTGAAATGTTAATGGTTAATGACTCAAACAATCTGCCATTTGTAAAAGCAGTGGGTGCTTTGCTGAGGATGTGCAAGGTAAGAGCTCGGGTGCAGAGGGGTGCACACCCACCACCAGAGGCTACAAGACAGGTTTTGAGCCAGTTAAGAGAAGAGGCCTGTAAGAAGCACATCTCGTGGAGGTGAGATAGTGCTTTTCATCATGCCAAAGTCCTCCCTTACATACCTGGATCAGGTGTGAAAACTGCCCCCTCGGGGAAGTATCAGGACATTCACACATAGGCCTGAAGGTATTCATCCCTTCTGATGATAACTGGCTCAACCAGGATGGCTGAGAGGCAGCTATCATGTCTTAGACCGGGTCATAAACCATCAAAGACCAACAAAGCACCCCCCCCCCCCGACTCACTTCTGGGGCCTTTCATCAAAGGATTGTATGTGACCCACAGTGTCACAACAGATGCACAGTGTTGCATTACGCAGTGTGTAACTCCCTCTCCACGGAGTTACCTGGGCATTCCCATGTAAACCTAAGTGTATAGTATAGCACACCGGAATTTGTGTTTCAGGGGCTGCCCCCACCCCAATGGATCAAGACACGACCATCACTTCAACCAACAGACACTGAAATTGCAACAATCAAGTCTTCTCACTGGATCCACAGGTGGTGATAACTTTCTTCTCCTTTCTTTTTCTTACATTTTCTTAAGTGATATTTTTACGCTTTTATATTGCTATAATATTATAGATAATAACCAAAATGGCTACATATTTCCTTTACATTGCAACCAAATTGTTCTAAAATAAACCCCACGTATATATATATGTATATAAACGCCAATAATTCAGTGTTGTTTCACTCTAATCCATTCCAAGGTATCTATTAACAAGAACCTGAGTTACCCTTGCTTTCAAGGGCAGGTTGTAACAAGCGTATATTGATCGCAAACTTAAGTAGACCAGATTACTTCTACAGTACAAAAGGCTTATACACAGTTATTTTAAAATTATTAAAGGGAAAAATACTAAGTACTCCTTGTTACTTGCAGACCTTGTCATCCACAAAGCTTAAATCCTGTCCATTTTTATGTAATGCAGTTTTCAAGAATGTCCTCCTACATGCCTAGGAAAGAGACACTGACATACTTCAACATTTTTAAGACATAAGAAGAGAAATATGGAGTAGCAGTAAAGCATTACTAGAAAAGGTACCTTAAAAAGAGGTGTAAAGCTCTAAAAAAGAACCCTAGTCTAAGCCCTGTAAGCCTTAAGGACACACCGGTTTGTTAAACATAAACCTACATGTTTAAATGTTCTCTGTTCCTCCAAACTTAGTCCTTTGACATTGAGCATAGTAAAATGAGGTCCCAAATTTTCAATATTTGCTCTAAGATTGTTTCAAATACTTATAGAAAAACTTCATCTACCCATACAATCCACTGTGTGAAATTTCAAAGGAAAATTATAGAAGAAGAGTTGCAAAAAGGGGAAAAGAGAATTGTCTTATACTAGAAAGACTAGAAAGTAATTTATGCAATCAACTTGTCATTGAGAGTAAGTATTTGAATTCTTCCCTTCCTTGCAGAAACAGAAGCAAGATCTAAAGGCATAGGTAACGTTCATGAAACTCTAAGAGCTATGCATAGTATCTACAGACTAAGGTTGGGCCGAATGCACAAACTCAAAATTCTAATCCATTATTACAAATCAACTGAAATAATAAAGTAATTTCACTTGCATATCAGAATAGTTATCTGGTAGCCATGACTTCCAGACTTGCTTTCATGACTTGCATCAAGGGGCATATGAGTAAGGTCACATTTGAAATTCTGACCCAGAAGTAAAGACTTTGCACTTCCCACAAAATCATCTGCTATGGATCAAAAATCAATATTTCAATAAAAATCCATAGTCTTATGCTCCCAGCTAAGTAATAATATATCCTTCCCCATGTACTTGGGTTATATATGCCAACTTGCTGTGTTGACTCTAGGGAATAAATAGTGATAATGAACTGTTGATCATTTATACTATTAAAGATTATTTGAAAATACTATTTCTATATCCTTGCTGCAGAGTCCTTGCATACTTTCTGTAAATTGCATTAGCACATCTGATGTTGCATATCAAGTTTATGTAGTTAGCTTAAATTGGTTTTAGGCCGCAGAATTAACTATTAGCCACATAAGCACTACCATATGCATACTACTCAGCTATAGATTAAGAAATTACATTCCCCATGTGCACACACTATCATTTGTAAAGTATTAAACATAAAAGCTAGAGACCGACATTTAAGCTGGAAAAGTTTACTGTATTTTTTTACTTTCTTGACTAATTTATTCTGTATAATTACTATGCATTTCCTCAAAACAGTAACAAGGGACGACTCATTCTTACAAGAATGATAAATACAATGTATGTGACTCTATCATCTCATGATTTATAGGGTCTTTTTTATTCATGAAGTCAGATGTCAGACTCAGCTGAAAAATGTGTATCATCTTATATGTATTTATTCCAAAGCCTAGTAAAATTGCTTTACACTGCTACAGATGGATATAATAACAACCACTTTTCACTGTTTTTCAAATTAACACAAGATGTATGCCAAATGATGACCTTAAACTTTCTGTGTTGGAAATTTCATTTAAAACTTGACAAATACACTGCATGCCAGAATAACACAGTAGTAACAATTCACATGAAATCTACTACATCTTCTAACTACACTAATATTTAAAGCTTCAAAATAACCATTGACCTTCTGTTGCCCCGAGAGAAAAAGTGCACAATTGTTTTTTGTTTTCTCATCATCTTTTACTTTTTTTTTCACTTCCTTTTTAATTTAAGACCAAGTTAGTTGATAATAATTATTGGAAGTACTATTACTGCTATTCTTCTATTAGTTCCAGGGAATATTCCTTCTGCCATCAGGGAAAAAGGATGTGTCCACAAGCAGCTCCCCACTAAAACAAAGTACTTCATTCTCCCTGTCAATCATTCAACGGAACAGTAACAGGTGTTACAGAAACATTAAAACTGAAAATTGCCTAAAAATAAAAGGGGACAGTTAGGTATGTCACAGTATTTCTTGAGTCCTATAGTTGCTGCTTTTCACTGTAAGCCATTGTGCTAGTTGATATACCACCAACTTTAACTTAGCTTACTTCTTGAATAATTAACAGACTCCAGAGGCCATGAAATCCAGAAATGTAAAAATGGAGAAAAGTTGTACATCAGTGAATCAAATTCTCTATCTTTTCACCATTCAAGCCCTGAATGGAATATTGATAAAAGAACATTACACATTAAGTGAAGAAGAAGCAATTAGGTCTCAACTTCCTGAACCTTATTAAATAATTTTTTTCACTTTATACATCTAAGTCCAAATGCCAACTTTACAAGAGCATACTCTGAGAGCAGTTAAATTAGCACACTGGGAAAGAAACCAAAACCACCCTGTTTGAAACTGAAGCTTGACCCTAAGCAACACTGAAGACACTACTGCCAGAGTACTAAAGAATTTTTCACGTAACAGCTTAACAGAAGTTAACAGTGACTGTCAGAGAAGACCAAGACCAGCATGAGGGCTGCTGGTGCAATGACACAGTAACTTGAATTAAAGATGACCTCTACAACTCTCTTTAGTCTGTTCCACGCCTTGGTTATAGTAGTCACAATATGGCTCAGATGTCTTTCTTAAATGTGTGAAGTAGCTTGTTCGGCACTCCAGCAGTACATCTCCATCATTCTAGATCAGGAAATTGGCCTGTAAGCAAAACTGACTTTTATTTTTTCACTGTCACAAGAAAAAGCCATACATATGCCTTTTTTGGGGGATAAGAGAGGGCAGATTATAGTGAACCAGCCTTCAAGATACAAGGATATTAAGTTTACACTAAAAACTTAGGAGCATATTTCCTTTACAAAATAAATCTATCTTGTCATAAAAGTCTAATATTACATTGATTTTTTGGGGTTTTTTTTGTTTTTTTTTACAGGACAGTATTAGACATGAACAAATTAGTTGTCTTCTGATTATGTTTGGCAGTTCGTGCAATCTTTGCATACTGTCTCTATGCAACACAAATCTTTCCCACGCTGATGATGGTGATATTAGGCATATTTTGTCAGTTGATATGTCATATGAATGGCTCATCTTTTGAGACTGTTCTCTCTGTGCTCACACGTGTGCATTCTTTATGCAACAAACACTTGGGTTTCAGTATCACTTATTCCATAGTAACTTTCTTTAATGACTGCTTCCTAGTCAAAAAAGACAAAACAGTGCTTTTAGGCAACCTATTTACATACAAGTATTTAGAATTAAATGCCCTGGAAGAGCATGTTTTCCCCATTCTTTAAGTAAGCTTCCAGTCTTCTAAGAATGAAGGAGCACTTTAACCCAAATCATCTACAACCAACACAAGTGCTCTCAGTAAAAAATAGTGCTCTTTTACTGAGTGCCTCCCTCTCAAGTTGTACACCATACAGTGTGCTCACATGTGGGGTTTTGGGGAATGCAGGGGATACAGTTGAGTTGGAATCTTTCTAGGAGGATCCCTACTCTCCTCTTCCTTCCCTCTCTGACTGGAGTGAAGGGACTTATGCCACTGTTGTTTCAGCACTACCTTTAGTCAAACTTGACAAGCATAAAAGAGCAATGCATTCCCAGAATCTTACAGTTTCCAAAGCACTTCAGTGATTGATCACTTTTTTCAATGATAAATTCAAAGTCAAACTGCTATCTCAAAACTGACTTCTCAATCTCCAGAACACAGATATCATCCTTTGTGGTACCAGTAAATCCATACCTTAAGATCCTGTTTGCAATAGAAAGCTCACGTGTGTAGAAGCCTCATGTTATTAGCATTCATTTTCTTGTATGACTAAAGGGGTGTTCTGAGATTACAGCACTCCTAATACATCAGAAACGCAATTAAAAAACTTGTACTATTTAAAAATATTACTGCTTCTTCATTGTACTGTAATTTGCTAGTAAAAGTGATTTGATTGGAAGTTTTCTCTTGCCAGCTGTTATATGAAAGGAACCAAGTCTCTGCTACTGCCTATACAAAACAGCTCTTCTTATACTGGTATCACTTTTATTAATTCCTCTCTCTATTCTGAATGCTACTTTTTGATAGTAGCAGAAAATAATTTTTTTCCCCTTTTCTTGGTTTCTTTGGCTCATATGCTGGGCCTTTATATAGTCTAAAACCCTAGTAACATTATCCTGTTACTAAGAGTATCTCTACACCTGTGAGTACTTCCCAACATACCTAAATCACCTCTAAATTCACTACTTGCACACTGCTAACAATGAAGATATGAAAGCACTGAAGCTACTCAACTCACTCAGAAATCTGAGTCTTCAATCCTCTTAGTAAACTCAGAGCAACTGAAACTAGATTACGGGAGGGGGTGGGGGGAAGGAAAACTTGCTAAAAATCCCAACAAGTGACTTTTAAGATAGTCGGTATGTTTTATTGGGCTTCAGCCAAATACCACTGGAATCTGTCCAACCTCTCTAGGCAACCTGATCTGTGGCTTCATTGTCCCCATGCTGAAGTTTCTCCTTTTATCCAGTCTGAATATTTCTTGTTTCAAGATACACCTGCTGTCTCTTACCTCCCTGACATGTACCATGGTGAACTGTCTTCTCAAGACCTTCCCTGAAGACATAAGAGAGCCTGCTCTTCAGTCCCCTGGAGACAACTCTTCTCCCAGCTTAGTCCAACTCCCTCAGTCTCTCCACACAGAGCAAGTACTCCAGCCCCAAGTGATCCTCATGACCCTCCTCTGAAATCATTTGTCTGTGTCTTTCTTGCATTTTGAGAATTAAAACATTTTCTACTGACAGCAGACAAACACACTGGCTGCCCCATCACCATTCCTTTCCCACTTTACGTATCCCTTATCTTGAATGTGAAGAAATCTTGGCATTTTCACTCTGGAGCTTCACTGAGTGAACTTGCTAACTAAACACACAAACTCAGCATTGTGGAGCACTATGTGCACCTAGCTCTGCTCCTGCAGATACAACTGACTCCATGTGCTTGGTCTTTGAGCCTGAGACCACCAAAATACACCCTTGCACAGATGTGATGTGTTCTAGTAATCTGCTTCTGGGGGAAAAAACCCAACAGAATTTTCTCTCTTCACTAAGGGAACAATCATGAGAGGATTTGTTGAGATTCCCTCTTCCCTGTATCTCACCATCTCATCCTTCAGACATATCCATGAGAGAACGTATTTTCTGTTCCCATTACCCTATTCTTTTCTCCTGTAAAGAAATCCTTAAAAAAAAAATAAAAATGCACAAGACAGAGAAAAATCTGAAACCTTGAAAGCTTTGTTTTCCACTTTTTCTCTCCATCATCGTTTCCCTCTAATGATACTCTGGACAATATGATGTTAAGTGCTCTAAAAGTCATCTTGCCTTTTTATGCTTGTATGATTTTTGCAATCTCAAAAGATGTGACAAATGCAATATTGCCTGAAAGAAATAAACCATCTCTTCTTGCAGAGGCTCAAAGAATACTAAAACATGATTTGTACTAGCACTAACCTAATTACAGTGGCACTACTCATGCCTCTACAATTCTGTTAGTGTCAGTGCTTAAATTACAAACCCCTCCCCTAGGGATTTATAATTCTGTTCTGTGTGAGTTGGCGACTCTTACAGGAGTGCACAGCACAGTTGTTAACGGCTGTATTAGTGATACTTTCACAGAAATGGCTTAAATTTCACTTTGAATTTTGTATCTCCCTCGTCTGTTACATGGTGTAAATCACAAGTAAACTGTGGCTAAAGTAAGACAAAACCCATCCAAAATGAGATTTATATGCTTGGATTTCAAAATACGTATTTTGCAAAGTTTGGAGATGAGTTGCTGTACATAATAATGACCTTCAGCATCTCCCCATTCAGACATTAGGGTTTTCTGGAAAGTGAGGTTCCAATGAAAAAAAAAAATCTGATTATTATGAGTAAGAAGAGAGTTTAATAATCACTAGATGTCAAGTGACATTTTTGCAAGACCACCATACACCAGTGTTATAAGTTTCATATGTGAACACATCTAGCAAAAATCTGTTTTGATTTCTGGTATCTCTTAAAGTACTTGGATACCTTGGAAAACTGCAGATAATCAATATATGTAAGTAAGCAGGTTATTTTAGGCAACATGACTAATTCTCTGAAAATGCTTGAAAATGAAGACTCTCAGGTTTGAAAACTAGCACAACAAAAAAGCACTGTCTTGCATCATGTTTGGATATGAAATTAAATGCTGTCTTAATTATTTTAACTTTCTTATTTAAATATAAAGTTACTCATTCACAGTATCTAGTATCTATGTGAGTAACTGAGCTAAAGTTTTACAGCTTACACAAAAAAAAAATCTATTTCTTCCAAAGGCAATTTTCACTCAATCAGAAAAATGAGTATTTAAAGCAAAGTGATAAGGAGCAGCCTAAGGTAATTCTCTTTTACCCAATCTGACACAATATGGCCAGTATATCAAGAAAAAAAAAAAAGTAAAAAAATACAGCAAGAATTACTTGCTCGTAAAAGCAGTAATAAATTGTTCCCTTTCAGAAGAAAGGTTCCCACCAGTTTGTTTCTCAATAAACATCAGAGAAAATTCATTCAAAAGTAAAACTGAATTTCTTTAAGTTCTGAGAAACATGTTCATTGTTATTATCATTACTGAACGATTGTCTATAGCCTGTATACTTTTCCTTTTAATATGTCATTAAGCATTGCGTCAGTGAGTATTCTTGGGTAAAAATAACCAGCTGAAGAGGATTTAATTCTTTCCTGCTGAGTTGACATAGACAATAAACAGTTAATCTTATCAGACAGTAGATGGTCTATCATCTTGGAAACCAGTGATTAGTGAGCAAATGGTGTGCAATTATGCTGTGTATGCCATGGTGTACATTGCTTGTAGAAGAAGTCATGTGTGATAGAATTTACTTTAATGCTACCTACTCCTTACCTAGGTAACAGGATTATGATCTCAGAAGGTAGATAGAAACATATCTTTGCTATATTTGTCACCTAATCTAAATTCATCCTGTTGGAACAAAACTAAGACATACCTAGGAAAAGTGAGAGAAGGATTGTTGCCCTCTTGTCTTCTTGTAAGAATGTATGAGCGGCAGCACTGTGCATTGCTACATTTCTTGAAAGAAAAGAGAGAAGGCACGGTTTCCTCCCAGTTTGTAGTAATTTCCTGTTGACTCCCAATCCTAAACCACGGAAACACGACAGTTTCTAAATAAACCTGTGCTTCTACTATTAATTGAAAATCTAAATCTATGAAGTGAACATGCCTGCAATTCATTGAGTTTCTAAAATATATTTATATACTGATGCTATTACAGGGCTATATAAGATGAAAATAGAAGACATTTTTAATAAGTTTTAATAAAACACAACTATATATATATTTAAAAAACCCTAAAAGATATATTTATGAGACAGATTTCTTCAGTATTAGAAGACATTCTTTGCATTTGCATCATATGAAGCATCACCCGTTTATTTTGCTTGCTTGAGTAAAAAACAAAAGAGAAAAGAAGGCTGCTGAGGTCAAACACACTCTAGGCTAAATAGCTGCAACACAGAAAGTAAGAGCAATTTGAATCTAAATTCCTTGCACTACCATACTCTTCTATACAGCAACATATAACTACGTTTTAAAGTTCTCTGGTGATATGTGGGAAGCTTGAGAAACAGGGACAAAGCCACCAAAATCCATGGCACATTGCAGTGGGGTTACAAAACCTTTCAAATGGAAATACTGAAGAGGAAGGAAACCCTTGTCCCTAAACTAACTGGTTCAGAAAACACAGATTCACTCTGCTTGGGGCACACGAGCTCTGGAGAAGGCTGCTTCTATGTCCCTGTTTCTATAACTGGCCTTCTCTATGCCCTGTCAGAGGAGACAATGACCCACAGGGCCATGTGATTTCCAAGCCTTTCACAGAAAATCAGGGCAAGGTGATCATGTACCTTGTGCAGTCTTTTTCCTTCGTAACTATTGACCTTGAAGGTTGATTTCAACTTAGTTTGAAAGAGAAGGCTACTTCAAAGACAAGACCATTGATGTTTGGAGAGAGCATAGAGCTGGATAGAAGGATAGGTCCAAACCAAGGCAAAAGCTGTGCCATAAGCTCGTATTGTAAGAGATCTGAAAATGCACAGAAGACAAAACTTTTGGCACCATACCTGTTGGCAAAATGTTAAATCAGAGCTCACAGCAAAGCAAAGGACATGGATGTGAAGAAAAAGCTTCCTTAGCTCTGATGTTCAAGGAAGAACTGCTTGCGTACTTAGATAGCACTGAAACTTCAATTGTTCTATGATGGGCTGTATTACCTTCTCTCTAATCATTACATCTATTGCAAAAGGACCAAGGCAGAGCATTAGCTTCAGTGTTAATATTTTATTACACAAGCAATTTTAAAAAATTTTAGCTAACTTTAGCTAGGAGTTATTACATTAATGACTACATTGAAGTGACCTTGTAGCACACTTGAACAGAGAAAAAAGCTTGAAGAGCCACAAGAGATTTCATCTTCAGCTTCAAGAGGCAAAAACATTCTTTAGAAGTGTTTGTGTAAGACAAAACATTACGGTTTTTTAAGAATTGATTAGGTCATGTAGATTCTGTAGTTATTATACATTTGATCAATTTAGACTAGAACAAAGGCATATGAAAAAAAAATTACCAGCAACTACCTGTTACTGTAATTCTAAAGTGCCCATTGTGAGTTTTTTCCTTTGACTATTAAATCCTTATTTAATGTTTGAAAAGAAGGGGTTTTTTAATAGCAACTTCAGCAAGCTTCTAAAACGTTTAAACCCTTGTTCTTTCATTCTCTGCTAACATGCAAGGACTGAGTATCTGTAACAGAAAATAGCATGACATTTATACTGCACTATATTTACTTATTAAAAACAATACCATTATTATTATAATAAATATTTATACTGAATAGTACCACATCTAAATAAGGGAAATCTCACACCCTATATGACAGCAGCATTTCAAATTGAAAAGCTGTATTGGATATGGATGACTGGAGTTAATTTTCTTCACAGCAGAGGGTATGGTGCCATGTTTGGGATTTGTGCTGGAAACAGTGCTGACAGCACACTGATGTTACACCTATTGCTTGCACACCTTAGAGGCCACCTCTGTTTCTCACCCTACCCCACCAGTGAGGAGGCTGGGGATGGGCACGAAGTTGGGAGGGGACACTGGGATAGCTAGGACAGGTGATCCCAACTGACCAAGAGGATATTCCATACTCCGTATGGTGTCATGCTCAGCATATAAACTTGGTGGAAGAAAGAGAAGGGGGGGAAATTCAGAGTTTTGCTCTTTGTTTTCCCAAGTCACCATTAGGAGTGCTGAAGTCCTGCTCTCCTGGAGATGACTGAGTATCTGCTTCCCCATGGGAAGTGATGAGTCACTTCCTTCTTTTGTTTTGCTTTGCTTTGCTTGTGCACGTGGCTTTTGCTTTATCTATTAAACTGCCTTTATTCCAACCCATGACTTTTCACTCTTTTACCCTTCTGATTCTCTCTCCTTTCCTTTCTCCTGCTCTCTTCCACAAGACATATTTCTTTCTCAACCCCTATGGAATGACAAAAAACTTGTGTGTTTTTTTAAACTTGCTGTTTTTAAGGATGTAAAAAACCCCAAATATGTAAAAGAACCAGCTTAGCATAAAGTATTTTCTTCTACTGCTCTACAACTTTAAGACGTTGATGTTATAAATGCTAACATAACTGACAACACATTCTCTTAAAAGCTAAAAGGAAAAAAGAAATAAAAAGCCTCCAAAAGTGATCACAAATAGGTGATCTTTCTGATCAGTTCACATCCCTGGCTTAGTTCTGCTCCTCCTGAAGTCAAGGGTACTGTGACAAATCTCATTCTAACCAATGGTTGGCTTCATATTTCTCATGAAGCATAGATCCAATTTTAAAGTTCTGCCAGATCTGATTCACTGTGTATTCAGAGGAAAAAAAATAATTTTTTTACTCTTCAATAGTATTTTTAGTCCTTAACAAGCAACATAGCTAAGCAGAAGTGAGCTAGATTCTATTTTTTTATCATAAGCCACCAACAAACTTGCTTACCAAACTTCCCTCAGTTTCCAAAAGCCGGTTCCTCTGAAGTTGAACTTGCACTGATGATACAAATTTAGTCCGCAAATCCTCAATTAATACAAAAGCAGAGGGAAAAAAAAACAGCGCCGCTGTAATTGCAAAGAAAACCCCAAATATCTTTGGGTGTAAGTAGAGCACATGCCTGCAGTCAATCATACACAACAAGTGTACCATCAACATGAAACTGTGCTCCTGATTGGAACTGTTTGTTCAAGCAGGGTGAATTTCTGCCCACTCTCAAACTTATTAAAGTGGTGTTAAAAAAAATCTATTTTTCTTGCTTTCCTCCCTCTCCTGCCGCAACCAGGAATAATAAAACATGAATAGACAGGAATATAAGAGTTTTGTTGGCATAGAAGAGACATGACCAACATTCCCACAGGTGAGTGGCAAGGGCTTGCCTGTATCCCACTGCTGCTACCAGCTACCAGCGTTCTCTAGCTGATCTTTTTATTTTTCTTGTTTTCTAGTTACGTTGTGTTTTCAGCACTGGACAAAGACCAATTTACTTATTGAGTGTATTGAGTACAAAGGGTGTTTCTAGCTTAGTTATGGCCTTTCAGTGCTTTGCAATATGAAATGTTAAATTATAACTGCTCTAAAAGTCTGCCTTGAAATACAGAAGGCAATGTTGCATTCCACCAAAATAGCACTGAATAAGTCCTTATAAATAACAATGTAGAGATTTAGTGCCCCTGTGTGCAATTTTAAGAATTAGTGAAAGGAAGAAAATAGTGAAAGCTGAAGTCTGAACTGTATATCTGCATGTATAAATAAAGGAAAGATACCCTGTGAAAGATCTTTAAAAAAATCACATAATCAAAAGAGGAAAAAAAAAAGTCCTAATGTTGGGAATATTTTTTTGTACCTCTCATTTTTAACTATGTTGACACTGTTATAATTACTTTGCTAAAGATATATACAGCCACAGATTGTTAAATGAAACAGAAAGCATTTAGAAATTTGCCTTTCTGGAATACATGTTATTCTCTGCAGTCAGGAACAATTTTATGAAGCAATTTCTAAAGAGATATGTACAGAGCAGAAGTTCTCAGCATGATAAAGAGGTTAGTTAATGCTGTGGGAGCTGATTTCAACAGCAGTGTTATGAAAACAAATAAATAATTAACAAAAATGGAGATCTATTACAATAAAGTTACTTTCTGTAATCCCTCAAGAGCTCTGTGAGATTGGCATAGGCCCTGGACACACTTAGTCAGGTTAATCTCCTGATGGAAAAGGTAAGTAGAGAGATGGATGAAAGACCAGGTCTGAAGTCAGAAAAGAAAAATGTGTGTAACATTTTTTTCATGTACTTTACTGAAAGTGCAGCTAAAGTATTTGAATTTTCAAAATACCTGTTGTCTTTAAATGCAGGGCAGAAGATTCGTATCTATGTTGGATTTTGAGTACACTTGGAAATACTGAAAAACTGCACCAAACAGCAGAATTGTTGCACCAGTCACAAGAAAATTTCAGAGTAGAATGAAGGTTTGAGGTTTGAGAGGTTTTGCCTTTTCTCTCAGCTAGAGTACAGGAAGATACTGAGACAAGTAAAAATGAAGATAGCTGCTTTTACAACTTTTCTCTATTCAACTTCTCAGAATTAGTTGGACAGTTAATACAGAAGTGACTTAAGAAAATACCCTAGATAAAAACAGCTATTTATTTGAAGGAAAAAAGCCAACAACACTGAAAAACTGTAATTTCAATTGTATAATATTTCTGCTAGTATATTTGAAATAAAATTAGTGATCAGGATGGAAACTATAGATTAATAGGGAATCTGGTAAGAAACAGAAATGAAATAGTGTAAAACTCAAAGATCTTTCTTCTAATATTTGAGTGCTTAATTAGAGCCTGGTCTTTCATCCCTGAATAATTTCCCACCTTCCATTGTTCAGGCTTCTCCTTTAAAGAGCTCAGCTGAAATACAGAACCAGCATAATCTTTAGATTTAGTTTAGCATCAGTCTAAATTCTAGTACCTTTCCAAGTATAAAGGCTTTTCTTGTCTTACATAGGAGGAAAAAAAAACACTGGCAGGGTAAGTAAAAATCCCTATTCTGTAGTTAGATATTTAACTTTGTTTCCTTTTACTAAAAATACTGGAGGTTTTTTTCCATTCTCTCAAAACATCTCCAGGAGTGACAGACCAAATTTTCGTTGTGCCTCATTTAACAACAACATTCTCAATTCATTAGAGCAATATAAATCACAGATAGAAGTCCTGGCTACTCATGCAGCTGACTAACAGCCCAGGTCCCACTTTCCTCAGAAATTCTGTATTTTCTTGCAAATCCATCTAATGGACATATTACTATATCTTATTTTACCTATCTCAGTTAAAAATGATCTAAACACACAAATCACTAATTGATGATTAATATGGCAACAATTGCTTTGAAAGCACAATAGCAACCATCACATTAGAGAAAGGCCACATAAAAGAAAGAGAATGCTAAATAAAAATCACCATGTTAATTGTCTGAGTCAGATGTTAAAGACAGAACACAAAAAGTTCACCCCTCACAATGAATTCTTTAGCACTGGTAAGTTTGTGCAAGTTATTTGCTTGAAATTATGAGTTTATGAAGCATAAAACAATATAAACAAATAACATTCAGCACTGAATCTTTAAAATAGTAAAAGATACTGTGCTGGTTTTGGCTGGGTAGAGTTAACGTTCTTCAAAGAATGGGGCTGTGCTGAAAACAATGTTGATAATATAGAGATGTTTTTGTTATTGCTGAGCAGTGCGTGCACAGCATTTAAGGCTGTTTTGCTCCTCCCCCCAGCCCAGCAGTGAGGAGGCTGGGGGTGTACAAGGAGTTGGAAGGGGACACAGCTGGAACGGCTGACCTCAAATGATCCAAGGGATACCCCAAACCATGTGGCGTCATGCTCAGCATATAAATATGGGGGAAGAAGGAGGAAAGAGGAGACATTTGGAGGGACAACGTTTGTCTTGCTAAGTCACAGTTATGTGTGACGGGGCCCTGCTCTGCTGGCGATGGCTGAACACCTGCCTGCCCCTGGGAAGCAATGAATTCATTCCTGGCTTTGCTTTGCTTCCGCACACAACTTTTGCTTTAGCTATTAAACTGTCTTGTCTCAACCCTTGAGTTTTCTCACTTTTACTATTCTGTCTCTCTCTCCCATCCCACGGGTGGGAGTGAGTGAGTGTCTTCACGGGGCTTGGTTGCTGGCTGAGGTCAAACCGTGACAGATGCACTGCAATATTTAAGAATTTTATACACATACTGTTGTGATTTTTTTTTTTTGACTTGTCGGCCATTTCATGTATCTGCACTTAGAGAAAGCAAAAGAATTAACAACCTGAGCCATTCTTTACTGACTGAAATCCAGCTAAGCTGAAGACAAGCATAAAGGGAGCAGAATTTCACCAAAGTCAACAACATTTTAACTTACAATGTGTGCTGGACAAGCTTGCAAACAAAAATTTTCTATCTTATGTGCTACATAAAGCTAAGGCTTTAAAGAATGCCTCAAAACTCTTATACCATACAAAGGGACAAATTTGCAAAGCCCGGTTTACACACTTCTTGTACAAGTTATCACAAAAAGAGATTATAATTATGCAAAATTACAGAAACCAAACAATTGTTTAGTAAATGGCAAAAATCTCTATTGCCATATAAATTATGAAGTTTCCCACCAAGTCTCTAAATGGTGGCTTTTGTTTTTCAACAAGATAATTTCAGATTTCTGTTTCATTTAAAAAAAAAAGAAAAAAACAAAACCCCATTCTTTTCCCATATTTGATGTATTTGAAGTACAATACTCAACTGATAAATGCTAAAATCTTTTTAATCAAACTCTGAGGTGTTTCCATGCAAATCTAAGTTGGAATTCACGTATCATGAAAGTAAAACAATGGTGTTAAGAGGACAGAAAGAAGAAACAAACATAAGATACTGAATCACTGTTTCAGGAGAAAATCTGAATGTACTAAAAATACCTGCTGAATAGAGGAGTGTGCGTAAATGAGATGCTGCTTTTACCTGGGTTCCTGGTATTTAAAATAATTCATCTCAGAAAAATCACTGCTGAAGTATCAACTAACACCCCTGTCTCTATTTTAGATCCCTGTTCTGCAGAAGAGGGGAGAGGCCTGTGGCATTCACAGAGCTAGTAACGAAAGACAGCTGGCGCTAATCACAGTCTTTCACGTTCTTTTCCTGTTGTATGCACCAGCAATTTCAGAAATCAGACTACAGACACTTAGGTAGAGACAATTTTATAATACTTATTCTGCAAATTCAAGAGCTGTTTAGCACTAGAAGCCTTTTCTGTTACATTCTGCTCAGACCTTAAAATGCTGCTTCTGACTATAGATGTCACTGAAGGGATCTTCTGTCACTTCAGCTTAACTTACAGACCATAGTGAACTTTCAGGCAAAGGGGTTCCTTGGAAAACTCTCTATTTTTACATTGAGTTAAAGTAAGAGCAAATCTCTTTCAAGGATTGTACTCATTGCTAAAAAGAGAGTCCATAAACTATGTGGTTGGTTTTAGTGTTTTTAAACTGGGCAATTTTTTTTTCCCAGAATTTTATACTCTTGCACACTTTCTTCAGATTTACAGAACCCAGAACTGCCAAAAAAAGCTTATCAGCAAACAATGAATGAATAATTTAAGATAATGCTCTTTCAAATGTAAACCAAAAAAACATCTATCAATTATTTTTGAGGAGTCTTGGGAATCCAGAGAGGTCCCAGCTGACTGGAAGCTGGCGAATGTTGTCCCAATTTTCAAAACTGCAGGAAGGCGGGACCCTGGAAACTACAGGCCTGTCAGTCTCACATCAGTGCCTGATAAAGTTACAGAGAAGATTATTCTGCAAAGTGCTGAAAAACGTCAGTCTACAACTTCTTTGTGATGCAGCAGGCACTGATCTCTTCTCTGTGGGGACCAGCAACAGAATCCAAGGAAATGGCCTGAAGTTGTGTCAGAGGAGGTTTAGGCTGGATATTAGAATAAGGTTCTTCACTCAGAGAGTGGCTGGGCACTGGAACAGGCTCCCAGGGAAATGGTCACAGCACCAAGCCTGACAGAGTTCAGGAAGCATTTGGACAATACTCTCAGGCACATGCTGTGATTCTTGGGGAGGATCCTGTGCAGAACTAAGGGTTGGACTTGATGATCCTTGTGGGTCCCTTCCAACTCAGCATATTCAGTGATTTTGTGATAAATACCTCTCAGGTGAAATCACACAATAATTATCTTACCTATTTATATGTTTGATCAACTGTTCTTATTAACATATTTTACTAAATATATAATATTAATCCTCTTAATTGAATTTCTTTTTTTTTTGTTACTTATATAGCCATCTGAAGCAACCACTGTGTACTGGTTTTGACTACCCTAATGCATAAAATTTTCAAGAAAAAATAAGACACTAGATCACAGCAAACAGCAGTTTGATATAAATGGAAAATGGAATCCTTGGTTACTAGATAGATGGTAGCAGAAAACCTGTTCTGGGAATAATTCCCTGCCAAGCACAGAATATTGCTAGCAGATCAACTACTGAAACTTTCCAAGAGTTTGTTTTGCTGTCTGAATAACTATTTCACTTCCATCACACTGATTTTTTTGCTTCACTGCTCAAAATCTTTTAAAATGCTTTATATCTTTACTATTCATTAATATGACAGGTTCATTAAAGTAAATGAAGCTTAATTTAATCATATTCAGAAGCTATACTGGACAGATTATTGCATTTTTTCTTTTAAATAGTTTGTCTTTCATTCTACTATCTTCATCAAACAGTATTCTGAATAATTATCACACTGCTGTTATGAAGTTACAGCATGATTACATTCTTACTAAGAATTTCAGGTCACCTACCCCATTTACAAAAAATACCACGAATCTAGTCAAAGCACCTCAGGCTGTGCAACAAGAAAGTAATTCCTTACAGCACTGTGTGTGTTTTTAAGGTCTTTACCATTTGGACTATTACATTATCTCAGTTTTATATTCACTAGTCAAGAGGTAAATGTCGGCTGGAATCGCTAAATCTCAATTTTTTTGCACCTTTCATTTTGTTTGATTGGTTTTTTACCGATTGTAATTTATGGCTCTGATGAAAGTAAAAAGCAAGAAGCTGAGAGTGTAATCAATGCTAATGATGAACTAAACACCATATGATAATAAATCAGCAAGGAAAAAATACTCTGGAGACAAATGGAGATGTTTACCACTTCAGTATTAATACTATAAGAACAATTGTTTATGTAAAATAAAACACTGTACAAGAAAACCAAATAAACACCCAAGCCACAACAAAAAGTCAACATTCTCTTACGTAAAATAAAACCTAAAACTTATGATGAGCATCTGAATTTGAGGCTCTTTCAAAAGAAATCCGTTTTTAAAATCAGAGCGTGGATCAGTGAAAACAATGAAGAAAGTCTGAGGTGCTAAGACATTCAATTTTTATAAACAGCAATGAACTTTGGCACAGTCAAAGCCTGCAGTAATCAGTAATCCTGATACTTGATCTTCTAAAGCTTATTACACCAGAGAAAATCCCCCAACTCTTCTACAAGGAAGCTTTTCAGAGTCACTGAAACATTTTTTTCTTTGTTATCTGGTATTTTATTTTATAAAAAAAGGGTACATGTGCAAAAAGCAATTCTGAGAAAAAACCTCAATGGTCTGCCTAAGGATAATCCAAAAAACCTACCCAAAGTTAAAAAAAAAATCTCATTTCATTCAATAGCTTTTCTGAAAGGCCCCGAGACAGAAGTTAAAACATGTAATAGCTAATAATAGGTAAATTCAAATAGGAGCTTCATTTCTTTTTTGTAATATCACAAAACCTGCATACTACAAGTGTTAGGCTATATTTACAGTACCTTTGGATATTGTTTCACAGGGATCAGAACTCTCTCTGACAGCTTTATGTTTTTGTTGCTGATAACATCAAGATATTTCTTTTCTTCATCTTCTTTCTTGCCTTCAGAACCCTGAAATTTTTCCATTTCTGAAAAATATTAAAAAACAGAGCAATCAGTGACATGTTATTTGTCATCTTTAGGAACTTTAAACTTACACATTATAATACAGACTGCGTGCTGAATACCTATGCTGTCTGCACTCATGTGGTCTGTACTGTTGTCTTTGAAAACACCTGGACTGTCACTAGCACTGAGAGGAAGAGGTGACAGTTGTACTTCTCAACTAATTCTTCCCCAGCTGAAAGGGAAATCAAATTATCTCAGTGGAAGCAGGAATAGAAGAGGCTTACAATTCCATCTATCCGTCCTTTAAAGGGGATCACATCATCTCAGCTTGATGCTTTTTGTAGACCTGACCTGCCAGAATTAAATTGTATTCTAAGTGCAAAGGTTGACTTTCAGCAGTAGAAAACTAAAGAAACTTTTTGTTACTGAGGTTTCCATTCAAATGCTTCTAAATTAAGGTTGTACAAAATAAGAAATTATGTTAACTCTTTAAAAAAACCTCTTCAATTAAGAAATGCAGTAAATAATTGTTATATACATAAAAAATATTGCTAGTATGTAAAACACTTCCTAGAATTTACAAAAACACCCTCAAAAATATATTCAGGTTGAATAGTTCTGAATTCTTTATTCCCTAAAGCTCTATTAGCAACAGTTAACAACAAATAATTGAATTCATTGCCCTACAAAGAAAGAACACCTAACAGGGTACCTGAAAGCTCCCTCAGAGCACAGGTACTTTTGAAAAAGTTGCATTTGCAGCAGTGACACTGACAGCACAGAAAATGGCAATGTTTATAATGAGTTAATTATAACTGATATATATCTAAAAAGGGACAGCTGTGGGTCTTAGAAGCATGCTGTTTCAAGGACCAGAAAGCAAGAATGGAAAAGAGTAACACAGCAACAGCAATCTGTAACACACATATACAAGTTTTTTTGACTTACATCAAGCGTAAGGAAAAATGTATTAAAGAGAACAGCCCATGTCATTATTTCTTAGTAAATGTTAATGCTGCCTATATGACACCAAATGATTCATTTAAAGACTGTACCAGCAGACAGTTCTCTGATGTTACAGTCATAAGCTCTCTTAAAACCTCTCAGAGAACACACCTAAAAGAACTCAGATGGGACACACCTTCCCTAATTTAGGATTAAAAAGTTATTTACAATCACTAAAAGCATCAGAAGGACATTTTGTTATTATAAAATACTTGAATACACCTGTAAAAAGGTGGTGTGTTGCATTCAGAGGGAAAGATTAACCTGGAAAGCAGCAAACATCAATTAAGCACCAGCTTAATTGTGATACTTTGACGTAAAATACTTACTTTGGGCAGTTTTAATAGATAGAAAGTTCTTTGAAAATAGATCCAATGCGAGTATACAAATGGTTGTGCTACGGGGGTGGAGAGGGAAAAGACAAAGGCAAATAAAGAGAGAAAAGTGTTGCAAGTGCAGTACATATTGGAATGAAATTAAGGAATTTCCCAGATATATTGTTCACACTACTAAGTAAGATAATTCTAAAAGCCAAGTGGGGAAAGTTGATCTACATGCACACATATATTACACTAGAACCACAGAATCATCTGAGTTGGAAAAGACCTTTAAGGTGATCAAATCCAGCCATTAATTAAGCACTGTCAAGTCCACCAGTAGACTATGTTCCTAAGAATCACATGTACATGTCTTTTAAATACCTCCACGGACAGAGATTTCACCACCTCCCTGGATGGTCCATTCCAACACTTAATAACCCTTTCTGTGAAGAAATTCATCCTGACCGAGGTCCAACCAGAATGTCCCCTGACACAGCTTGAAGCTACATTCTTTTGTTCCATCACTAGTTGCTTGGGAGAAAAAAACAACCCCCACTTGGCTACAACCTCCTTTCAGGTAGTTGTAGAAAGCAATAACGTCACCCCAGAGCCTCCTTTCCATTCAGGCTGAACAACCCCAGCTCCCTCAGCTGCTCCACATAAGACTTGAGCCCATTGAGCCTTTCTCTGAATGGGCTCCAGCACCTCAGTGTCTTTCTTGCAATGAAGGGCCTAGAACTGGACACAGGATTCAAAATGTCACCTCACCAGTGCCAAGAACAGAGGGACTACTCATTTCCCTGGTCCTGCTGGCCACGCTATTGCTGATACAAGGCAGGATGCCAGTGGCGTCCAATGCAATTAAACTCCTTCTGTAAGGGTTCTGAAGATGCTTAGAAGTCTGTATAGTCAGTAGGAGGGAGTCCTAAAGCTTCAGACTAATTGCTAACCTGCAAAACACCCACCAGTCCTTGACACCAGTCCCAGTCCTGCACTTTGTTTTTGATGGAGAGTGCATGAAAGTTTTGGAATAAAAGTGGTGTATTGCTGAAGTTAATGAAAAAGTACTTCAGCCATGCTTACCAGACTTACATGACTAAGAGTTTGCAGATTTACCAAGAGTGAGACAACAAGGTGTCACTCCAATACTGAACACGATGAGGTCTGAGCTCCAAGCCCATAAGAGCTAGTCCCAGCCTATTAGAAGAGGAGCAAGAAACATCAGCGGGATTTGCTCCAGGGAATGAAAGGCAACAGGGAGCGAATTTCTCATGAGGTCCCACAGCACTTAAGATCAAGCAAAGTGAGAGAACCTAATGAGGAGGAATCATGATGATGGTCAGGCTATAAACCCAGAATTGCAGGGCACACATTATTGCAGCAAAAGCCACTGTGGACAGTGGGCACTTCAGGATTCCTCAAGGGAACAATTGCAAGTAGCCCACTATCACAGACATAGAATTTTGAGTATCATCTCCAAGAAGGGAGGTACCATAAGCTCCTCAGGCAACTACTGCCAGTACTTTATTCGATCACCATCACAGTAAAAGAAAAGGTCTACCAACACTCAGAGGTAAGTCCTCGGCACCCCTGAAAAGAGCCTGGCTCTATCTTCTTTGCACCCTGAGAACTCCAGTGGAGTCTTCTGCTAGTTGAACAACCTGCAGGCAGCCTTCTTAGCTCCTTCTTCAAAGGAGAGATGCTCTAGTCCCCTCACCATTCTTGTAGAACCTTGCTGAAAGCTCTCCACTGTGTCCATCTCTACTTATGCTAGGGAGACAAGCACTGGGCACAATAAGTACTACATGTGCAGCATGTTCTAAAAGAGAAGGTAGGGCAAAGTATGATTGGTGAAACCACTAAATTTATATGTAAAAAGTAGCAAAGTGATTCTGCTCAAGAGTGAGGCAGTTGCGGGAGATGAGCTATTTGGGAAGGTTTTGTTCCCCAAGGCCAGGGCTTCTGTCTTTTCAGTGAGGTCCTGGAAGCCCTATGATGTCACCAGGCAGCCATTGTGACACCCTTGACAACAAGCCTTTTGGAAGCGTGAGGCAGCCAAGAAGGCCCACAGTGCCTGGCCTTCTCTATCAGGGACAGACACCTGCGCGTGGAGGGACAAAGGACCCCCATTGCACTGGGTGCCTCTCAGGACACAGAGAGGATCTGCCGGACAGGGACACTGGCAGGGCCCACGGCACTGGTCCCAACCTGCCATGTACCCAGGCTCCGGCTGCCATTGCTGAGAGGTCAGGAATCCCTTTCCCACCTTCCCAACTCCGGCCTGCACGTGTCAGAGAGGTCAGTCACCATCCTGCCCTGACAGCTGAAGACACTGAGACACCTGGGTGTAACTCATCTGCCCCAGGATGGTCCCTGCCATTTATGGCAGCCCGAGCTCAGCCCCGAGGCAGAGCAGGCAGTTCTTTAGCACTTGACTTCAACAGCTTCGTTGCTGGCTGCAGATTGAGTCCCCAGTGCAGGCAGATTCATCAGCTGCTTATCTCTTTGTTTTGCAGGGCAAGATGGCCCTGCAGAAGGACTTGGCAAAAGGCAGCACTGCTTCCCATGCTGCCAGCACCCACCATGTGTCGCAGGCTGCGCCTTCACATCGCTCAGAAAACCTAAAGTGCCCAATCTGCCTGGACGCCATTAATGACCGAGCTTTCAAGAGCTGCTGTAGGCGTCCTCTCAGTTTTTGCTCCCTAGTGGAGTGGTTCCACAGAAGAGCAGCGTGCTCAATATGCCAGCAGCATTTCCCACACAACTTCCACACAGTGGGAGACACGAACTCTGAGGTGTACTCCACTGGGAAGAACAGCAGCTCCACCAGCCATGCTCAAGGAGGGAGAGCTGCACTCAGCTCAGAGGAAAGGAGCTGGCATCGTTCCTCAAGATGCCAGCACCACAGCCCTTACAGAACAAGTCGCGGTGGTACCCGGGGCGGTAGCCGTGGTGGTACCCGGGGCGGTAGCCGTGGTGGTACCCGTGGCAGTAGCCGTGGTGGTACCCACAGAGGGGCTCGAGAGAGGAGCCGAAGCAGGTATCAAAGGCGGCACCGCAATGGCCAGAGCAGGGGACAGCAAGCCCAGGGCTACAACCCCTCAAGCAGAAGCAGACAGCAGCAGAACAGGGCTCACGACACTGCTCGTGGCAAGCGCCGAGCTCCAAGGACCAAACAGCGCATCCGAACCTCCTCAGGAAGGAGCAGGCGCCGTCAGCAGGGACCCCAAGTTTCTTTCACAGAACCGCGGGTGACGAGCCAATTCCGACGGAGGTCCCACAGCACTGCGCGCCAAACACTGAGGGAGAATCTAAGGAGGATGGAACGTGATGAAGGTCATGCTCTAAGGTATGAATGGCACATCCACACCTCCTCCAGGAGGAACCAGCCCCGTCAGCACAGGCACCTGGTTTCTTACAGAGAACCACAGGTGATAAGTAACCGATCCAGGCGGAGATCCCACCGCACCCGGCGCCAAACACTGCCTGAGAATCCAAGGAGGATCGAACTTGATGAGAGACACTTCCTAAGCACCGAAAGGGCTGTCCCAGCCTCCTCAAGGAGGAGTGGGCGCCGTCAGCAGGGGCACCAGGTTGTTTTCATTGAACCACAGGTGACAAGGAGCCGAACCCAGGGGATGCCTCGCAGCACTCGGCGTCATACACTGCGGGAGAAGCTGAGGAGAATGGAACGCGATGAGGGACGAGCACTAAGACTCGAATGGGACATCCCAACCTCCTCAAGGTGGAATGACCACCATCAGCAGGGCAGCCAGATTTCTTTCACTGAACTAGAAGCGACAAGAAACTGATCCCCCTGGACGCCCCACAGCCTGCTGGGCACACAGCCTGGTAGCACACTCTACCAGGAAGGGTCCTACTGTATGCCCTGCTGCTGTGTCAGAAACTATACTACTTTAGACAAAAATAGCTTTTCCTAAAACTTGCAAAAATAAAGTGAAACCAATGTTCAAGATTTGGACAAAGAATTTACTCTCTATCACGAAAGGCATCTGATAATCTAGAGACCCTTGCAAGGCCTGTTTAGGTTAGGAGGATAATAAGCATAAAACCTGAGCGCATGTTTTGTTATCCTGTTTTATGTTACAGTTGTCTATAAAACATGGTATTGTACACTTTGTATCATTGTACCTTTACTCCCTACATCGTTTCCACTGTATGGTCAACCACAGTTGTTTACACTTTTTCTCTTTTCTGCCCTCGTACCAACGACCCCTATGGCTTAATAGAAATCCTCTTACCCTTCCACATCACCTTTTTTTCTGTGCTTTACTCCAAATATCCCCCATGATAACTTCTGTTACTTACCACTCTTCTCACAAGGTGGCAGTGAAAAGTGAAGTCAATTTACTATTACTCTATCTCAAAGGCACTGCCTATAATGCCAACACAATCTAATGTCTGGTAGCAAGCCTCTGAAAAGCTCTTTCTTTCCTTATTCCTCGGAGACTTCTAAAGTAACTCCCAAAGCCTTCCTAGAGAATTTTGGCCCCACCCCATGCCCTGCACAGAGCCTCACATTTAATGCCTGCAGTGGCTGTATATGCTACATGCTCTTCAGACCATGGCCAAAGATGACCACAGTCATTGAAAACCAGTGGTGTACGAAGAACACTGTTACTTTCAGGTAACACTGGTGCAAAGAGGAGTCTTCTCAAAAGACACCAGCGATACAAAACATTAATAACTGGTCCAAGACAAACTCTATTAAATTACTGTATTTAACTACAGTCGGCCTCTATTCTGTACAGTCCTTGTGTTACTCCATGACTTTGACCGTCACACAGCAGAAGCATTAAGATACTCCCATGAAGGAATTCAGACCAGGATGAAGCTGCCAACTTGCTGGCTCACACCACTGATGTGCAGCAAGCTGCTTGATTATAAATTGTGACCTGCTGACCAACTGGGAAAACTGCAAAAAACACTATGAAAACAGAAGCAATGAGATGTTGCACTCCCTCATGCAACCTCATGCTTTTGTTTTGCTTGCTAGTTTTATGTGCAGTCACTGATAAATCCCCAAAAGGAGGGGAGGGGAGGGAAAGGTGGTGGCCTCATGAACCATCAGCTTCCATGAGACAAACCTGACTTCTTAGGAGAATAAATAATCGTTCAAACTTTCCCACCTCAGGCAACCCAGAGGTGCTTTTTTAACATCCACGAGTGTTTTCAGTCACAGAATCACATAAAACTGGAGGTGGGAAAGGACCTCTAGAGGTCATCTGGTCTGTCCTCCCCTGCTCAAGCAGAGTCACTGACAGATGGCAGCCACACAGCTTTTCTATATCATTGCCAGGAGGAAGACTCCACAAACTCCTTGGGTAACCTATGCCAGGCCTCTGTCACTCACACAGTAAAACAAAGGCTTCCCAATGTTCAGAAGAAAGCTCCAGCATTTCAGTTTGTGCCTGTTTTGACTGGGAAACCCTAGAAAAGAGCCTGGCTTAGTCACTGCACCCTGCCGTCTGGTAATCTGTTGGAAAAGATCCCCTATGAAGTCTTCGGATGGTTGAACAGCCTGCAGGCAGCCTTCTTAGCTCCTTCTTCAAAGGAGAGATGCTCTAGTCCCCTCACCATTCTTGTGGACCCTTGCTGAAAGCACTCCACGATGTTCATCTCTACTTATGCTAGGGAGCCCAGCACTGGGACGAGTAAGTACTCCATGTACAGACTCACTAGCACTAAGGAGAGGGCAATGATCAATTACCTTGACCTGCAAAGTCAAACAAGGAGTAAAAAATGCCTTGAGATGGACAGTTTATAAAAGAGAACACAGAACAGGGTATGATTGGTGAAACCACTAAATTTATATGTAAAAAGTAGCAAAGTGATTCTGCTCAAGAGTGAGGCAGTTGCGGG
>JAWWEE010000105.1:90736442-90761273 GCA_035221455.1 Xenops minutus | reverse complement strand
TAACTCATCTGCCCCAGGATGGTCCCTGCCATTTATGGCAGCCCGAGCTCAGCCCCGAGGCAGAGCAGGCAGTTCTTCAGCACTTGACTTCAACAACTTTGATGCTGGCTACAGACTGAATTCCCAGTGCAGTGGGAATTTTGTTTTTGCTTACTGAATGCTATAGCTAATACAGGATTTTTTGACCAATGGAAATAGCATACCTATTTTCAACGGCATTCCTATAATGAGGACAAACACCAGGCAATCAACAGCACATTTTCAGCATCACTGATCTCAGGTAAAAGAGCAAATAAAGCATTCCTTGAGAGGAAACTTCACACATTTTCCACTCGCTTTTGCTCTGAGCTATATGAATTAAAGCAAGGAGACACAGAGCTATTTGATTACCTCCTCCAGTCCCTGCTAATGTGTAAATCACCTCATCTTTGCCTTTCTTCATTAATATAGTTCTCCTGCACTCGCTTCTGTATAATACACATGTATCTCATCCCTCTCAACTGGAAGAAAACATGCATATCTCAGTCACACAAAAAGAGGTCACCACTAGAGAAGCATCAGACTAAAAGCATTTCTAATATCCCTTTAGAGATATTATTCCCTATGAAAATTTATCTTAAGCTCTCTCCAGACTTCGAGTTGTAAAATTCTGGAAATACTCTCAGCCCTTTTATGTGTGTGTTTTTTTTTTTTTTTTTTTTTTGAAGGGAGTATCTTCTTTTTCCTTCATGGATTTAGAAAATGGAATAACTGAGTTACTAGCTCTTACTTTATTAGAAACTCTCTGCTTTATTCTTACAGTGCCAATAAAATTATGTTAATTATATTTCTCTTCAAAGTACTTGACACCTATTACAAAACTTCTGTCATGAATATAGTTTTCCTATTAAAATTTGGCATCCCACAGTAAAAACATTCTTTTGCTATAGTTAAGAGTCATGTCAAAACTCAGCAAGAAATAATGTTCTTCTTGTCAGTCTGTCCAAGCCACCAAAAAAAAAAATTAAATCTACACATTCCATTCTGCTATCAACATTTGCCTCCCACTTAAAGGAATTCTGCAGCCTACCTGGCACCTTACCTATCTGGCTTTTCTTAGTTTTGTGATTGCAGTACTGGCATAGCTTCATTAGAAAACTATGAGGTGCTCTTAGCAAGATCAGGCCCTCTGAAAGATTTACATGCTCTTATTAATGGGAATTATTTCCAGAATGGGAATAATACCAACCTCTTGTATGCATGTAGTATTATGTACGGCAAGATTATCTAGTACCCTGAGAAGTACAGTTTTTCTGCAGGTCAATTTTCTGAACTGAAAGAGGAAGCATGAGCCAATGGCAATGAAAAATAATGATAGCTAAACCACTGACAGCTCTTAAGAGTTTTTTTTTTTAATTTAAAGATTAATTAAAAATTACAGAGTTGAAACACTGAATACCTACAATGGTGTTAAAATAACACAAAATCCCAGCATATTTTTAAAGTAGAAAATACTAAAAACATACATGAAGGTTCATTTTCTGTCTAAAGAGTTAGTTTTAATTCAAAGCAGGGCTGCTGGATTTTGAGACAGGGTTAAAAAAAAAAAGCAGATGGCTCATTAAAACCAATTGGAAAAATTAAAATTAAGTCAGTTCATGAAAACATTCTAAGAGCTTTCCAGTCATGAAAAGGAACATTCAAACCCCTGAGAATCGTAAATGTAAAAATGTTCAGTGCCTAAGAGAAGCTGGGAGGGATTATCAGGAAAATACAATCAGTCACAAGCGCTGAAATAGATTTTTCTCTTGTGGTTAGATTCTATGAAGTCCCGTAAGGTATGATGTCCTACTGAAGGCCTTGTCAAGTTGGGCACATCTAAAAATGCAGAGTTCATTAAAAGTTTCACTCATAATGTAGGGTTTTTTCATTGTTGGACTTAAGGGCCATTATCTTCTACAAGGTTGCCTATTTAACAGACCATAGAGGAAACATAGGAAAGCAACCACATCCTTTACTCAGAACCCATTAGAGTTTATAGATCTAGAACACTGGGGCCAGATTTGTCCCCTCACTTCTCCAGAACAAGCAAGACTTTGACAAAGTGAAGCAAGTAGAGTGGAGGCCACCCATATGATGCCTAAACCTGCAAAAGGCTTTCAAAACAACAGTGGGGAGAGAGAGTGAGAGAGAGAGCGCGCAGCCCCTTAATTACAAGAATCTAAAGTACATAACAAAAGTACACACATGCACATCAATCAGGTGTTACAGTTTTGATAGCTTTCAGTAATTAACGTATTTGGTAATTATAAACAACACATGATACCATTTTCCCCTGGTGCCCACCCTCAGAACTGCCCTTTGGAGCCCCTCCAAGGATTCTGAGCTGACTCTCCTTGTTTTGACCACAAGCTATCCTAGTATCTCAGTTGGAGTTCTTGCAGGTGTTCTTCAAAACAACATGTCCTTGGTAATGTGTGCCTAACAGAATTTCAGAGATGTCTGAGAAGTGTTCAGTAACTTCCAAATACCACCTAAAATGTGAGAAACTTAGGAAAACTCCTTCAGCTTATATAACTCTATGAAAATCTACAAAATACTCATTAAAATTCTTAGGCATCACATGATTGCTGGGTCTCGAGCTCATGCCCAGTGAGAGGAGGCTGAGACCACTGGACCCATTTGTTGTGATGAAGAGACAGTTCTGAGAGATCCAACAGCAGCTCTGCAGTGCCAATGTTCTCCTCATCAGGCTCTTTGTAGCAGTGTGTAATGGGATGAGAGAAAATAGGGAAAAGATTAAAACTAAAAGGTTTGGACTGTGCATAAGGAAAGGTTTTCTCACCATTAGAACAGCACAGCAGTGCTGCAGGTTGCCCAAATATGCTGTATCATCTTCTCCTTTGGAGGATTTCAAGATCCAATTGACAAATCATTGAATGACCTAGTCTGAATCCTTGGCTGGCCCTGCTTAGAGCAGAAGGTTGGACTAGAGACCTCACAAGGTCTCTTTCACACATGAACTCTCTTATTTTCCTATACGTGCAATAACTTTCAGACTTAGCCTTGTCTGTCAAATTTGCTTGAATTTATCCAAAATATTTAAATGTTATTGCAGAAAAAGTGAGAAGACAGAAACAGCATAATCACATAATCCCTGTATCCTTAGGTAACTTCTTTAACAAAATGTACTAATATAGGTAGAAAAGAAATTAAAGATCTAAAGAACTTCATATTTCAAATTCACTAAAAACCAAAGAGAATTAACAAGAAAACAAAGGAGAAAGCTAAAGTGAGCAAAGACTAAGTAAAACTGAACTCAGACTTCCCACCCATCTCTCTGTATTGGAAACTGGTTTTTATTGCCTGGTTGCTACCTTGGCTCTACCCTTTGTGCACTCAGCAACTTACAAAGGTATGCCACAAGGTATTTCCCTCTCCAAGTTACGGTATTGGTAGAAAAACAATTATCTAATGTACCTATCTACCAATCCATGCCTAGATCAGTATAGATTAAAAAAGCTATGAAGAGAATACTAATAGTGCTAAATAACTAGAAAAGTCCTCAAGTGGAAATACTAGTTCTTGCCAAATTTATGAACAGACATGCAGCTTTCCACGGAGAATTTTAAGCCTGATTGCCAAGCAGTTCCACAAGACACTAGTCCATGTAATCCTACTTCAACTGCTGAATAATTCCTTGATACACTATAATAAACTACAATAAAAAACAAACAAACAAAACCCAAACAACCAAACACCTATTTATGATAAAATTTATTGCAGGAAGTTGGTAAGAGTTTTTCTCACCTCAGTAAAAATAACCAGCAGCAATCTTAAGGTCAAGATCAGCAAGCTCAGTATGAAGAAAAGATCTGGGATGCATTTTGAGTGTAATGGCCTACTAAATACAGATGTTGATAACATTTAAAGAGTGACAACAGTGTTAGCCTCAATTTTTGGGGGGTTTCGAGGGTTTTTTCTTGCTTTGTGATGAAAATTGTTACTAAAAGGACTGAACAATTAAAATATTGATTAAATATATATATTTTATCAAATTGCTAAAAAGAAAGCAAACCACTGGCTAAGATTTTTAAGACTAAGGTTCTTTCAAAAATGTTTTTGAAGTCAAACATATCTTCAGGGAGTTATCCTGCACAGGCTGTGATGAAAGTTTAGTGTTGGCAGCTTTCATATTGCTCGAACTGTGGTGTGCCGTTCACTAAACAGCTGTTCTCAGCCTTCTTACCTCTTACCTTCAGAAAAGGTCAGATAGTATTATGAGTATGTCACCAGTTGGATGAAAGGCAAACTTGAAAGTTGTTGGAGTACTTTTTATTTAATCCTGAATTGCTTTCATCTGAAAATGAGACTACTCATAAAAAGAGGAAATAGTACGAAGATTTACTCAGAAAAAAAAAAAAAAGGCAAAAAACCCACCAAAAACATCAAGAGTGTATTTATTTGTGAACATATCTCTAGGTGTCCTCAAGTTTAACATCTTAGGAAACTGTCCTGCTATGACATGTAAGCAAAGGAAAGTAGCTTTTTCTCAACAAAGATTTTTGTAGCTTCTACTGTGTAAAAGTCCATTCAACAAGGCACTTCAAGACACACTGAAGTGTCCTCACAGATTAATTTGAAGAGAAAACGGCAATGGTGTGCTACATATTGCATGGTGCGGAACAGGTAAGTAGGGGTGAAAGACAGATCGATCAATGAAATCAACAGTAAGTCCACCAGTGAGATATTCATTACCTATCCCTGACTATCTGAAAGCTGTTGGTATTCTTGAAAGGGCTGCTCTGCCCAGCCGGAGCAACCAGCTGGAAGGAAACCTTTCTGTCTCTTCACAGTTTCTAGAAAGAAGGAAATAGTTTCTTGTTCTCTCTTCAGTTCTAGAATTTATTAGTGATAATGTCTGCTATTCTGTCCTCCAAGCAAAAGGGAGAGGTGAACCAATCAATAGGCTTTTTTTCCCTTTCTGCTCTTTCTTACTCTTTTTTTTTTTTTTGGTGGGGGGGGCTTCAGTACCATGAGGTAGACCAGCTACAGAGTAAGACTGATGTCTGGAAGTTCAAAATATTGAAAATTATTAATATATGCCTTTTACTGAAGTTAATAACCAGTATAAAATTTTGTTTGGAGTTCAGGCTCCTCACTGACTTATCTTGGTTTTCCAGTTAGCAATGCCATAATGACCTAATAATCTCTGCTCACACAGTTATCAAAGTATTCAAAAGGTGTCAAAAACCTTCATAACAGTAGTTTCCATTCAGGATATAATCTCTGTCTGAAAGACTGACAGGAAAACTTATGTTCGCTGGGGAAGAGATGATGAAACCCCAAGTAAATGCAAGGAATTGCTGAGAGGCGGAAGAGGATTAAGAGCATTTCAGAATATGACCTTTGCTTCCTAACGTGCTCTGTCAGCAAATAGAAAAGAATGCTCTGACTGCTATACAGACAGGAAAATACTGTGTGCGTACATATATAAAAAACATAAACAAACTTTTTATTCAAAACTGGTAAAAAACCACAAAAGAAGGAAACAAAATATTAAGTGCTGATATCCATGATTATATCTGCCTTACTGCAATGACATTATCTCTTAAATGTTCACTGCTTCATTATGGAAGACTTCATTTAAAGAAATGGTGCATCCAGGTGCTCATTAATACTGTGCAGCCAACATACATATTAAGTTTGTTTCTGGAAATGTCAAGTTAAATGATATTCAGAGATTCACCACACATTATCAGGATTTCCTAGTGCTTCCAAAAAAAAAAATCACTTCCACTGTGTTTCCTATCACAGTGGAAGACTACCGGTCTGCTTCAGTTGCAATACATTTTACTTTATCTTACTTCAAACTGAGAGTAACAGTTACAAATAAAACCTTTTGGATAAACTGATATTTAAATTGAAGGACTAAACTAGTCATATCTAAACAGCAGAAAGGTATGTAAGCCTTCATTCACAAGCCCACTAGAGAGCATATCCTTGCTCTGAGCCTCCACTTGGAAGTCTTGACAGAGACTTGCTCCAGAGGATCAGTGCTGTACACTAAAATGATGACCTACCTTCCCATACTGCCTCCTCAGAAGAAATGGTCAGCAATATCTAAAAATATATGGCTCATGCAGCAACATAAATTCACACACTTGTAAAAGTGCAGTGAAAACTAAGGAAGCTGAAATTAAGAAAATGTGTAAAAATAAAGATATTTTAATAATCTAAGGAGGTTTTATTGCAGTGTGTCCTGTGGATTTTCTGCAGAATTTTCAATGAATTTGACAGAACATACTCATGCCCACACCACACTCGGTAGGTTTTCCTCACTCTTTAGGTACTTCAAGCCATGCCTAAGCACTGACTGCTCACCTGATCCGCAGACACAACAGGGAACACACAAACAAGATGCCAATCCTTGGGCCAAAGCACCATTCCTGTTCCACATAATGACATGGCCATAACACAAGGAGACAGAAACCAGCCCAGTAATCAGAAGTCAGAACAAGCACTAGACGAACAGATGGGATTAGTAACTACATACTAGTTTTTGTCATATGACCCTGGGTGTTCTTGGCTACCATTTATTTATGCAAGAAGGAGTATTTGGAAACTGAGGCAAGATTAGGGACAGTCTTATGACTGGATATAAACCAATGCAAACTATTCAAAAAGCAGAAAACCCGAGTCCTGCCTAAAAATTGGATTCTCTATGTCAACAAATAAAATTTCAAGCAAGTGAACTTTTATTCATAGGGAAGAAACCATCAGGTAATTTGATTTCATTACACTGTGTTATTTGACACAAGGAATTAAAACTCACCCTCTAGTGGTATTATAGCCTGATACTGCAGCAAACAAGATGTGTGCCCTTCACAGATCTGTCACCTTGCCTTAAGAGTACTTGTTTTCACAGTACAGGCCACAGCACTAACATACAGATGACAAGACGACTTGTTTCATTTCCTGCAAATAGCCTTCAATTCCTCCAACTACATTTCTAGAAATCAATTTTAAAAGGTGAAGAAGACATGTTAGAAACTGTCTGCAACCAGCTTCATCAAAGACTGTTACCTTGCCGAAAGGGGAAAAAGGGGCCCAGGATAATGTTTTCAAATAATCAGAGTACGGTGTATATTCCTGGCATATAGCCAAAAATCAATGACGGGAAGCCTTCCTTTTTTCCCCACCAGATCCTTTGCTTCTTATTCAATTAAAAAAAAAAAAAAACAAAAACAAAAACAAAAAAAACAACCAACCAACCAAAAAAAAAAACAACCAACCAACCAACAAAAATTAAAAAAACAACCCAGACAAGCAGACATGTATCACAGACAAGATCACTATCAAAGATGAGCTATATGAAACTGAATGGAGAGAAAGCAGGAATGCTGCCAGGAAACTCAGCAGGCAACCTGAGAAGCCCCCAGCATCACTGAAACCTGCTTGTGATGAATCTACACACCCTCTTAATTTCTTATGGTCTAAGAGTTAAGTCTGAATCCTGAATCCTTGCTGATCCCTTACACATGTGGACATCCATAAATGATACCCAGGCATCATATTCCTATCTCCAGCTGGCTGGAAGATCCCACTTTGGCATAAATGGCCAAGTATCATTTTTTCACCCTGCAAAAAGATGCAGTGGAACAGGCTGCTCAGGGAAGTGGTGAAGTCACCGTCCCTGACAGTGTTCAAAAAACATGTAGATAAGGCATTTAGGGACATGGTTTAGGTGTGGACTTGGCTGTGGCAGGTTACTGGTTGGACTCAGAGGTCTTTTTCAACCTTAGTTTTATTACGATTCTATGATTCTAAGTGAACAAAGACTTTAAATTTCATCTTAAAAGCATAAGTATCTTTCAGCTTCTTTCGTTCACCAATTTGAATGCTGGTTTATCTTGCTACCCACAAGCAAGCCATACAAAGTGCATGCCCTGCTTTTCCTTACAAGCAATTCATTCTTTCAGTAAAGGCAAGTGGCAGGTAGGCCTTTGACTGTAAGTGTGAATAAGAACAACTGCCTTACTCAGAATTGTCAAGCAAATGAAAATGCCCATCATACTTCCATGTAGCTGGGGTCATCTTTTCTTCTTTCCAGACTCTTCCACTTTAATGTCACCTTGTTGAATTACTTCACTATTACTGATTGTTAAAGGGCATAGAAACAAGTCCTTCCACTGAGACCTTTTTTTCCACAGCACATTGGTGAAACAAAAGTGAGATATCTAAGACTGGCCACATTTGAGACCTGGCCTATGTGGGAATAGACCCACAATATCACAAGTGGAACAGATCACACCAGAGATGGGTCTCTGGTGAAGATGAAGAAATTAACCAGAGTACCTTTTAAACCTGAGGTTTTTTTACTGCATTGTAAACTAGTTTGTATCTTCCCCAAATCCCCGGAAGGAAACCCCTTACCTTCCTAATTAGTATGCAAGCCTTGCCAGGCCAGGTAAACCCTTCTCTGACTGGTCTATTGTTAACCCTTCCCCTTGAATCCTATTGGCTGTGAAGCCTATAAAAGACCTGGCCTGGTGAATAAAGCTCTCTTTGCTTTCCTGCCCTCGGTGTGTGTGTGTGTCTCTGCTTCTGGGGACAACGCGGGCCGAACACGTGGCCTGGGGAGGGGACCGGGAAAGTGGGGAGCGATCCCAATTCAGCCGCCACAGGCCTGCTTCACAATAAACATTCTAATTAACCATGCCCAGATCAAATTGCAGATTACATAACATTAAATATTTAATAAACAGGGAAAAATGCAATTCACAATGAAAACACGAGAAAGAAATTGCTCAGTTTGCCTGCATTTTATGTCTCAGACTAACAAGCTTCTCATCTGGTTACATGTCTGTTGCTGATGAACTCAGCAGCTGGTAAAAAAAAAAAAATTTAAAAAATCTGTCAATCTGTTCCTATTCCTAAGGGTGTACAGAGCAGAGAAAGAACTTGGACAAGCCCACATTGATTCAAGCATGCTGAAGGGTTTGTCAGCTGCCTTGATTAGCACAGGGAACAGCCTCTCCAGTTCAGAAAATGCCACAGGCTTATTCTCGAAGAAAAAAATTTCCAGGAGCACACCATGTTGCAAGACAATCTGTTCCACTGCAAAACAGGTCTGCTCAGGCTCAGCCCAACAAAGAACTGCAACTTGGTGCTGAGCTAACAAGGAATTCTCTATTTCTGTGGAAGTGCTTTTCTCAACAAATTATAACTACTTCATACAAAAAAAATACTTCATCAGGACTTGGTATGTATATTATTGGAGTTTCTTTAATACTGATAAAAATCCTATGGCTTTCTCTTTGTTTTAGAGTGGATGCCACCAATAACAACAGCTGACAGCACTCACATGTTCAATTTTACAAAGTAATTAAAATATAAGATCTTTGTTTCAGTCAGAAAATACAGAGCAGTCTTAGTACTGGAGAAAATCACTGAATGGCTTGGATTGGAAGGGACTTTAGAGACCATCTCGTTCCAATCCCCTCTGCCTTGGGCAGGGACACCTTGCACTAGACTAGGTTACCCAGAGCTCCATCCAACCTGGCCTTGACCAATTCCAGGGATGAGATATCCACAACTTCTCTGGGCAACCTTATTCAGCGCTTCACTACCCTCACAGTAAAGAATTTCTTCCTAATACCTAATCTAAATCTACTGTCTTTCAGTTTTATGCCATTTCCCCTTACATGCTCTTGTAAGAGAGGTAGAATTATTGGTAATCACTGAAGCATGTCAGTCCCTGCCCAGAGTTTCATGGTCGCCCAGCTGGATGACTGCAAATATTCATGTTCATTTTAAAAGAACTTCAGAAAGAATGTTCCTAGAAAGGATATGGGTCCTTTCACGCACCTACAAAGTGCAAGCAATTTCAAAATCAAAATAACTACATAATTAAAAGATTAAACAAAAACAAGTGGGGTAGACAAGAAACCCAAAGTGGTATTTGCATTTTGATTTTCTTCTGTTTCTCAGAAGCCTCCAGTGGATTTAATAGTTCCTTCTTGGCTGAAAAAGATTTTCTTTAATTCTAGGAAACAAAATTCAGCATTGTGACTGCTTACAAAGTACTGTACAAGACATGGCATTAGAAACTACAAATACATTTTGGTTTCCATTATAAAATGTTTCTAGACAAGAAGAAACCCAGGATGAAGTTGGAAGGCAAGGAATCTGGGAATCTGGAGGGAAAGGTGTTAGGGGATGGCCAGGAGACACTCAAGAAAATACGAAGCAGAAAAACAAGAAAAGAGATGACAGAATCAAACTAGGTAACAAACAAACAAAAAATACAAAAGAGAGGAAGAGCAAAAGTTCATGTCATGTTTCATCAATCTTCTATTTGAAGAAGACAAGTTAGAAGGCAGGACATGAGAAACATAGGGAACAAATCTGAAGACTCTGCTAAGGTGGAGAATAAGCAGGGATATCAGAGCGGAGAAATAATTGTTTCTGAATGGGAGCTAAAAGAGAAATGAGCAAAGGTAGATCATCTCACTGATTAAGCATGCTTTTAATGTTATATACTAATTTGCTATCTAAATACATTTATATAAATCCCTAAAATATTAATGCATATGTTAAATTTTGTCTCTGTGATCTAAATTTAACTTATTAGCACACCTGCTCCTCACTCAATATTCTGATGTTTACATGGCATCTTTTGATTCAAATATGCCAAAAAGCCAAAAACCTAAGGCTGGCAATTCTCAGGCCTCAAAGGAGAAACTGCCACACACTCCAGAGCCTGGCAATTCTTTTTAACTCCTGGAAGGGTAGGGACATGCAGAGCATGACTCAGAGCATATACTCAGGGACACCAATTAATAGGAATGAGGGTGCAGGGGACACTCTTGAGTCCAAACTACTATAAAAAGGCAGTTTTCTATAACAAGCTAACCAGTGCTTTCTACAAATCACAAAACCCCTGAGTGTCAGGGAGTGTTTCCCTGTCAACTGGAACTGGACCAGCTATACCACCTAATGGCCAGAACAGATCCAGAACACAGATTGACTAGATTCTCCCAGAGAATTATGGGTCATGGTTGAAATGCATACTATCAAAGGCCGGGGACCATTCTTTTATAAGTTCTACATGCATCCTCTGTTTTGGAGAGCGTGAGACATGAACAGCATGGATGCAGTGATTCTCATGCCAGTTTCTGTACCCAGTAACAGTCCTGGGTACTCTTAAGATACATATGTAGACAGAGACTAAGTGTGCATGGATAGGGCCTGAGAATCACAGTTTAGTTATTGTGATGTCCATTTCAGGTTTTTTGAGATTAAATTTAGTAAATAGGGTTCACTCTGCAATTAGGTCATGTTTGCATTTTCCCTAAGGGCATGTCATTTCCTTAAAAGCCTTTTCTTAGGGACTTTATATATCAAGGTTTAAACCCAAAAACTAAATGGATAAACAAATTGCATATAAATGGAGTTTATGCACAGAGTACATGTTACATGACTGTAGAATTTGCTAGGATATTCTAGAAAGCACCAGGCATCCAAATGAAGCAAGGTCAAGCAAACAAAGTCAACTTGTCTCAGCAATTCAGATTTCAAAATACTATTACAACTAAAATTACACAGACAGACATGAAAGGAATTTTCCACAAAATTTCAGTGCTTTTTTGGAGGAAAAAAAAAAGGTCATATTATATTTTAATTCCTGCATCTATCTACCATTAGTTTAGAACACCACAGAAAAAATCATCACCCTATAATCAAGCAAAAAATATCTACAACTTGCTAAGAGAAAATATTATTTGAACAGCACATCAGTAGGGAAAAAACCCAGATTTTGGAACATCAACATATAAATAAGGTGACACAAAATAATAACAGACATGCCATTCTTTCTGAATTCTTTTCTGGCTTTTCGGCCTATAAATTGATGCTGCCAACATGAACGCTCTAGTGATTCAGCTTGCATTCATCAAAAGAGCACATTGCTCTATTTCAGAAGATGAATTCTGCTACAGAAAACATCACTACTTTACCAATTACAACTGCAGCACACAAATTAAAAGGTAGGTTATTGTAAGGATATGAAGACAGATTCCAGTATGTGCAAACAAAATTGATGCACTTCATATAGTTAACCAAAAATCTTGAAATAATGTAACTTTTCATAAGTGGCTGTCTGGCTATTTGCCAAAAAGAAATGGAAAATATGCAGATTTACCTATGTGATCTGTACAATATTTTAGGGTATTGGGCACTGTCCTCTATTAAGCCTCTCTTCGTCACACCATATGGAAAACATTTCATGGAAGCAAATTCTATGAATTCGAAAATAAATGTTTCAGAGCAATACCTGATATTACTAAAGAAGTACCTGAGAAAGCTATGTGTAACAAGTTCATAGAAACACTTAGCTAACACAAATCACAAGCTGTACAGAACAGGTTAAACAGGAGGCAGGATGAAATTGGAGCAGAACCTCTCTCTTACTTGTCTGACAGCAGCTCTAACGACTGTATGCCATGGAGATCAGTATAAAATGTGCTGTGAAAACCTTGAAGAGAAATACAAAAGATATCAGTAACAAGAGCTATACTGTAAACTAACATGTTAAAGGAAAAATTAACTTAGCCCTAAATTTAAAGAGGGCTAAGTGCTTAAGTTATTCTGAAATTAAGGAGTCAGATAAGCAAGCATCTTTTGAGCCTTGTCATTAATGCTTACAAATAAAGCCAGGGCTGGATGATGAAGTTCTGTACAGACAAGTATAGCACTGGATTCAACACTACAAAGCTTGCCCATGATTCACGTCATTGTGCCAACATATTCTCATTTCTAGGATGAAAGGGCTCTTTTGAGATTCAGATTCTATCAAATATGCTCATATCTAGAAATACACCATTAGTAAATCAGTGAGAATAAGACAAGAAGAATGCATGGTTTCTTTTCAGTGAACACAAAATAAGCCATCCTCTGTTTTTACTGTCTCTTTTTCCTGTTAGGCAAAACCCCAACAAAATAGTAGTATCTGAGCAATGAAGACACCACTCTTCAGTATTATAGCTTAAAGGAAGGAAAGGCCCAGCTTTATTATGCTTATATTCTTATTACCATAAAAAATTATTGAGGGAACAAATTTTCCACACAGAGGAACAGTATGTTTTTCTTCTACTGTTGACCTCTATACACAAAGAAGAGCCGAGTTTATATTGAAATCCTTCATTTTTAGCATTTGCAACTAACTTTTGTAGTTATGGAAGAAGGAAATCCTTGTGGAGATCTGCTTATTTCCTGACAACCAAAGACTAGACTAAGTATGGATCCTCAATACACTTGCTGGGTTCAAGCAGAGAACCAGATCTTTTTAAGTTTCTTTCCACTGGGAAAATGCAGAAAATGTTACACAAATCAGAACCTTTTTTATGTTGGTTCTAAACAGGAAAGGGAACACTTTCAAAAGCATAACATCATTCAGGAGTCTAGTTCCTACCCCCGAATGGCACCTAATGGGAACCTCACATTCAATTGACTGCATAGTAACTTTTGGGAGCCAGATTTTTAAAGAAATTCAAGTATCTTAATACAGTGACCACCCAATTAAACTCCATGAATTCTGGACTTAGACAAAGTATTTACAAAATATAATAGACTTCTGAAAGAGTTTAACTAGTCTGGATAGTTTGCCTGCATGGCAGGGGAGAGCTCAGCTTTCCACCTGCCTATGGCGCTGGGCCACAGCATTCTGCAGGCACTGAGGTAGAGGCGACACTTCAGAAGCCACTGGCAGAAGGATGAGGTAATGGCATCATAACCTTTAAAGAAATTTCAACCCATGTATGAAGGACTACATAAAGAGTGCAAACATTACATGGACAAATGACAAAAAAAACAATTAGCAAAGCGACAATCCATAGTCATCTTAAAATTTCTACTTAAAATTTCCTTTAGGTATTTACATGAACATGGACCCTATTCAAACATAAGGTTCAGTAACTAAAATCTACACCAGAGAGCATATCCTTTAAAATGGGTCCTTCTGTAACACTGTTAGCATTCAAACACTAGTCATAAACAGTAACACAAATACAAAAAAAACCCCATTATATAACTATTACTAAGTGCATAATAAAAATATTTGCAGTATTTTTTCAGGTTTTGCAAAATGTAGCTGCCTCTAGCAAAGATTATCAGCTTCCATTTTAATGCCAGTTTATACATTATTTTTCCTAGTAAACTTCCTTTCAATATTAAATACTATGAAAGAGATACAAATAAAAATGTTTCTTTAAAATTTAAGAATTTTTTTCTGATAAGAAACTGCTGAACCAGTGCAGTTTATAGATGTTAACAAGGAGGACTGCCATGTGAGAAGCATAGAGGTATTTCCTTGAGGATCTGCAAGAAGAGTGATGAAAGTTAGCAGGCAGATCTTAGCTGGGAGATGATATCTCAGTAACAAATGATGAATGAGTGGGTGGGTGGCAGAACCAAGAACATGGTATGAAGAGATCTAAAGAGAGAAACATATAATGTGCATGTTGTAAAAAGACAATATATAATCACAGGTGAAACTCTAAGAAAGGACAATCAGAAGTGCTTTGAAGGGATACAAATCAGGCAGATTTAAGCTCATATCCAGAGAGAAGGCTGCAGAAGTAAAAGAGAGGCAGACGTGAAAAATTAACTGGCTAGATAGGTAGGAAAGACTGATCTGATCCTTCATTGCTCACTTGTGTGCCTATGGCAAGAAAGAGGGAAGCGCACCTGATACCCCTGTGTGTGGGTATCAACCTGAATTGTCTTGTAGGTATTTGACACTGGAAGAAATGTGATATACCCTAGTCAGAACTTGAGATGAAACTCACTTATCCTTAAATATTCATCTTACATCATGCACTACAAGCAAAAAGTATTCTTAATTTTAGAAAGTTTACCATGTATATGAATTGTCATAAATACAGACGGTTAGAAATTAAAATTTTTCAAAATCATATTCCATTGATACATATTCCATTGATATGTATATTCAACAACATATTCCATTGATAAAGTCATTGGTTTCATTTATAGTTCAGGAATACTATATAACACTTGACTAATTTTCCTGCTAGCAGATCAGTATCTTCAATATCTCTAATACAGACAAGCAGAAATTATGAAGAAATCATTCTTTTTCTTTTCCTTTTTGTCTCCAAAGCTCCATTGTTCTGTGTGAAAAGCTAGTAGTGCAGGTACAAGTGTACATTCTTAGTGATGAATAAACTCTAGAAATATTTTACACCTATTTTATAGGTATTGTGGGTGCATTATCAAAGAAATTCTGAAGTGAGTTACATCATTTATTATGCTACTGGGACACACTTCCTACTGTGTTCAAAATTTTTTCTATATGCAAAAGGTCATCAAGCACAATGGAATTTTGGTTTCATAAATAAAGTAAGTATTCTTCAACAAAGAATTCAATCTTCTGTTATACTTTTACTAGGCCATCAAATCTTTGATCTAGGGTGACCTTAAACAATGCCTGCAATTTTGTGTAAGGGTTGCTGAGCAATGTAAGTAAATTCATCTACTCATCATGTATGAATCCATACTGAACTGAGACAGAAAATATGAGTACTATCTGTTCCAGTTAAATTAATTTTTAATTCAGGATTCAACTGGAAAATGAATTAATAGGGTAATGACTTTTTTTGTTTGTTTAGAGACATATCTATTTGTATTAATTGTGTTAGAACTGTAATCATAAAGAAACAAGTTGAAGGAAGCATTAGTAAACAGTTTAATAGTCTAATCTTACTATTAGCTAAGTGAGATGCATAAATAAATTACAAAACCAATAATGTAAACATTATAGTTTTAAATATAGTAAATGTTATAAATTATTCTGCACTATGTTGTGTTTGTCATAATCCAAAATTGATTAAGTCATGGGTAATGCAGAAGAAAAAAAAATACCTCATAGCAGATGTTAGCCCTAATCAGAGTGGTAGAAGATTCTGCAATGGCAGGAGGCATAAAATAACCTGGGCATAATAGCAGTCACTTGTCAGGAAAGCCAAAACAATCATGGCAAAAACTGGCTTGCAAACTACACCAAAGTATCTTTTCTATTTTGGTTCTTTTTCTTTCTAAGTTGAATATGTTTAGGGTTTTTTTCATTCTATGGAATGGTAGTGAATGAAGAGATGGTACATAATAAATATTAAAAGATCTGGAGTTGCCTTAAGAGTGGTCTTGAACACAGTACTTCTTCTGAACCTTCAAAAGATCAGTCGAATTCTTACGGAGATTATTATATTCTTGTTTTGCTCCTATTACTCTTCCCACACAAGAGCAGGACTGCTGAGCAGTGAACTGGAGTCTCACTGTGCAAAGCCTTCTGGTTGCTTTCCATGGATCCTAAGTTTCACCATCAGTCTGTAGTTCACACACAACAGATTCTGATTACTCTTTGTCACTACCCTTAAAACACTCTTGCTTCATCTAAACAGCCCCACATACATCACTTAAATCCTGGTAAGGATGATGATGCCTGATTTTCTATTCCACTGAGTAACAGATGCTCTAAAAAAGATTTGGCAGCCACCTGTATAGTACAACATACACTTCCAGACGTCCCTAAGCAAAATCAGAATTATTCCAAACATTCCAAGAGCTATATGTTTTCTGTACAGTAAGCAATTATATTGATACCATACATATAAAGCACTCTATCTTAACACCAGTGTTACTGATGATGGACAAGGCAGCTGGAATGCAAACCAATACAAAATGTAGAAGGTATCATGCGGCATAAAAGCGAAGAATGGCAAGATATGTTACTCCATAGAAAGCTCTGAATAATAGATCTGTTCTTTCATCACCGCCTTTATAGCCTTCTGTTATAAAGTACACTATTTTAATCTATACCTAAAAAAACCCCCAAAACACAGTATTTAGAAAAGTATTTGTCAAATGAGACATCCGTGTTAGCTGACAGATCTTTTCATAAAAAGCGCTAATTTTAATAAACTAGTTCATCTGCAGAGAATTATGGACCATTTGACAGACACTAGAAACTACAGTTTTGGGCAGTGTAATTATTATGCTTTTACTAGAACTACAACTCAGACATCACAATACAGGTAAAAATAAATTCCAGAATAATCCAATCCTCAAAACAGAGTGGCATGACTAAGGATTGTACCATCTCCACCTTTGTGTGCCAACACAAGCATAACAGTAAACTGAAAGAGTGAATTTTAGCAGCTGTTTCTGGCTCAGACTGTGCTTAGAAGATGTCTACCAACCCACAGAAAATGGTTTCTCAGAGTGTCTAGGATCTCAGCAGATACATAAGGGTAAGTAAATTTATTTCAAGGGGTATGTATCCAGTCAGTATTTTATGCAATGACATATTCTTCAAACAAAAACCAAAAAAATCCAAACAGCTGTAACATCAGTACAAAGCACTATCAATATATAAGCAAGAAGTGTTGAGTAAGCAGGTTAAAGCCTACTAAATCGATTTAACAAGCATTTCATGGTATCATCAGCAGAATAATAACAGTCATTAATGAAGTATCTGTCCATTTTACACCTCTGGTCATATACAGTGCTTTTCAATTACGGCGATCATACAAAAAAGTACAATGCCTATGATATAACTGCTGTATATTTTCCCTTTCCCAATGACAGTACATCTACACTTTATTGAAAAGCATTTACTTAAGTTTATTGTGATAAGGTTAAAATAAATTTCATTGCTATTTTTATGTACTACTCAGCAACTAATTTGTCTTGATTAGTTGATGATGAATTCTTTACAGCATAGTTATAAATACATCTTATAAACATAAATATGCCATTTTTCATAATGAATATATGCATTGTTAAATATATGAATGTATTTTAACATCTTTTCACTGTCTGACACAACCTAATGCTGAAATATGTTTATTATTCCTTGGAAAATTATGAATCTGATCATTTCATGACTTACATTACGTAAGTCACAGAAATACAGAAATGTATCATCTCGCTGATTTTAAATAAATTCTTCAGGTTTTATCAGCAAATCTTTACACCTACTGCTTAAATATACAATGAAAATTACTTTCATTTGTTTGAGCGTATTTTCAATGATAGCAAAAGTTCTGAAGAATCACTCATGGAAAAAAAATAGAGGACCTTGAAGTAAATGTCAGCGTAAAATGAGCAGGGTAACTAGTAGGTCATTTACTAACAAGGAGAAAAATTATTTGAAGAAGAAAGGATTAAATGCAGACATATGCCACAACAAAGATAAAAAGACATCAAAATACAATGACAGGAGATAGGAAAATCCTAGTACTTTTCAGTACACTAAAGACAATAGAGATGACAGCCATATGGTCAGTATTAGCAAACATCAGCACTCGAACAGTCTCAGAAGAATACTTCTAAAGCCAGTTTTAGATATAATCCCTTCAACCCAAATTAGGGAAATCCACTACTGAGGTTTTCCATCTTTTAGCCACAACATGAAACACTAACACAATGAGCAAATAAAGCCTCTACCACCTCAGAGGGAAGCCATTTTTGAAGACATATGTTTTCATGCTATTCATTACATGCTTATCGTGACTCCACAGGGCACAGTTGCAAGGCAACTTGCTGCAAAAGCCAGGAGGCAGATGAGGCAGCAGAAGGACATGAGAGGCAGGACAGCAATACAGTATAGCACAAACAGGGAGAAGAGATCTCTGAAAGGCGAATACAGCCAAGAGGGTTTGCACCTTGGAACGTGCCTCCCTGACACTTCACTACAGACCCTCATCTTCCACCTTTAACTGACACATGCTTTTGGCTCTATTCTCGTTCCTGTAGAAAAGAGTGTGAAATACAATAGACTATTTCAATTGGAAGGGACCTGCGGTGCTCATCTAGTCCAATTGCCTGGCCGTTTCAGGCCTTACTGAAAGTTTAAGTGTATCATTAAGGACAATGTAAACACTGACAGGCTCGGGGCATCAATACCCCCCACTCTAGGAAGGCTGTTCCAGTGTCTGACTACCCATCTAGGTGAAGAAATGCTTCCTGATGTCCAGTCTGACCCTCTCCTGCCACAGCTTTGAACCATTCCCACAAGTACCATCACTGGATACTAGAAGAGATCCTGATCAGGTTGTCCCACTCTCTTGTGACTTGTAAAAGCTCCCCCCTCATTTTTCACCCTTCCAGTTGTTTAACACTAAAAAGACCAGTGGGGAGTAAAAGGGAGCAGCAGCCTGTGAGAAAGTCACACGCATGTACAAATAGGATGGAAGATTCTGAAGTCATGTTTTATTGGTTGTATTGAAGGAGTTATTCTGCTTTCCTCTAAGCTGATTTACACTCAGTGCAATCATAGCAGTGGTATGAAAAAATGTATGATAATTGCTAACCACTCATGAAAGAACATGTATTTAATTATTAAAATAAATTCTAATGGGTAATTGGTAATTTATGTATCTAGAAAATAAGTACCTACTTTACAGGCTGCTCTATTAATTTTCACTACATTAAAAGAGTAAAGTATCTGAAATACCCTATTAAGGTAACCAGAGGGCAAATTTGTCCACTCCAGTAGAAAACTTCTGTATATGTGAATATGAATATGTGAAATGTGAATCAGGAAAATTGGTTTTGCTAAGGAGTAGCACAAGGCCTTCAATGTTATAGCAATAACTAGTTATACCAGATCACAGGCCTTAACTGCCCTTGTCTGGTCTTAACTTATTTTTCCTTGCTTTTAGCTATATCTGCAAAAATTATGGGATCAACTTTTGCTGCAACTGTCTGCAAGATCATGTAACTCTTATGTTGCTTCTCCTAGCTAAAGCAGCAAGAGTACCCAAAATTCAGGCATCTACTCCACGCTTTTCAGCTTGTATAAACCCAACTGTTTATCACCTAACTTCTTTTAAGTTGAACTTTTCCTCAGCTTTCCAGTTGCATGGCTCTCCTTCACCAAAAGAAATAGTACCATATAGGGAAAAGACTATTGAACCTCAACAATCATGCTATTAGAAGCCCTAGAGATAAACAAAAAAGTAAAAGTATGGGCTAAAATAAATAAAAATAACCCTGAACAAACTCAGTATAAGGAAATCTTCCACCACCACTGACACTATTCCTGGTGAAGAAATGCAATGCTGACGACTCACTAAAGCATCCTGCCCTTGATCTAGGACCATGGATCATCAGAGAGCTGAGAAATCAGAAGGACAGAGCAGATACCTGCAGCTACTGATTTTATTGTATTACTAACGAATCTCAATAGAAATCGTAGTATTTTGATAGTGTTAGCATTGCTACAACTGGAGTAAGGATAAGCGGCTATTCTGTTTTAGTTAGATTGTTAAAACATTAGTCAAAGAAACAATAACTTCTAATTCTTGGATCCTCCTGCATGGTGTGCTATTTTTGATTCCCCATGTGAAGTTCTGTAAATAGGAGAGGATCAGTGTTTCCTCCTGGATACCAAGAACAAAATGGTAAGTGTTATAACATGATGGAACACTCCATGGAAGCAATAAAAAGAAACTCTAAACAGCTGCTTTTGGCATGCTTTAAACACATGCTACTGTTACAACAGTGGAAGTACACCGCGAAATTCAAGGTAAGAAACAAAACCAAAAGTTAATCTAGGCACCTACAGACGTTGCTGCCTGATGGTCAGTTCAGACAGTTTCTATGGCACAAAGAGCCCACGTTCACAACTTTCTCTCAGTCAATCCTTTCAAGTGTTGTTTCTCTTTCACAAGGCACAGACAGCACCAAGGCTGTCACCACAGCATACTGGACTTTCCAGACCAGTGAAATCCCAGTGCAGCAGGGAGTTCCCAGTTCCAGGGAGCTGCCCTGGCTCTCCACAACCCTGCAATGTGCACACTGCCAGTCTAAGGCTACCTATCAAAAGGGACATATCGGAGACAGGCACAAGGTCCTTTGCAAAGCAGTGGACATTTTTTGACCTGTAATTTATAACAACTAAAATATTCTCATTTTGTTAGGATGATCTGGATAATGAAAAGCCTATACTGTTCTTGTTCTGCAAACTGTTTCCCTTCCCTCCTGCATAACACTCATGGAGATGCACACAACCACATCTCTGCTGCCCCAGCTCCTCTTGAGATTCTCTAAAAAGCACTGGAGCTATCACCGACCAGGAACAATCTTGGACTAAATTTTCAGGAATGCCGTTGATTTTTATATGTACCACATGGGAATTTCATCATGCTGCAATTAACTGGATATTCATTTAAAAGTACTTAAAACATACAGGAGAAATATTTCTATCACAAGGTACCAATTTATTTTATGGACATAAAATCCTCCCAAGAGTGTCCCTAATCCACGTAATTTTTGAGTGATATTTCTAACAGAAAATTTTCATCAGCAGATATTCAAATGAGAATACACAGGTCCAACCATCCTTTTAATGAGTTCACAGTCAGAGAGCATGATACATACAGAGTGCACATACCCATTATCCTACATAAAGCTGGAAAAACTGTCCATTAAGCTGACCAGTACACACCCAGGGTTTGCAGAATTCGTTTACCGACCTGCTCTCCTGCCTGCACTGAGGGGGCTGAACATAAGGAATCTAAGGTGCAGAGCTAAGAAGGAATAACTGAATGAAGAAATAAGAGAAGCTTAAAGTATAGAAAGGTATTTGCAAAAATGCACTGGAGACTAAATATTTCCCCAAAAGATCATGGTGTGGAGTATCCAGAGAAATAGGTTGTTTAGTTTCCATCACCTGGCATTTTCAACATCCACCTGGACAGATGAAGCTTATCACAAAATACCTGATTCAGTTATGGGTACGGCAATACAGAAGATGTGACTTTTCAAAGAGCCTTATATTTCTGTAATTCAGCATATTTTTAGTATTTTATGCTGCTGAGACATTTTTATTTAGCCAAAATATGCATTTGGCTTGCTGCAATATAACACATTGCATGTACCATCACTGGACTGGAAATAAGTTAACATTGGTTTACATATGTTTGATAAATCAACACATTCATAATATGCACTTGAGAAATATCAACCTGAAACATTAAGGTATTAAGGTGTATGAAGATAGAAGTCAGCTAGTTGTTCCACAGGCAAACGACATAGATGTTCCAAATTTCTACTAAGTTCTAAGAATTCAGTAAAATCAAACTGAACAATAAAACATCTTTGGATGCCCATTTAGAGAGAGAAAGTAACTTCTACAGTTTAATAGGCTGAAGTAATAGTGCTTCCCAAACTTTCTGAAGCAACGCACTGCATCAGGGAACTGACCCTCTGACATCCCTGACTCCTGAGCCACCCCGACAGGTTCTCCTCCAGAAGCTCTGCCCACAGGCAGTCCTCACACTGAATTACCTCCAGTGCTTACTTCATAATGGTATAAATACCTTGGAAGCTTCTTAGTATTTCCTTAAAAATCACAAGTGCATATTTACAACATACAAAAATACTTCTCTCAGAAAAATTATTAAAACACAGTGAATCCAGTACTATTCCTTGCTAAGTGGCAGAGTACACAACAGAGGAAGAAAGGCAATCAAGAACCAGAAGTATTTCTCACTGTGCAGAATAATAAATGCAATTTAAAGTGCTCATGGAAAATTAATAAAGGCAAATGGACTTCAGTATAAAAGACTAATAGCAATACAGTTGCTATATACAGTATGGTAGACTTTTTTTTCCTCACAAAAATTTGAAAATAGTTACTTACTTTTCATATACTTTCTGAGGCTATTAGTGTTATTATTTTGCTCTTAATGAGTGAGGAAGTATAGCAATAACTATGCAGCATTCTTTGTCTGTGTTAGATAAAATTGTGAGGTAGCGTGTTTTAGTGTTTTAGGCTCCAATAACGCTATTGCCAAACACAAAACAGTGCTCTGCTGTTGGCTCTGCAAGTATTAGCAGCTTTTCTAATTACTCCACTGTTACAAATGCAAAACTATCACAAAGCAATGCCCACGTGTCTGTATCACAAGCTGTCCACCCTGGAGAAAACTGTAGCCTTTATACTCTGAAGACATTAAAACACCATCTACTGAGACTGAAGTATGTGTGTGGATTAACTCTTCACGCTTGCTGAAGGCTAAATAAGCCTTCAGAGAAGAAGGTATGTTCTTTTTGTTCATCATCATAATTACAGCACAAAATGTGGGACCCATGGAAGAGGGTCTACTTATGTCAAGGCAGGTTGCCTTGCTTTGTCCAAGCTTTGGGTAAGTAGCTCTGCAATTGTCCTAAAACAGGCATCTTGAGTCTCTTTTCTAGTCAGCAGAAAGCAGCACATGAAATGTAATACTTGCAAAGATGGGCAGTCCACACAGGTGAGTGATTCACAATACTGCCAAGAATAAAATAGAATCTGGTCCACGGAATATCTGCCCCCACTGCTCCCTGCTAAGCACCCAAGGAACTAATGTTAAATACGTGTACCACCACGGGATAGAATTCTGAGTCTGACAGCAGTGGTTATCATCTTTAATGTAACTTCTGAGCATTTACAGATGAGAGCACTAACGCTGACAGAAAGCTTTCAAGACTTTGCAGGGAAGTGTCCCACATTCCAGCCAGGCAGTGAGAGAAGAGGAAGTGAACTTAATTGCCACTTGGGATTTAGGAGGTTTTCAGACAAACAGCCTCATTTATTGATTAACTTCCTCTTCAGTCTGAAGGGATACACATATACATCTACAAATTCTCAGTAGAGGCTACTTTAGAACAGCAGAAGGTGTTTCTTAATGTCTTCTGATGAAGTTACTGCATGGCATTATACAAGAGCACTCTAAATGAAGGAAGAATACACCAAAAGTATGTTTTTTGGGGAAAAGCAAAGTGGTGAATTCTTTCCAAAACTCCTGAAAATTAGCATTTTTTTCCTCAAAAGCTTTTTTTACTAAAAAAAAAAAAAAAAAAAGGCAACACAAATGCAAAAGGGAAAACAAAGAGATCATTAAAGATAAAAAAGACTAGAGATCTTTCTTGGGTAGACCTACAAAATCACAGCATCATATAGAACTATATTTAAAATTTTTAGATTCCCTATATATTAGACATCCAGATACCTCAAACTCACACTATCAAATGTCAAAATAATAAAATACAAGCATTTAACTCTTGTTCTAACAAGGACTTCTGTTGTATTACTAGAACTATACTTGTACTAGAACTAGTGTATTACTGGAACTACAGACTATACAAAGATAATTTTGAATTTTTAATAAAGGTAACTAATTTAAACATTACCTCTGGCAATAGTTGATCTGAAATAATCCAAGAAACAACACAGATCTAGTAGGCACTGCTTTTAAACATATTTAACTCAGAATGTGCAAGTCAGCTAGAGCTACAATAAATTTTCTATTAAAACTGAAACATACTCAATTAAGTGAAAAAAAAGTCTTATGAAATTGTTCTGACACTTGACCACAAAAAATGCCCCCAACAAATTGCTCCCAAATCTACTCTTTGTTTTCTGTATGTTTACTTTACATTAAGTTTTCAAGGAATGTTAAATGATACAATCATATATTAGCCATGCTTAACATATACAGGAACATTCTGCTGTCTCATGAAAAAAGGATTTCCTTGTGATTCTGCTGACACAAAAAGCCCTCAGCACAACTGGTCAGTGTTACCTTCAGTAAATAAAGTAGTAAAAACCAAACAACTTGATCAACATACGTAGGAATAACAGTCAAAACCCAGGGCATCTACCGCCACCACCTGCGACTCCTCGAGCGCTTCCATCAGTGCTGCCTCTGTACAATCCTAAACATCCACTGGTCTGATTACATGACTGATGTGTCTGTCCTTGAACAGGCAGAGATCACCAGCATC
>JAWWEE010000105.1:90701918-90735138 GCA_035221455.1 Xenops minutus | reverse complement strand
GCCTATCTCACATTGGCCTTTTTAGCCACCAGCGTGCTTGTAGCAAGCGTGGGTAGAGCCCTTGTAAATCTTCGTTCACGAAACCTAGCCATATATATAGAGCACCACTGCACTCCACATGATAAAAGCAGGGTTTAATGATGGATTTCAAGACCACAATTGAAACTAAAGTCCAGTACCCTCAGCTCAATGAGAAAGTTTATCTTAGAGTATTATTTATCTTTGCGCAATGAGACAATTTACAGTTCCTTTCTACACTGTGCGATGACATTAAGACAGAAAATAGAAAGTAGTCACAATAAAAAGGCAGTTTTCCAGTTCTAACACAGGTTGATTTTTCAATTCCCAATTTTAAATGATTTTCAAAAGACTCTGATACCTATCACTAATTGATATATGTATTAATTATGTAAAATATGTTAAACCAGATTGCTCTGCGTGGATTACAGGCTAATGTCATATTAAACTCTCCCTGAGGGATTCACATCCTCTTAATCAGAAGGAAAGCAATTATTTGTGGCTCTTTTGGCACAAAGTAATTAACCAAAACTGCAGCTGGCTGAACAACAGGTTGATTGAAAGAAACAAGATTACTACATGAACAAAATCTGCTTTCTGTATGAACAACATTAAATCTCTCAGGGAAGAAAAAATTGAGAGCTCATCTCTTCACACTGATTAACTGGGACAACTAGTTTCTGCATTAAGTAATCAAGGGAGGAATGAACTGCCTAATCTGAAGTACACATTTTGTATCCTTCCACCACAGAAATGTCTAATTGCCTAAGATTTCCTATGATCACAGATCAACTTCAGCCTTTCAGGCGCTTTTCTCTTATCAGACTAAGTTTCACAACTGAGTTGTCACAACTTAGGGACATACAGCACCTTTGAGATTCTTTTTCATAACTGACTGCAACTATTCCAATTCATGAACTTAATTCATACTTATGTATGTATATGTTACGTGATGTCATTCATGTTATACTACTTCTAGATTCAGTAACTGATTTAAGGTCCAATATTCTTAGTATAAAGATAAATGTGTTAGAAATATTAGTATTGTTTCATTATGTAGGTCACAAGAGAGCAACAATGTAATATCAAGATGTTTCCAGTTTACTATTCAGGGAACAATTGTTTTTCCACAAATAATCTACAGTTACTAGAATTTCTGAAATCCAACTATTAATTCTTAAGGGTCCATTAACAAGACACTAGTATTTCTCACAAAGCTGTAACTCTGTGAAGAAGAAAAGAGATAAGCAATTTCTCTTATCTTATGGCTAGCTCAGGTCCTTCCCATTCTCTCATAAAACTCTGACAAATGACATCTTTCTTGTAATCAATCTTTACAATGATAAACATTCACAAGGTAATTTGTTGACTAGGATGCCTGCATTTTTGCATTAAAAAACAGATTGGCTCTGAGGCATTTCCTCTTGGCACTAATAGAATTTATGAAATTTAAATAATATAAAGCAGTCTTGTGCAACATATTGAACTCAAATCTGAGCACTATTTCAATGTATCAGTGGTACTGATAAGTCTAAAGAAAAACATGGTATATTTAGAGCTATTTGGAAAGACTGAATTAACATACACGTTAAACATGTCAACAACAACCAATAAGTCTCAGCGGTATGTACAATATACCTTTTAGAAAGCCTGAGTTAACAGAAGCAGACAGAGAGAACCTTTACCTGAAGAGTGAGTGACTGGCTCAATGTTTTAGGAAAACTCATGAATGCTTTTCCTATGGACTAAATTCGAATAAACTCCTTCATCCCCAAAAAGTTAATGTATGTTTATAACACAATTTTCACTTCTATCATGACCACTATTAAACATTTTCCAATTACAACTGCATTTTATGTGCTGGAACATATGCCATTTGTATTATTTATCCTGCTAACAAATTTTAGTAACAACATAGCTTCTGTAAAGACTGTCGTACATTCATTACTATGGCCTTTTGACACCACTAGGAAGTTTCAAGCAAATAAGCAGCAATGAATGGTTAAGTCAAGGCTTAAGAAGTATTCCCTGTATTTTGAGACAAAAGCCTGCCCTGAGGTTTTCTGGTCTTGTGATGGCAAGGAAAGATGCTGTGTTCCACCACCTCTGATGGGCACTGTGGTTTGTCCTAAAGCAAGAACACCAATTGCATATTGCAGGAAGAACCGTCTGGATGCTCACACAATTAATGCTTTCCAAAGACAGGAGAGTAAAGATGTCTACAATTGACTTTGATATACAACAGCCTGGGAGGCTCTGGATTCCTTAGGGTCAGTGCATCACATTAGCTCTAGGTGGGTTTATCCCATCCATTAACCTGACAGCCTCAGGTCACTTATTCTGCCCTTACCTCAATTGCTTAATCTTAAAATCCCAGCACAACCTGAGAAACCAAAGGACACCTCATCTGTCCTGAAGCTGACAGTGCAGCAGTATGCAAACCTACAGGTTTCCATGTCTTGCAATCCTTTCATGTATGTCTCAGATCTGAGTGGAATTCAGCTTCAGATTAAGATACCTAAATGCACGATTAAGATACTGGAAATGCAAGGATTTGATACAGTTACCCGAATACAGAGATTGACTACTACCCAAGACGTCAAATAGCCCATTTAGCCTCCAGCTACCCCTCCATAAAGATACCAATCTCCCACAGACCCTGTGTCATACCTGTACCTATCAGGTCTGATGATGTCTCTGATACCATGCGACATCACATTCAGATAAATGAACCAATCCCACTTTATATATCTTAACCAACAGAGATAATGAAATCAGGAAAATAGCTCAGCTCACTGAAGTGGACATTCAGCTGAATTTCTCCCCGTTCCACAGACTACATTAACTGTATCTCCATCAACTGTAATGAGCACAGAGCTTATCTTATAAACACAGGTGCCTTAGCAAAGATCTAACTGCACCCAAATGTTACACAGAGCGAGAAGAGTGTCATCCCAAACAATTCATTCTGTAAGGCAGAATGAGAATGTGCAATCCTCACTTTGCAGATTGTCCCCACTGAAAGCAGTATCCTGAGCAGGTATAAACACACCTTGTGACATTCAAACCAGTATTTCATTATGTTTTGTAAGTGCAAATCTGAGAGAACAGTGATAGAAAATTACAGCTACCCCAGCCATAGGCAGGCAGAGTCTCGACAGACCGTGCTGCATTGACAAACGCTGGCACCTAATTCAGCAGGAAATGGACATTTTAAAAGTATTATAAGGGAGGGGTTTATGGCACATGGAGATTCTGTGGCATGGTTCAGTTTTATGAAAACAATGGTCTGTTAGTTACCTCCAAGCTGTATGTTATTAAAAAAATTTAACAATTTGGGGTTTTTCCCTGAATTTATTGTAATACTTTACTGATTCAAAAAAAATATCACTTTTTTTTTTGTGGTATATATATATTTCAGAAGAAAAGTATCTTTCTGGTGTTACTCTTTTAGCCTGACTTCCACAGAGTTTCAAAATTATCTCATCTAGAAAGTCCTCGTATCCAAGTTGAAGCTTTTGATTAGTAACCTTTACTTTGGTGTATTAATATTGATTGACAAATTCCCACTCAGTTTCCTAATGTTTCAATTAATCTTAAGACATATTGCAGGACAGTTCTTCTAAGCATTCTTCTGTAAAGCAACAGTATGTTCCTGAGAGCATGATGATTTCAGTTCACTTTTCATTCTCAAATTACATTTGAGAACTTCATCCTCTTAGTGTATGAGGTAACTTTGGACAGCACCTAGCTCCAATCCTTAGATGGGAACCATTAGATTCAGAAAGTCCTTGCCTCTTTCTGGCACTAAAACCTCTAGCTATAATCAGTGTAAGATCAACTCTTCCCTGTTAAGCCCATTTCCTTCCAGTGGTCTGAATTATGTTTCACAAGCCAAGAGAATGCAGTTCTAATGAAGTCTTTGCAGTCTTTGTAATAGAAGAGGCAAAACTGTATGTTTTCCTGTTTACCTTAGAGAGAAAACAACCTTACTTTACCTTTGCACTACAAGGAACAGCACACCATTTTCTTGCAAGGAAAAACATGTTGCTACCAGCAGGGTGTTCTCCAGGCTAACTTAAAACCCTGGAATAGCTGCATTGCCATTCCTTGGTCTCCTAGATACTCAAAATTCATAAAATTTTAATAGGACTGTGGCACCACAGAACCTGAGTTATCTGCCTGCACCACTTTCACTGTTCTTGAAAAAGAGAAGTCAACCACTCCGGACACAAGAAACAGATACAGGGCACAGTCAGACTTTAGGTGGGTCGGGAAATATCCAAGCCAGCCAACTGGAACATTTTGACAGGTGGAAAACATCTCTTCATTTATTTTTCAATCATGAATCATGATGCAATGTGCTGTACTTGTTTTCTAGTCCACTGCCTTGAATTAAACAAAGATTATTAGCATAGATCCCTTTTAACATACTGAAAGACAGATTAGCCAATCTTTGCAACATTTATAAAATGTTTGTCCTTAATTTTAAGTAACACTTGTTCTTAATTTTAGCAACACACTGCAAATGAAATATAATTCTCTTCCTAATCCTATGCTGAGAAACTGGCAAGTTCATAGTTATTACAGGAAACAAACCCAAATATTTTTTTTTTCATCATAAAAAATGCATTTGTTAGCTAAAGAATTAACAGTCCTGGACAAAATCCATTTCAATTTAACTCATTTTTGTCTTCTCAGAGAAAAACACATTGTCCAGAGCTTTTACTGCAGCCCGTTCAAATTATTTGACAATTTTTAGGACTTCCTGTTCAGTGTTTCAAGTACTGTCATAGAGAAGATTTTATTCAAGGCTTCAGTTCTCAGTCTACTCAGGGTACCCTAGCAATTCTTTTCAAATCAAAAAGTCTCCTTGGAGCACGACTTTGTCTCCAAAGTGACTGCAGGAATTGGTAACTATGCAGAGAAGGATGTACAGGCACCACATCCATTCGTAGCCAGGACAGAACCACCTGAGCAGCTGTTGAGCTCTCACGTCACTTTTCTGGATCCTTTACCACATGTAGCACAGACATCTGAAAAGTGTATCCCTCCCCATAAACATCCCGGGACTGGTTTGAATACAGAGTTGTCAGTACTTGTGTCAGTTCGGACAGGTATTAATTAAGTACTCATGCCATGCCTAGTCTTCCAGATGCTATACAAATCTTGGCATAAATAATATTAGAGTGTACAGAATTATAAAATTACATCTGCAGAAACACAAACATGGAAACTTAGGCTGTATTTTTCCAATTTTGTGTTTAAGAGTGTTTTAAAACCATATGTAACAAACTTCATTATGTAAACAAAAATGACTTTTTCTCAGAAAACTGTGCTTTTGGGATGACTTTTTTAAAGTGCTATAAGACACCAAACATTGGGCATTCCACTTGACTCCTCATGAATCACCTGATCAAACCAAAACCAGACAGAAGTTATATGTTCACAGTGAACAGTTACCTGCTTTCAACACATAACTGACCTTAGCTCATAAATCATATGAATGGACAACTCTGTGGCCATCAGCAGCATTACATCTTTAGAAAGATAAGCAGAAGCTTCTGAAAAGCAAAACATTCCTATCACCACTTCCCATTACTCATTTAAAAACTCCAGAATAAGGCACAGATGCACCCTGTTTAAGGAAATCATAACCTAAAATATAGCAAAAATAAAACCATATTGGAGTGTCTGCATGTAAAGAAAGAGGGCAGAAAATTAGGAAAGTAGGAGAGAGATCATACGTGCTTTGCTTTTTAATCCACTCTTTAAAATGGCAGAAGTTCTGAATCATTTATTAAATAATACAGAGTAACTGAGGTTTTAAGAAGGCAGCAGAAAACACGGCAGTTTAGGGAAATAGGCTGGAAAGAATCACCTGAAATGCCCTCAAGAGCAAAGGCAGAAAAAAGTCATGATTGTAGTATTAAAGTTGTTTTGTTGAGAATGGAGAGGGAAACCGTATGACGAGGAAAACAGTATCATGATGTGAACTGTACAAACTTGATGGGAGAAAAAAAAAAATAAAGGAATTTGACATTGTCAACATCTTAATTTACAACAACTAAACATAATAGTGTCAACACACTTCCTCTGGCCCCAAGACCAGCTGTCACACACAACTGAAGTCTGTTTGGCAAAACTCCTCTAACCAAGGCAAATGTCAAGCTTGCACTAAACTCTGAACCACACCCAGGCCTTGTCTAGGAGAATTCCAGTTGGACTGCCCCAAAACCCTCTCAGGAAATATCCCACAAACTTAACAGTGTGGGCAGAAGTGCCAGTCCTTGTGCCTGAGTACTATCCCATTTCATTTAACACTATAGACAGAGCCTTTGTATGTGACAGGAAGAAAGGGCAAAGGACTACAGTAGAATACACACTCTCTGATTCCCTCACCACATTTCCACCTCCTACACAACCTCCCTAGCAGCGGGGTGATCCAGATCACTTTAAAGTGACACGGTTTCAGATCCTTCCATCCAAGCCTCATGTCTCTGCCAGTACAATAGGCAAACATGATCCAGTGCATGATGGCGGTCATTAAGTGTTGTGTCTTCAGTCTGTTCCACAAAATCTGCAACAATGCAATCAAACTATGTGAATTCAGTCATACATTAGGCCTTGTGTTAATCCTTATGTACAGGTACACAGCAATAACCCCCTCGGTATGTCCCTCTGCAATACCAATGTGGGACTACTTACTGAATTACAAAACGACCAGGATCCTTTCACGATCTACAAAGACAATGTAAACACGGCCACAGAGAATAACCTTTCAGCATTTGACACTTCCCAATGAAATCATCGACTGAGGCCCATGCTTCTCTGAAGTTACATACACTGAAAGAATAGCATTTTAGAAGTCCCTACTCAAACTTGTAAACAGATTACATTGATCATCAGCTTGCTTAGTCATTTCCACCTGAGATATGGAACAGTAAAATATCATTTTTCTGATCTGATAGCATTTTTTTTCGTCAGCCTTATACAGATTTAAAAGCATATATAAAGCACTCTGCAAAGGAGAGTCATCTTGATTTATTTGTTGCTAGGTATGCAATACTTAGAGAAAACGAAATTCAAGCCTCAGTTTTTTATTAAATGCCCTGTAGAGTTAATTACTTTCACAGGGTGACTACAGTTTCTAATTATTTCATTTTATAGGTTTTTAATGCACTCCTTAATTTTACAACTGTCTGCTTGTTTCATTATTTTTTGGAAAGAGTAAAAAGATACAATCAATTAATTTTCCAGAATATCTCACTAAAGCCTGTCTTCAACCACTGGAATAATCTCTCAGGGTCATGGTTGAATCACCATCATGAGGTGTTCTCAAATATGTGATTGGACAAGGTGCTCAGTAATCTCATATAGGCTCCCTTTCCCACAGAAAGTTAAACCGGATAATCTTTTGAGGTTTCTTCCAATCTGGGCTGTTCTATGGCTCTCTAACCCTCCTTTAAAATAAATTTTAGTTATTTTTTTCATACATCATTGCACGTCAGTCATGACATAGTTAACTGCATTTTGTACTTCACTGGTTCTTTATTGAATTGCCTCTGATATAATTAATATATTTTCACTTCTCATCCTTATCAAGTAAAATATTCTGACAACACATTAGTTATTTTTTGTTAGCAGTTAGTCCTATAAACATAGTTAGTCATTTAGTACTTCATCATCCACTAAATATCCACATTGAAAAATAGGCTCCTGTCCAAAAAGCCCTACCCATTAAGCCCTACCCAAATCTAGACACATCTGACTATGTCACATTTATAATCTGGAGCTTCATACAGATCTGGACAGCTGTTCCTTATCAGAAATCTCCTCACATCTAAGGAGGTTTTGCCGTAGTGCAGCTTCCTTCTTTATGACAATCAGTAGTGTTCATTAACTCCGGTCCTACTGCTACTTCAGAAGTAGACTCATCTACAATTGTTTTCAGCACAATCAGTTTTTAAACCATACCTAAGAAGTTAGGTTCCTTTCTCTATCACTATTCATTTTCTTTGCAGCTTACTACAAAGAAATCTTATCAAAGGCTTTGTGAATATCCTAGAACATTATGTCTGACAGGTAACCTTTACATACTTTACTTACTTTTTTCAGAGAACTCCAACAGGCTGAAAAAGCACACTCTTCCTTGGAGGAATTCTGATTCTTTCCTCCCATCATACTACACAAATGTGCTATTTAGTCTCTAATTATAATCTTCAGCTTACCTGAAATTCTTAAGAAAACTCCTGGACTGTAACTCACTATCTCCTGCCTGCTCCCATAAGGACAGTATGACAGTAGTGACATTGCCATCTTCTGCAACAATTACGGGTAAAGAAATACAGTGTGCTCTGCCAGTTTTCCATTTTCATAAGTGGTTTTATTCAGAGTATTTAAAATGTGCATAATGCTTTGAATACATATGACATTTCATATATACATAACAACAGGTCAAGTCTGCCCTGTGAAATTTACAGCCTAGTCAATAAAGCTATTTAGAGGAACATTATCCAGATCTAATTAATTTCTGCTTTATTTCATATGGGTATTTCTACAGAGAAATACAGTGTTATTCAGTCAGACGTTTTATGACATAATAATTTTGATTCCCACTTCAGGGAATCACAGAGAAGTGGAAGTGAAACAAAATATAAAACTAGAAAGCTGTATTATACATATATATATTTATATATGTAAACACACACCACCAATACAATCTCCTATAACATGAAAGGCTCATAACTACTTTAAGAAATACTAAGGAATTAACTAAGACAAGTAGGAAAGCATAAATACTAATAGTTGATCTTGAACTATTGTTGTTGCAAATGAGATCACATCAAAATACACTCTCAAAGCTGCTTGCTCAGTAGAGTACCATGGGAGTTTTCAAACATGTAATTCAAATGTAAGGCATAAAACGAGGATTGACTCCTTTTTATAAAGCATGAAGCTCAGACCTTATTTCCACCAAGTACTTGATGGGCCAAGAGACACACTGTACTTAGAAGTAACATTCCGGTTTTAGGGGTTTTTGGTTGCTTGCTTTTTTTTCCCCTCATTGGTATCTCTCTGGCCTACTGACATAAGAGAAAGTGGCTTGGAGCAGAAGCAAAATGCCTCTACAGGTCCCAGCAGATTAGGAAACAGTGGCCTTCTGTGGTAGTCATTCTTGGAAATGCTAGCTGCAGGGAAAGGAGCTGAAGTAGCACAGAAGAGAAATAAGCTGGCAGTTTTACCTGCAAGGAAACTAATATATATGCGACTACTGGGGAGGAACTGTTTAGGAGCAAAGAACTACAATATCTGCGTAGTTTTGCCAATATGTTACTGCTCATTGGAAGTGGATTCCACATTTTTTGCTGGTGACAGACCACTGAACTATACTACCCCAGTTTTACACCATCTGCTGTGCTATCTTTGTACAGAACTGATTTGCTGGGGGCTTTTTAGGAGCTATTTGGACAACTACTATTTTTCCATCGGGTTTTTTATGTATTCTCACACTACTTCCAGAACAAATGGTGGGAAATTGAAGTGAAAAATAAATAATTGGCTTGCTTTAGAAAAGAAACATCCATGTAGGAAAACCAGCAATCATTGACCGTGTGGAGAACACACGCTGACAAACCCCTCCTGTGTTCAAGCAGGGTAGAACTGAATGTCTGTACGAGTTAGTAAAGCTTTGGTGACAGTTAGAAATGAGAAGAAAAACACGGAATAGAGAAGCAGGTGGACAAAATGGAAGTACTATCTGTTTTATATATTTGGGTTATTTTCATACTACTAATTTTTATCACTCATCACTGCTCTCAAAATTTCAAAACAAATGTGCCTGTAGAATACAGTAGTTGTACTTGGGTAGCAAAATCACCTAGTAGGACTACTTCAGCTATGTTAACCCAGTATTATAGGTTTTCCTCTCCTTTATGCTGTAATTTGGTGGTTTAAAATATATGAAAGGCAATACCTTAGAAGAATACAACTATGAAAACCCAGTAATTCACAGGTATATTTTTGTCCTTAAGGAAGAAATTTAGATTTACTAGCAATGTGTTTCCTAACTGGTGCTACTCAGTTCTTTTACAATCTTGGCACCATAAACCAAGCTTTTATATTAAGCAGAAATTTAAGGAAACCCTACTAAGCACATTTCTGAGTAGCACAAAGGGACATTAAAGCTAATAAAATAACATCAAGAAACCCAGAGCTAATGAGTTCCTTTTTATTGCAGACTTTGTTAAAAAAAAATATTAACACAGTAAAAAAATCTTTAAAAGTGAATGATCTTGGAATAGTTTTAGGCTAAAGACTACCAAGATCAATCAGATGTTTTTCAATCAGACTGGCTGAACGTCACAGAATTTATACTAAGCTCATACAGGTAAGACATGGCAAAAAGCTCAAGCAAACAATCCTGACTAAAATTATACTTGCTCCACATAAGGCAGATCTCTCACTCTAGCGTCATCCAGGAACTGTGTATCAGCTGGCTAGTTAGGATGAACATCTTTGTATTGCTTCTTCTGCTGTCAGGAAGGCCTCTGCAAGTGGGGCCAAAGAGATTGGAATTGCTTTGTGGAAGCTGGCAACAAAGCAAGAGAAAGATAAGGAAACAGTCACAGAAATCTTTGGGGGAAAAAACAGGGTCAGGAGACACCACTGTAAGGGACTTTGAAAACTGGGAGAGAAAATGCTAACATTGCTAGTAATTATTTTTGAAAATTCAAGATGAGATATCAAAAGACTGAAAGGCTAAAATACTACCAAGATTCAACAGAGTAAAAGGAAATAATAAATCAAAATTATAAATTAGTAGTAGAAATTAATAAATTATCTGTAAATATTAGGAAGATACCAAGTAATTGCTACCTCAGACTTATTACAAATCATGGCACATCTGCTTTTGTAACAAACAGTTTCAAATTTCTAAAGACCTCTGACAATTGTTCAGCTTTTAAAACCAAATATCTTTTAGATGACCAGTGTTCATTTCTGCTGAATATAAAAAACCCTCTTGCACCAGTACTCTGGAAAGGTTATGCTGTGTCGTGCTTTCAGAGGGATGTCTGGGAAGATTTTAGTAAAATATGTTCCTTCTATTAAACCTGTATGGATAATTGTTTCAGTTGGTAAAACCTAAGGAGCAGTAACCTAAGGAGCAGTTTAACAGAACTGAACCTAGAACAATGCCTTAAAAAGGAAACAAAAAATGTAAGAGCTAGGAATTAATTCTGTTTAACTGAATAAGAGTTCTGTCAATACAGATTTAAGAAGAAATTGCACATACAGAAGATATCTAGACCTTTTGGGCAACCTATCAAGCTTTGAGTACCCCACTTAAATTTAAAAGATGACTGTGCAGTATGAAAAAAAAGTTCAAAGAGTCATACTTTCAAATCCTGCATTTTTTCTCTGAATTCCCTATCATGTAATCTCAGAATTCTAATTTTCCACCATTTTGCAGGACTTAAGAGATGATCTAAAGGGGATTTTTCAGGCTGAGGATTAAATAGAGCTTTACTACTACAGTTTGTAAAACATAAAACTGACATTTGACTTATTCGAAATGCAATTATTTTTTAGACTACTATGGACATGGGCTTATAGCTGGTACCCTTTAAAAGCTCAGGTTAAGGAGTCCATATTTATTAGTGTCATTGAGATAACTGCATTTGATTTTCTTTGCTGGCTGTAAGAACTTCCAGTAGCAATTTTATCATCTGACCTAAATGTATAAATGATTAACAAAACGTGACTTGGCAAGTGGCAGTTTAAACACTTCTTGCGGCCCATCATGCCTTAAAAGACAAGGTATGTTTTCAACATAAAATTCTTAGAGATTAAGTGCTGGCCTCCTTCCTGCAAGGAGGAATTCCAGCATAGAGAAATAAAGATACTGTCAGGGAAAAAAAAATAACAAGATCCCGAATAGGAAGAGTCTTATGCCAAACACGACCGGGCACCCGGTTGGCAAATATAATCACCACCAGAGATTAATGCAATTCTAACCTGCAGTAGTTTTAACATGAAACTATTTTTCAAGCTGCTGCACTAGGTTAACACTTACTTAGCATTGCCAAAGCCAGAGACAGAGTTCCAGTGTCAAATGAGCAGAATTCAACAACACTGATCTCATTCTAAGCAGAAAACTACATGCTGGAAGAGAGCAGAAATCCCACAAATTCCCACCAAGCAGGCAGCTACAGGTGTAGTCAGTAAACTGGGGCATTCCTCACTTCTGCTACATGGGTCATTATCTGAGCAGGAAAAAAAAGCTACAGTCACTCAGTGTTTTTGCTCTTGGTAAAACTTACACCATTCCCTTTCTGCATGCATCCACATATACTAGTAAGAGAGACCTCAACATGCATATGTTAGAGGCAGTAATGCTTTATTTGCTCTGTAGACTTGCAGCAGTCCACAGTGACCGACCCCACGAGTAGTGAACACCCTCTTTACAGTGCACACAGCAGTGCACAGGTCTCTTGGTATTTAATCCCCAAGACATTGGCCCCGAGTGGCATTACAATTTTTGTCATTTCATTTCACTCTCTGTCCTTTTGTGCTGCTTACAAAGTACCAAACTCAGTTGCCCACATTCTTGAGAGACAAACAACTTCACAGGACTGCAATAACAGACTTTTATTAGAAAGTATGCCATTTTAATCTGCCTGTTCTTTGAATGAGTATATTATCTGTAAATCTTCTATACCCCATTATTCCAAAGAGTTAATGTTCTGCTTAAGTTTTACTTACTGCTTATTCATTATTCCACCTCCAGTGAATCAGTGTGACACTGTAGCCTTGCTCCCAAGTGAAGAGAAAGAAGTACACCCTACACCAACCATGGTAACCAGACAGCCTTTAGCTGATATAAGCACACTTAAGAAAACTTTCTTCTTCTTAAAGAAAAAGCAAGTCATTTGCAGGTTACATTTCAAGATAAGATCAGATACCATACCAAATTTTAAAAAAAAAAAAAAAAAAAAAAAAAAGAAAAACCACCAAAAAATACGGTAACACTACAGACAAAGCGGTCTAAGAAGATTAGAATAAATTTGAATGCAAGAAATAAAGTGCTAAGAAAATAATGTATTCCAAAGGAGGCTGTCAGCTGAATCCAGACTACTGGTCTGAAATGGATGAGCTTTGGTGGGATGACTGTGGCTGGGCACCAGGTACCCACCAAAGCTGCTCTATCACTCCCCTCCTCAGCCGGACTGTGGACAGAAAATGTAAAAAAAGGCTCATGGGTTGGGATAAGGGAAGAGACCGATCACTCAGAAATTACTGTCACAGGCAAAAGACTTAACGTGGGGAAATTAACTGAATTTATTACAAATCAAATCAGAGCAGGACAATTGAGAAATAAAACCAAATCTTAAAAACACCATTTCCCCACCCCTCCCTTCCCCTCAGCCTTAATTTTTGTTGAGGAACACATTCAGTGCAGGTGGTTCTGTGAGCAGCTCTGGCAGAGCCCAAGGCAAAGGACAGTTTTCTTAACACTTTATTCTCGATTCTCTCTCTCCTCCACCCATCAGAAGTGCAGGAGATTGGAGTCAGTTCATTTACACATCATCTCTGCTGCTCCTTCCTCAAGGGAAGAACTCATGTTCTTCCCATGTTCTGGCGTATGGTACTTCCCATGGGAGAAAGTCCTCCATGAACGTCTTTAACACAGGTCAATCCCACAGGCTGCAGTTCTTACAGACAGCACCAGTATGCATCCCTTCCACAAAGTGCAGTCCTTCGGGAACAGACTGCTTCAGTGTGGATCCCTGTGAAGTCACGAGTCCTGAGAGCACATTGAGAGCAAATGTGCTCCTCTCTACATGGGGCCACAGGTCCTGCCAGAAGCCTGGTCTGGCATGAGCTTCCCACAGGATCAGAGACTCTTCGGGCATCCACCTGCTCCAGTGTGGGGTCCCACAGGCTGCAGGTGGATCTGTGCTCCTCTGTGGACCTCCATAGGCTGCAGGGGCACAGCCTGTCTCACTGTAATCTTTACTATGGGCTGCAGGGGAATCTGCTCTGGCACCTGGAGCACCCTCCATCCACTCCTTTTTTCTGACATTGAGGTCTGCAGAGTTGCTTCTCTCACATTCTCACTCCTTTCTCCTGCTGCACTTGTGCAGTTTCCCCCCACCTCCTTCTAAAATACGTTATCCCAGAGGCACTACTGTGGCTGCTGATGGGCTTTGCCTTGCCCAGCAGCAGGTCCGTCCTAGAGCCAGTTGGCTTTGGTTCTGCTGGACATGGGGGAAGCTTCTGGCAGGTTCTCAGAGAAGTCAGCCCTGCAGCTAAACCCTGCTACTAAAACCCTGCTACAGAAACCCAACGCATTAGCACTTTAAAAAAATCCAGAAAAAATCTTTTATGAAAAGGAGAATATATGAAAAAAAAGAATCTACAGGAAATGGTTACTGTGAAAGTAGGATTTTAACTATTAGACAAAGATGTATTATTAAAAACTCAGGAAGAACAGGTGCTGTAAAATTAAGCACACACAGACTCCCACTGTTTTACTTGTCAGACTAACCTTCTTAACTCCATTAACAATACACAGATCATAAACAAGGAAAAAAAGTCCACTCACCTTCACGTTATTAACATGCATGTTCTCCCTATTCTTTTTCCTTAATACACTCATATTTGGAATCCATACAGAGGTACATCATCATCTGGATGGTGGGACAGTGCTCCCTCAGTAAGTTTCTAAATAATACAGAAGTGGGAGGAGCAACTGATACACCAAAGGGTTGTGCTGCCTTTCAGAGGGACTCCAGCATCCCAGAGAAACGCAGCAACATGAACCTCACAGTTCAACAAGCGGAAGTGCCAAGTCCTGTACCTGGAATAACCCCATGCAGCCATACAAGCTGGAGGCCAAACAGCTGGAAAGCGGCTTTGCAAAACAAAATGTACTGGTTCTAGCAGACACCAAGCTGACCATGAGTTAGCAATGTGGCCTTGCAGCAAAGGTGGCCAGCAGACTCCTGGGCTATAAAAGAAGGAGGAGCATTGCCAGCAGACTGAGGAGATCTTTCCCCTCTGCTCATTACTGGTGTGGCCAAATCTAGAGTGTTGTGCCCCGTCCCAGACTACACAGTACAAGGAGAGACAGAGACATACTGGAAAGTTCTACAAAAGGTCATAAGGGCCATTAAGGGACTGGCAGATCTCACAAAAGAGGACAGGCTGAGAAAGCTGAGACTGTTTAGCCTAGAGAAGACAAAAGTTCAGAAAGCAATCTCAGCAAAGTAATAAATAGCTGAAGGAAGGGTGTAACCCAGACTCTTCTCTGTGGTATCCACCAAGGCATAGACTTTCATCGGAAGCTTCCATGAAGGATAAAGGAGCCAATCGGGAGTTTTTCCAGAACACTGTCCTGGAAACACAAAAAGAGTTCATCACCTTTAAAGGTAAGGGAAGTAGGCAGAACAAAAGACCCCCTTGGCTTAACCGTGAGCTTCTGAGTCTGCTCAAAACCAAGAGAAGCATACCAGGATGGAAAAGCAGTGCAGAGATGCAGTTCAAAATGAAAAAGGTCAGCCCAAATTGAAATTGTCTGGAGATGTTAAAAACTACAAGAAAGGGTTCTTCAGTTACATGAACAGAAGGAAGTAAAAAACACGGTCTTTACATGAATATACACTAGCATGGCAAGATGCATTTCAGAACTCTTCTTGCTGTTGATGCAAATAATTTTTCTCTTGCAGCTTCCATCACATTACCCTAAAATACACGTTAACAACCGCCCTGCTTCTTAATCTTCCTGAAGCTCTATTTTTGTCCCTAGACTTTGCTGCCACTACTATCTTTTGTAGACCTTTTTTATTGTAAAAAGCCATATTAGGATCCCTCCTCCCCTATTCCTCAACTTTCTCACTTGTTCTCTTTTTCTCTTGTAATTTAATTCAGCTATATGCTGTCTTGCTTTTACTTCCTTCATGCTTGTACTCTTACACTATCTTCCACTTCAATTATTTCAAGCTTAATTCTCTAGCTTGTCTCCTATCTGTCTTACCTTACTTCTTCTACTAACCCAACCTGTAGCAGTTGTTTAATGATTACTCAGACAATCCCCCTACTGTCATTCTGCACCTTTGACTACCAATCAAGGGGCTTGAGGTTTTGTAGATTTTTCTTTAAACAGTGTTTATTCACACAATTCAATTCACATGGACTTACTTGCTCTTCAGGGCATTCATTCAGCTAAGCTCTGGTGCCTTAGAAACATGCTGGTTTTCTCTGTTCAAAAATTTTTGTTTCCCAATTAGGAAACTGATAAAATCCAGCCCAGTCTCCCTTCTTTTCCTACTGTCCTGTTAATACATTATCAGTTTTCTTTTCTGGGACCTTATAAATTAATAACCTGAATACATCAGCATTTATTCAACAGGATGCTGTGTTTAAAAGTGCATTGGATAAGCATGCAGGTTGTTACTGCACCTTTGCTTAATTTTCTAAGGTTGTGAAATTATTACCTCATCTCTGAAAATATGAGTAAGAAGAATGATGAAAGAGTGATTAAGATACATGTTTTACAACAACATGATTGAAGTTTGTTGATGTCAAAATACCATGTGTGAGTGTACTAAAGGTAGAATAAAGTCAGAAGTGTGCAGAAGCAGCTTGCAATTTAATTAAAAAAGAAATGTCTAGAAAAACACAACTGTTGTCGCAAGAGCAATGACTGGATTATTTTGCAACACAAAGAACCTGTGCAGTCTAGATCCTGCTATGAGGGCAGGAAGGCCTTGCTATCCAGGCCGGGATGCACTGGTTACTGGATGGTACACTTGCAGAGATAATCAAGAACAACTTCCAAATATATTTACCGAGAGAAGAGATGCAGAAATTATGGGTTCAATACTTAACTGGAAAAGACCAAAGGTTACCAAGCAAACAGACCTATTAGAGATGGCAATGGAAAGCACATTCATGGGAATGTCCACAGGGAAGAGATCAACTGAACTGAAACTTTGAATGAGCAGGTAACATGAACAGTGGCATTTGCATAGGAGGCATCTCCTGGACAGAATTCAAAACTTTCTGATGGCATTTACAGGCAACTGTGTTTTGCAGTAATCAGTTTCCTGACCAACAACAAGTGATAAAAACATTTATATGTACTCAACACTACATTCACACAGCACCTCACACTTGCCTCCTAGAGCTTATAATCTAAGTGAGACAACGGCATCACGTGATACAGGGAAAACACAAGAATTACAAAAAAAAAAAACCAATGAAAAGAAAGCAAACATTAATTAAGAACTTTCAGGTGCAAGATCCTCACTAAAAGGTGGAAAAGACTGAGTGACTTATTATCCACATGTACATACACAGTAGGACTTTTTCCCCCTCTGTCCACTATACAGTGTAAGTAACAGTACACCCAATTCCTGGGAAGAAAGCACTAGAGGACTTTTGTACCCAACAGGGCCATTCAGTGAGGAACCATCAGACAGATCATACGCAGAAAAGATGGTTAATGGGCATGGGATATTCAACCACTTTAAATGAAGCAGTACCAATAACCAAAGAGATTATGTATTTCAGCCTCTAAAGAATACTTTTGTTCACTAGCAGCAATTATACCTCAAACGTGTCTTCCCAGATTTTCTCAAAAAGGCACATGTTGCATCATCACTCAGTTTGATGTTCAGGCAATTTACTAACAGCATAACGTTACTTCCAAAGTTCCACAGACAGTAGACTTGAACATAAGTTATGACTTGATTCATGCACAAAAGAACAATCTTAGAAGTTAACTTTGAACTCTGAACTGGACATCAATACCCATGTTTCCTAACGACTAGCTCACTTGTAAAGTGGTACAAAACAGCTGAAAGATATTCCTTTAGGAATGAACCCAAATGGACATCAAACAGTTGACTTTTTTCCCCTGTGCAGTTGTCAAGTACTTTTCTTAAAGTGATAGGAATAATGTTATGGTACCTGAGGTTAGCTTGCACCTGAAAACTATTTTTTAAAGGTCTCCAATAAATTGTTACTGTAAAATGATACTATTTTTCTTTCAGAATAACTCTTACCCACAGTAAGATCATTATCTCGGCAGTACTGAGACTTGCCTCTGGACCAAACATCCTCTCCCAGTCCACAGACCTCAGGCTATAAACATTTCAATCATGAGAGATGGGGAAGTTTTAGAATGCTGAGGTCATGAGATTATAATAGCCTTTACACTACTCAACATTCAAATGAGGGACTAAATTCCTGAGGGTCTTCTGCCAGTTAGATGAAAAAGCACCCTATGGAATACTGCGGGCAATAGAGATGTCTCATGGTTATGAGATAGTTTTACCTGAATTCTCTCACTTCCTTCATGGAAAGAAATGGATAGCAAACTGCTGTCTGGACTGAAAGCTTCCAGAACAAACACTGGGTGACACTGAAATTGTAATGGTTGAAGTTACATCCTCTAATAATGAAGTAATGAGCAAAGTTTTAAAAAAGTATCCAAAACTTCGTGTCTTGGCAAGTGATCAGCTCAAAAATACTTTAGTCTTTCAAAAATCTAAAATCACACTTTAGTATCACTGGCAGCAAGATGCACAAACTGTAGTTGAAGGCAGAAGAAGTGTAATGTAGATACTCAGCAGTTTTAGAGTTAAGAGAACATGCTTTTACTAAACAGTTTTGTCTTATTTAGCAAAAACATGTATAAGTAATAAATCATAATAGAAGAATTACTTAATTTTCCAACAAAGGGATAGGATAACATTATTAATATTATTTTTGTTATGCTTTGGGAAAGACACGTTGTCCTATGTCTCTACCTGTTGGCAGAGACCCCAGGAGTCACCTGTGCAATACAATCAGGAGTCAATAATGTATTTTTGGAGACTGTTGAAAAAATACGCAATTTTCAATTGAGCAGCAAAAAGGAAAAAACTTGCCCAAAATACCTTGTTTACTTCCTCTCATTCACACCTTATATTTTTTACCCAAATCCCAATACTCAGTGGAGTGTTCCTCCAAGGAACATTTATGTTTGAGCTCAGGAAAGTAACAAAATACTCTCAAAGCAAAACCCCACAGCATTCAAGTGTGGTTCCATTTATTTTCCCTGACAAACTATATTGTGGACTAGCAAAGTATAAAACGCAACTTAAAAAGTACATATTAGATTTACCTATTGTTATTCTGATTTTAAAAAGAACAAACACTTCTACTAAATACTGCAATGTGATAAATGAAAAACAGATCAAATATTCAAATTCAAACAGAAAACTAGCTTTAGCAGAGCAGGAAATCACTCTTAATGGTGTGACTGAAATTTCACATTTTGCTCTGCATCACCTTTTTCTTTAAAAATTTAGTATTGTAAATTCTATTCCCAGCGTATGGGTAGCCTCAACCAAATCCCCCCGCAATGCTGCTGGCTATGAGGAGAACTACTTGGGACAGTAATTTAGCATAGATCAGCCATTTAACTCCTGAGTCTAGTCTCAGTTTTTGGCACAGTTTTTCTTCATGCACAAACCCCTCACATACAGCTAAAATGTCCAATGGTAAACTTCTTCCTTACTGCACTGGAGTGACATCTGACAAATCTGACACAAGAGACATTCAACCAGGCTTTCACTGACTTTCCTCCTGAGGAATTTTAGTGGCGTATTTTAGAAAAGGTTAATTTTTTCCCCTCTTAATTTTACCAGAAAGCTTCAGATTTTCTTATCTGTGCTTTCTGTTCTGAGCTAAGCAACATCTGAACTCATTATTTTTATTTGACATTCATTATCTTCTTAAATACTGTCATACTTAATTCCACCATTCCTAGACTCTATAAGAACTTGGCACTTTCTATAGTACAAGAAAAACATCAAACAATTTTGAAGTAGGTTTCTTGACATAAAATGTCAGTGAGGTAATGGCCCCCAAAACCCACACTGAGAAGCTCCTGACATTTGTAATAGTTTTCATTTAACCCAAAAGAAAGAAAACATGAAGCTACTAAAAATAATTAAGAAAAATAAATGCCATTTATATTTTTCTACTGTGTTTTAAAGAAGATGGACAATGTAGAGCCATGTGAACATTACCTAATAATGAAGAACACTTTTTTCAAAAGTATGAGGACTAACCATTGTAGGGGAAGAGAGAAACTGAAATTCAAATACAGGGAAAGATGCTCAGGAAGAAAAAAAAAGAAAAACCAAACAAAAACAAACCTGCTGAAGACTTCATAGTAAGTTTCAATGAAACATCTTGAATTTGGTACATGAACAAATCCAAACTTGGGATTCTAGCTACAAGAAGGTGCTCTATAAAGAAACCAAATCTCATATTGAAGGAGATTGGAAGTTAAGCAAAAGATCATGGAGCTCCCATGCTGCAGCAAACCCCAGTCCAAGGTGCAATACACAGGGGACATTGGTATGCCCTGGGAAGATCCATTTTTATGAGGCTGAAGATAATAAAATTTAGATAAATTACACAAAACTCCAAGGATTTGGAACATTCCTAGAAAGAGTTGGAGAGCTGGTTTAAGACTCTAGAAACAAATGCAGGATGTTCTGGTGAAAAATTAGCATAGCAAATTGAACAGAGATCACTGTAAGAAAGAGACAATAACTAAGCTGAGTGCCCCACAAGATAAATGGAAAGATACAAAGGCACCATGGGATAGTGAACAGTGTAACAAAATCCCATCCTATCCAGATGTCTGAAGCAACTAATGATGACTACTCCTCTCCAAAGCACACAACAAGCAATTCTAAATATTGAATAATGAGACAAGAAATTATTTAATAGAACAAAAATTTCTAAGTATTCAGGAATAAACATGACCAAAATGACCTTTCAACATCTTAGAGGGACTGAAATATCTGCAACAGTTTAAGAGCCAACAGCTTCTGTATTATGGGTGTAATGAAAACAAATTGTTACTCTATGTAAACAAAATACAATACAAGAGACAAGTATCAAACGAGATGGTGCTCTTATTTGAGCCAGAAGTGACCATAAATCAGTTTGGAAAGATCTGGCAGTTACAATTCCTCAAAATTTGAGGAAAAACAGAGTCATATAAAATCCATAAATAATGTGGTTTCACATAGAACAGAAACTGCCAGTGTTACTGAAGAGAAGAATGCTTATCTCAAGAAGGCTGGCAGAATAAATTTCCACCTGCTATATTAAGGTAAACCGTGAAGGCCAAGCCCTGCACGGACTTTGGACAAAGCCCTTGGTACAAAAGAAAATTTTGGTTCAAGTTGCCAAGATTGCTATTTCTCAAGAAATATGCTAAAAGACATACAAAAACATCACCATGACTACAGATTATGAAGCAACCTTTAAAATTTATGAAACTAATATTTATATTGAGGAAACCACTAAGGCTTGTAGCCTGTGTCAAAATAAAGTCAAACGGAAGGAAAACACTCTTATTGTTGTCATACGAAACATCATCTATCTGAAATGTCATGGACGAAATTTTTATTACATTGAATGGGGAGGTGGTAAAGGGCCAGGAGAAATCAAACCATAAAGTTGTAAGACTGCGGTTGGGTTTTTTCCCAAATGACTGTTCTCCCTTTTCTAAAATAACCTAATGCATAATACAATCCTGCATATCAATTTTATTAGCTTATTAATCTCCCTATCTGATGTAAGATGTTCTGCAGTAATCCACAGTTCAGTGCTTTTATTTAAGTGACATATAGGAAAGTATGCTTTAAGATGGATCTCAAATAGTCAGCAACCCCAACTTAAAAAAGTGCAAAAAATTATATTAAAATAAAGGTATGGCTCTTAAAATTGTTCTACACTTTGATTCTGATCCACTGTTAAGGAATTGTACAAATCATGAAGAAATTGTCAACAGAAATGCACACTGCCAGAAATTAATGCAGAAAACTATCCCCAGGGATATTAATTTATATAAGGAAAGAAAAGTGATCAAACACCACAATCGGACTTGGAACGCTAGATACAGTCAATATTTCAGTTAAGTCAAACCCATGAAGTCTGTCCTTAAGTCCCAGCTCTGGTCTTCATCCAGCTGCATGCTGGGACAAGTCTGCAACACACAGCAACACTTCTCTGTATGACAAATCCTGCTTTTCTTGAGAAACAGACGCATGGGAGAGGGAAGAGAGTTGTACTACACTCCAAGAGGTGGGCTAACCTGTACAACCAGGGGAAATCAGACTGCAGTGCTTACACTGGAATACACCTGCCCCACAAGCAAGATGCAAGCAGCACGTATCTAAAAGTCAATGCTAGCAACTGCAAGACAAAGATTTTACCTCAGATTTCAATTAGGTCACATATTTCATGCCTCTGATAGCTAGAGTAGGCTGCTGGAGGTGGAAATAACCTTATTGCATTGTATCTTTTCCTAATTTGCACTCCAATTCTTTGTTTTAAAGCAGTGAATGCACCTGAACTACCCTTTACTGTGTAACAGTTCAAGTGCTAAAGCTGGCCAGAAAAGCGTTAAAACGAACTCATTGTCACATAGCCTTCCAATGTCTTAAAAAATGTATATATATTTTTAAATCACATATTTATTACATAAAATGGGAAAATTAATGTTAATTGAAACTTAAATGACCCAATTAGTCATTCCAATTGCTTTCTTTCACCATGAAAGCCAGCCAGATGCAAAATCCAGTATTACAGCAAAACAATTTTACCTCAGACTTGCCAATCAAGACTACTTTTTTCATCCACGGCTTCATGCAATCATTTTACTATTTGCTGTTTACAGCTATTTTTATCATTTCCAAAATTTTTGTTTCAGTTTATGTATCACAGGGAAGTCACTTCTACAGAGGTCAGATTGCGAATCGGTGCTCCCATCACAGTGAGGGCTGCTCTATCACTTGCAGCCTCCACAACTGAACACTTTCTCCATAGAGTCTCAGCACATCTAACCTCTCTCCTGTGCAACCCCAAAAGGCTGAATAAAATGTTCATCATCATCATCATCTCATCCTTGGCCTGAGAACTTCTTAAGTAATTCTACCTGATACAAATAGAAGTCTAAGTTCACAGCTCCTACCACTAGTACACTCCAAAGATTGCAGGCTCTATCATATAAAGAAAGAAGGAAACTCTAAAACATAATCTGTTCGACCTTACAATACTACCATTTAAAATAAAAAGCATAATTAAAACTAGTAACTGGCTAACCATGTAATCCAAAAGGACTGTAAATATCTCAAGGACAGGGAAGATCTCAGGTGCTGCTTAGTATAAAACTGGGAGAATCTCTGCAAAACAGATTGTTGTATTTGATTACTGCACAATTTAATACATATATATATATGGCAGATACCTACAGTGCATCTCTGAACACATGAAATACAACAGTACCAAATTTTGTAACTCTTAACAGAAGCTTTTCAGAAAGAGTTGAATTTCATTTTAATTTTTCTTAAGTGAACAAACAGTATTTTCAAATGCTTACCAGCCCCTACTTTTATCTACCCATTTTAATTGAATAAAACTGAACTAAAAGTTTCCAGAAGTCCTTATTAAATGTTCAGTGTCTTGTGCTTTCATCAGTTTCTTATAGCTAAAGTAACTGAATATTTTTCACCTGTCAAATCAGTATTTTCTTCAACTTAATTATTTCATCTTGTTCTCTGGATCCTCTTCTGTACTGCTATTCCTCCACTTCCCTTAAAATCTTCCCCTTATTTTATTCTCCTTTTTCCGCCTTTCCTCCATTTTCCCCACTCTTCGTTCTCTCCATTCTACTCTATCATTATTAAAAAAAAAAAATAAATAAAAATAAAAAATTAAAGGCTGTGAGAAGGGAGAGAGTTGAATTGTCAAGAACCAGAAAGTTGCAGCCAAAAGTTGGCATTAATGTCTAATTATTTTCTGTTTATTTCCAAATCAGGTCATCTTAGTGTGTTTGGATGGATGCAGAATCACATCAAGTTCCTGCTTTGTATCTAAACAAAAGCTGCTCCATTTCACTTTCTCATGAAGACATCTCCTTCTACTTCCACCACAAGAAGCACTTGGATAGCTGACAGTACAAACACTCCTTATTAAAAATAAAAAAAAAGGCATTTTATCAAAATATTTCTAGCAAAAAACTTTAGCTCCCTTCTCCCTTGCATCTGATATATCATTTCAGATTAATCACACACTTCGGAGCAGCAAGAGTATTTTCATGCTGAACAGATGGTTTGTGTGTTCTAACAAGCTGGTACTGTATGAACACCTTTTTGTCATGCAAAACTCACCATTAATTATTGTATATACAGGTTACCTCCCAGTTTAATCTTCTGGAAAAAAGAAGAATAATGAAATAGGTAACATGAGCACCTGTTTTCCCACATTCCCTGATGACCCAGATCCCTTTGCTTTTTCACTCATCAGTAGAACACTTCTCTTTGCACAACCTGATCCTTTGGTGTTTACACTAAACCATTTGCAGTAACCAAAGAACAAACCAACCACTACAGTAACAGCAGCAACAGCATCTGGAAGACCTCTAACAAATCAAATAGAATAAATTACAGGGCATTCTGCAATGGTGTTTTTACAAAAACAGAATGATCTTGTTAAATAGGAGCGTGTAGAATCAAGAAAAAGAGTCCATGCAATATAAGAATTGAGTGTGACAGATTACCCGCTAATGGTTTTTGAGCATAACAATAAATTGATATAAATCATATTTACCTGGATTTGTAAGTATGAGGACATTATTTCAAATTTAACAATGGGCTAAATCCTACTACTTTGCATACGAGTACTAGTAAAATAATGCAAATATGTATCTGTGCAAAAGCTCATCTGTAAATTAGCACTACAGTCCTATGGAAGTACCAGGATAATAAGCATCATTTACCAAAATTAACTCTCCATTTTCCTATTGAACAACTATCTGAAGACAGGGAGGAGAAAGGTCTCTCGGAATTATTCATTCATTATTCATTCAGTTTTTTAATTTATCCCACAAACATCAACAGAAGAGGCAATCACTTAAGTTTGGTGCTTCCTCCTTTCAACAGAACTGGAGAGAAATCAGTTTTAGTTGGAAACGGGAAAGTCAGGGAATCAGCTTCATAGCTGCAGCAAATGAGCATAGTCCTAAGTATTTAGGAAGAACAAAGTCTCGCTCTTTTCCTGGCTAGAGCTCACACAGACAACACCAAAAAGTTCTTTCCAGATTCTCAAAAAAGACAAAATGCAAGAAACAAGTTTGCTTAGAGATAGTCAGAAAAATCAGCAAGATGAGCCTACATTACCACAAATAAGAAGTATAAAAATTTACACTGTGAGAGATAAGTTAACTCAACATTTCAATGCCAAGAACCCATGTTAGAACATACACACACAGTCCTTGATTTCATGGCAAGTTCTCTTAACTCCAAGCATTGGAAAGAGAGCTTTGAAACATACATTTGAATCCTAGGGAACATTAAACTAGGGGAATATGTTTTCTTTGTTTTCTTTCTCCAGTGCTCACACCTCCTAGAAAAACTATTTTCCTTCTGATTCACAGTGCTGATCTTTGGAAGTTGACTGATTATGAGCCAGGGGTCTTGATCCCTGTTTTTACTTTTGTTGAAGACACGTGTCTTCACATGAAAATCTAAATTGCTTCAAATATAAAACAAGTAGAACTTTTTTTCCAGATCTAACAGAGAGTTAAAAGGAGGAATGCAGACTTGAATGAATCTATTACAGACTAGCATGAAGTATTACTTTTTTCAATAGTTACATCACTTGCCAGAATTCGAAGAGCTTTATGAATCAAAAGCTTTTGAGGGTTACATCTTTCAGTGTAACCCTTACAACAAGAAAGAGATGCTGGGAGTATCTAACGAACACTTCAGCAGGTGCAGAGAAATTCTAGAACACCAGTGACCCACTCTGTGCCTTTCAGCCTTTGCATCATGCTAACCCAAGAACAACAAACAGGAATGCGCAGTGCAGGCAGAGCATCTGAAGTTCTTAAGAGTCTTGGGTTATATGACATACAGCCACTTATGACCATCAAAACTGTGTATCATCTTAATTAAACATGGATGATCTTCAATATTACCATATTCACATTAAGTTTCAATTGATAATTTTTTGCAGTATTCAAACTGAAAAATTCCCTTTCAACAGCAAAGTTGTGAAATCAGGAAGAGGCATAAGTTTTTGCAGGAGGGTTTTTTGAGGGGTTTGGAGGTTTTTAATCTGTTGAAAGTCTTAGATATTCTTCTTCACAGTTTTTATTAGTTCCAGCCCTTTTTAGAGTAAGGAAATAGTTGTACTCATTTTACTCATTTCCAGCAGGATTCTAATTAAAATATGACAGGATTTACAGAGGATTGTAATAACCAGGATTATTTTTGCCTGCAAATTTAAAAAGAATAATTTCATATTAAAAGTAACAAGAATAATACAGATTTCTTATAAAGCTCTTTTCACTTAGAAATCTCAAAGATTAGAATGAAATTCAGCATTAGTCTACACCTAATTGTGTAGAGATGGGAGTTTTAGAATGCAATCGTTGAAAGTACATAATATAAAGAAGAAACAAGTCAAAACTCTATGTACACTATGTACCTCAGATCTTTACACAAGTATTAAGGTTTTCCATTTCTCTGGTCAGACTGTACAGTCCTTATTTGTTTATACAGCCAAAGACTAAACTGCAGCATCAGTAAAGTTCCATTCTTTACACACTTGATTTTAAAAACTGCTTCCTTGCTTATTCTGATACAGTGCACTGATGCCCATCCAAGGGCCAAAAAAACAAAGGTGAACAAAACACGAATGCACACCTTAGCATTGCTTAGAAGAATCCACCTGCAAACCAGCTTTTTCCTATCATGTCTTCTTTCAAATTCTTCATGAAAACACTTTTCCTATTATTTATTCTCAAAATATTTTAAAGAAAAATATATATTCTCACATCCGCTCATGAGGACACTGAAATTTCCTTCACGTTCAGTAGTTTGTTGGAGAAAAGAGATTTAAATTGAAATAGTTAAAAAATGCTTGTTTTTGAAAAGGCACTTCTTACCCTGAAGTGGCAGGTAACTGCACTGACCCTGCCGATCAAGAAAACAACTGCTCCATATAAGAAGTATGTTTAGCCCACAGTACAGCTGCAAGGCACAAAAAGGCACAATGTATTCCTGTTTTATTAGCATTTGGGTGAGGAACTACCAAACAAGCAGGTACATTTACACCTTCTAAAATAAGACCCAACATATCTCGCACTTTGAGCCTGAAACGCACATCCTCACGTGTTATGGAGGAACTGTTTCGCTCTCATGGCTCTGCTTTGGTGGCAGATGTCCACTCTTTATTAGGATTCATGCACTGGTCACTACTGATCATAAGAGATTTTACAGACTACTGAATTGCCCAGCGTGCTCCAACAAATCTGCTTGTCAGTATATACTGTCTGCATATTGCCAAAAGGAGAAAAGTATGCATCCAATGAACAAGAATTTGAGATATGTGTTGGGCCAGACTAGCCCCTTCCCAGAAGGTGTCAGGATAAGAAGCTCTATTTTGGCATGTGGAGCCCAATTATGCCACCTCCTGGTTAGGAATGGCCACTCTATTCTACACATTACACAGGTATTCAGCAATTGGGAAGTTAACAGTTGACTGGAATTTTCTACTCAGACGTCCAGGTATTCTGCTTTCTCTTGGTACTGACTGCAAATATTACCAACTTTACAAATACTTGAGTTTAAAAATATCTACTCGGAGACATTGAGGAAGAAAGATGGACAATAGCTGCTCTCTGAATGAATACACAAATGAGACTAAATATGACAAATTTACTAAAACAATTCCCAGGACAAATAAAAAGTATTCTTCTCCTTCCAAGGAAAACATTCACATTGCCAAAAAACAGCACACTTGGCTGATGAGGCTCTGGGCATCCAGATAAGCCTCAGCAAACGCCTTAGATGTTCCCTTAAACAGGTGGTACTAAATTCTGCTATTTGCACTCAATCGCACCTTAAGCAGCTCCAGCAATTCGAATAGCACCATTTAAAGAGCGAAACACCTTCTTTTTTAGACAAGGGTATCAGAACCTAACCTTCACTTACTGCACTTATATTGATGCCTCTTTGAGAAACAATTTCCTGTGTTTCAAAGTACATGCCTTTTAAGATCACAGATCAAATGGTCCTAGGTTACTTCAGATGTCTGAAAGGGAGTTTTATTTTTTTAATTATTTTAAACCACATCTATCTTTTTTCTCTCCTCTTAAATAAGCCTGCCTTTAATGACTAAAAAGTTGGGGACAATATAAATGCAACAGTTGCTTTGTTACACCCCTTCTAATATTATACAGTATTTTGTTTTCCCTAAATCAAGTTATCACTTGGGATCTATCCGCATTACATTCTGCAAGGCAAAAAGCACTTCCTAGAGTTATGAACGCATCATGTTATGTCACATCATGACAAAAAAAAAAATCACCTTTAACACACATATAAAAAGCAAAACGCAGTCAGTTCTAACACCTGCAGTATATTCTACTGGTTTTCACAATTACAAACCTATGGGCTATATCAGTCAATATATCATATTTATATTACAAGGACTGCCTGATAGCCCACTAATGGCAACAGAAAGATTCCCATTAACTGTAGAGAGCTTTGAACCAAGTCTGGAACACACTAGCACATCACTACTTTATAGAAATCATATGTCTCTTGCATTCACCTGGAGTTCATACTTTTTATTGAAAAGGCTCCAAATTATCGAAGTATAAATCTAGTTTCTAGTGAAATCAAGATATCCAAAATACAGGCTCTAAATATTAGTGTGTTTCCTGAGTCAATCTACTGGTTATTTACACTGCATTTCTTGAGACAGCAAAGCAAACAATGATTAATACCAACTATTTTGTGAGCACAGATTTCTTCTCACCTGATGTAAACATCAGGAAAGAAAGAAACAATAAGCAGAAAAGTGACCATTCACACATTAATGTTAATGTATGTATTTACATTAACATTTTACATTAATCTTATTCTAATCCAAAGGCTTGTTTAGACAAGTAAATTAATTAATTTGGACACATATTTTCACAAGTGGTCTTCAATGAATAATTTGATATAAATTAAAAAGTATCAGAGGCTTGACTTTAGCAGGTCATAGGCCTGACCCACTGCCTTTCACATCTATGGCTAAGGATATGATTGTCATATACTGGTTTTCCAAGACAAATAATTTTTATATAGCAACCTTATTATTATCCCAAGCTTCCAATAGAAACATACACTTATGAACTAAAGCTGCCTTCCTCTAAAAAAGGCTACTGAATCTCCAATAGTCCAGAGAAATCCAAAACCCACATAAGCCAATATGCTAGTTGAAATCCTGAATATAAGACAAAATTAATTTGCATTACATCAACAGTTTTAGACTAGCTAGAACTATTGGAGGCTGGTATGAAAGACTGTACTAATGCTCACAGAGTGCAAAGGCTAATCTTTTGAATAATCATGTCCCATCCTACAAGGAGCTTTATTATGCTGAGCTATAGGAGTCTAATTTACACAACTTGGAGGTTTAACAAACTCATGCTATGCCACGCAGAATAATCTAGAGACTTAACTCAAGATTAAAGTTAAAGGCCTGATTCACAATGCCTTCAGAATGCCAGCTGAAATCCTGAGGTCAATTCTACTGTCATTATAGAGAGAAATTAGCTACCTCATTATCCAAGTAATGCTGATATTTCCATGGGGAGACATGCTCTTACTTTGGTCAGCTCTTTCCAGTAGGTCTTTTTCCTTTATGTTTATATTACAAAACACATAGCCAGCTTTAATAATACACAATACAAGATATTCCAAAGCCACACAAATAAACACATATGTATATAATTTGCTTGTCTACAAAAGTATATAGACAATTAGCTGGCACTTTAGCTTATTAAATATAATGCTAATATAAAACAAGTTTTGAACTACCGAACAGTTCCAGCCGGTTGTAGCTTTCTATGTCATCCACACGTTCACAGCTACAGTCACATGCTTATTTTTATATTCATAATCACAGACATCTTACAGAAAGCAATAAATATTTACCTACATGCAAAAGTAACACACTGAGGCAGTTCATTAGCTTCCAGGGTAGGAAGCAGCACTAGAACAGAAACACCCTCAGTTCTCCCTGGAGCTGTAGAGTGTGCTTAGGTACAAGCACAAGTTGCGTACAGAAGGCACTGCTCAAGAACATATTCTTCACTCTTGACATTTTCCATTTGACCAAGTATCAGGATAACTCCTGACTAGAAGCACTACAATGTTAGCTAAGAAAATAACTACCGTTAACCAATTTACATAAAATCATTTAAAACTTGCCATGAGACAGTAGGACTCTTCCAGCTCTTATAACAGCCTGGCACACAAAATAGTTCACTTGATACCAAAAAGCCCCCTCCAACAGATGGAGACTTCCCTGTTCTTTAGAGTTCAACTAAAGAGTTATTCTGTTGTCCTTATCGATTGGACTATATTATCAAAATAAGTATTTTCGATGCATTTTGAAAAGGTTTGAGAAAACTTATTCATACTGAAGCAAATATCACCAACCACTCACAATTCACAAGTTCTTCTAATAGATGACTTATAAATGATTTTTCCATTTCTAATAGTGCAATAATCATGTAGGATCTACTTCTATATGAAATAGGTAATGACCCAGGGGGAAAGAAAGTGATTAAGGCAGTCGATTAGTTCTTTCGAGATGGGGTTCATCATCAGATTCAACCACAGATTCCCTTGGTGATTTTTAGAGAAACTGTTTTGCCCCTTCTATCTCTGTATTTAAGCAGCACAAGTACCTTTCTCCTCACCTTTCTTTCTGTTGTTTGCTAAGTATGCAAATTCTCTGCCACAATACATGCCCCTTTTCAGTGGGCTCCACCACACCCAGGTAAGGACTACGTAAATGACTTCTATTCATTCCTTAGTGACGAGGGGTAAATAGCTCCTGATTCCAGTATACATCTGACACAGGTCAACCTGCAGGACACACACCTACATGTTAGAAACGTAAGTAATTTGTTTGTTTTAATATAGGTTAAGTACATCAAAACGCACAAACAAAAAACCCTACTGAACAAAAATCAAGCAAACAAAACAAATTATTGCAGGAAAATGGGGGGTCTTATCTTTACAAGTAAATCCAATGTTGCAAATCAAACCCATTTTTCTGGGATGATTATCATTTGTGTGCCCTTCTGCGGTTTCACACAGCAATGTCTCTGCTCAACCTCAGGTTCTAGCAACCAACATGAAACAACACAGCACTTTCAGACTGAACGCTTGAGGGTCTGGACTCCGAAGCAAAATCCTTCGTATCTACATTTATGCATTTTATACAAAATGTACTCGCAATCAAAAAAGCTTAGGACACCATAAAAATAACACTTGGCTGCTATTGTTATGGATGTAGCTGATTGCACACATTGCATATTACGTTCTAAATAACAGAAATCCAGAGTCTGGAAACACTGCTTCATCGTGAATATAACCCAGAAATTCACTATTACAGAGATCCTTCCACCAGGATCCCATGTTCTTCTGGCACCCAAAAAAATTCTGCCTATTCTATACATTTCTTTTCTATTTATACCCAATAGCAACCAGTGCATTAATTCTTGTTTCCTTAAGTAGTTACACTCTTACCTTGTTGAGTGTTTTAACAGTCATCATATGTTAGACTCTAAAATCTCTAGAAAGCTTGACAGATGGTGTTTGGAAGGATAATGCCAAGTACCTGGTGTGAATCTGACATTAGCATTCTCTTAGAGAACTCACCTTCATCTTTTAAAAAACCCGATAAAATATACATAGTCATAGTTATGCTAAGAAGGAATGTGAAAACTATTAATTTATTCAATCACACATTTGCTCAAAATGCAATTTCTGCATGAACTTGACACCTAGAAACACCTATTTTATTCTCCTCTTTTTACTTTACCTTGCATGCTTTCGGTTTTGCCCTTCCTGCATTTTCCTCCTTTCCCAGGCACACATGCACACTCTCAGTGGACACTTCCCCCCTCTGGGAAAAGATCGAACTGCAAGGTGCGAAAAATACATCCCTCTAAGAAATAAGGACTTTGTTTGTCATATGATTATTAGAAAAACAACTGTAAAAAACAGCATGGCTGCCTCTCCAGCAGCAAGGCAGCTATGATGAAAGGGTACCAGATGCATCGGTGTTCATACTGAATTTCCAAGCTATCAAACACGGGCACTCCAACAAAACCTGGACTCAGTATCTTCATTCACAATCAATAGAACATACATTAAGGAAAGACAATATAAAACCTGCTGACAGAGAAAAACACTTACTGCTAGCGTAAGTTTAAATTAGTTATGATTTTCCTTAAATCATAACAGAACTCGGGAAATTATTCACTGCCTCTGAATATGAGTGTTTGAATGTGGGACTCTCTCGGGGGCCCGACATTTCTTTGCCTTAGTCTCATTTAAGAGCTTGATAGGTTGTCTTGATTTATGCATCATTCTTTACTACTACTTTTCAACATTAGGTTCCAAGTTTAACAGGGATTTTTAAAATTACTATTACCAAGATCAGAAGAAAACCATGCATAAAGGGAACTTACTGGATTACACTTCTGCAAAAGTTGAAATTCTGTACCACAGGGGCCTGCACTCAATCATGTACTAAGCAATTATTAAAAGAAAGACTAAATGATGAACTTTTTAAAGAACCTCCAGCTGAACTAGTCCAACTAAAGCAAGGAAAGCAGAGTGAATTACACTGAATAACCAAATATTACAGCCAGCATATTCTGTTCACCGTACAAAACCAGGAGAAAGCCATCACATCCTGGACGAAACAGTGTCACGGAATTGATAAGCCGTATCCCACCAAAGCCTGACATCGCGCAGCCAACTAAAAAGCGACGCATTAACGGCATAACAGTATTACCATATAAACCTTATCCCTTCAGCGCGGAAAGCGGGGCATAACGAGTTCAGTGAGCCGCCAGCACCGCTCTCAGTGCGAGCGAGCCCGGGGACTGCCAGGGGAGCGCTGCCCGCGGCGGCGGCACAGCCGGGGCAGGGCAGGCAGGGCGCGGGGGGCGCACACTGCGGGGCGCACGCTGCGGGGCGCACGCTGCGGGGCGCACGCTGCGGGGCGCACGCTGCGGGGCGCACGCTGCGGGGCGCACGCTGCG
>JAWWEE010000105.1:90684919-90701039 GCA_035221455.1 Xenops minutus | reverse complement strand
TGACTGTGTGTGTGTCTGACTGTGTGTCTGAGTGTGTGTGTGTGTCTGACTGTGTGTGTGTCTGACTGTGTGTGCGTCTGTGTGTGTGTGTGTGCCTGTGTCTGTGTGCCTGACTGTGTGTGTGTTTATCTGTGTCTCTGTGTGTGTGTGTGTGAGACTGTCTCTGTGTGTCTGTGTGTCTGTCTGTCTGTGCATGCATGCGTGCGTCTGTCCGGGTGTCTGTACGTCCGTGTGTGCATGTGTGTCTGGGTGTCTGTGAGTGTATGTCTGTGCAAGCCTGTGTTTGTCTGTGTGTGTGCCTGTTTCTGTGTCTGTGTTGTGGTTTAGGAGGCTTTCTCCAATTTACCCCCGCCACTGACACTCCTGACCCCTCCCTCCCTCCCCCGCTGCGCTGCAGAGGAGAACTGGGGGCACAAAAGGCAAGTGAGATCAGAACAATTTACTGGAAACAGCAGTGTGATAAGAAAGCGAACAGTAATGGTAACATTAATAACAGAAGGGTACAAGAGAGAGATAGCAGTGCTTCGCATGCCAAATGCTCAGAAGCGGCTCAGAGCCCGCCCCTCCCTCCGCCAGGCTTACCCAGGTGGAAGGAGCTCCCTCTTTGGAAGAGGCTCCCTTACCCGCCCCTGGCCATAATCTCTGGGTGCTGGCCAAGCGCCTTCCGGCTACTGCAGAAATCACCCCTGTGCTGGCCGGAACCGGGACAGTTTGTGTGTCTGTCTGTGTGTGTGTGCAGGGGTGTGCGAGGGTGTGCAGGTGTGTCTATGTGTGTGCAGCTCTGGGCGTGTGTCCGAGCCCCGTTCCCGTGTGTCGGCCGGAATCTGAGTGCATGTGCTGTGTGTGTGTGTGTGCCTGTGCCTGTGTGTGTGTGTGTGCCTGTGCCTGTGTGTGTGTGACACCGTGTGCGTGACCGGGCTGTGCGGGACAGGCTGCGCCGGGCGCTGTCCTGGTGCCGGCGCTGTGCCGAGCCCGCCCACGTGTGTTCGTGCCCCCCCTGTCTCTGCTGGGCCCTGGGCCCTGCACGCCCGTTCTCTCCGTCCGTGGGAGCGACAGCCGGACGGGCATCCCTGTCCCTGTCCCTGTCCCTGTCCCCGCCTGCCCGTGTCCCGCCCACTGCCCCGCCCCGCCCCGCATCTCCCGCCGGGCGCTGTCCAAGGTCCTGAACCCGCGCAGGCGGCGGTAATGCCCGACTCTTCCCGGTGCTACCCAGCTATTTCTGGCGCTGCCCGCATCTTCCCGGTGCTACCCGGCCATTCCCGGCGCTGCCCGGCCCTTCTCCCGGCGCTGCCCGGCCCTTCTCCCGGTGCTGCCCGGTTCCTTGCCTTGCTCCCCGAGCTCCCACGGCCCACTGAGCTGTCATGCAATTAAAGTGTCTACAGCTGGCGTAAATGAAATTGATTTTAATTAGAATTTAGCTGTAAGTATACATTTAGCAGAGGGTATATTTATCCAGGATTTCTCCCCGACAGACAATTTAGTAGTGTGTTGTGATTTTAGAGAGTAAACGAAAGCCACTAAAATTCTGTTTGTGGGACCTCAAGAGTAAATAGTCTATGGCACAACACAGCATTTTGTGCTCAATCCCTACATGAAATTCTTAGTATGTACCATTAAAAGAACTACACAGTTGCTGCAATAATAAATTTGTGAATGGCCTACTGCTATTCATCTCAAGATTCCTGCCGTGTTTGGATTTTGTTTGGTTGGTTGGTTTTGGTTTTGCTTTGATTGCAGTGGGTTCACAGACAAGGAAGGAATGAAGAAATATAAAAATCAAGGCAAAAACTATAATGATATCACAAGGTTTTGAATGCATTGTACAGCTATTACATAAAAACTTAGTCTGTGATGTTTTCAAAATCCTAAGATTTTGCAGGAAACATTTAGGCACTTTTCACTCAGCATGCCGATAACAGGGGGACTGCATGTGTTTACAAAAATATATGGAGAATGTCATTGACCAATGTGTTATTATACTACAGTATTTCCAGAAGTGATGGATAAAATACCTGAGAACCAACTTTCCTGCTGCGAAAGAGTAGGAACAGGAAAACAGTTAATTTCAGCAAAGTTTTGTAACACTGAAGAAGCAGAGAAGACTGATAGCAGAATTGAAAGGTTTAATTGTCAATCGGCTTTTACTACAAATTGTGTATGGGCGTAAAGGGAAGGAAGACATAAGTTCTTCCTAAAAAAAAATAAAAACCCCAAGATAACAAACAAAGCAAAAAGAAGCATAGAACTAAGATTGTTTATTAATAATTTCCCCTGATTCAATTTACTGCATGAATAGTTCTTCTTTCCCATTTAAGAGCATAGCAAGAAATTGTGCTGTTTGCAACACAGCTCAGGACTGTCCTGCTCAAGAGATCACCTGTGTCATCAGACTGTACTTCTGCACCTCTGTTTATTAGAATAATTCAGGCTGGTGTCCCTCGCTTCAAGAAGAGAGAAGACTGGTGATAAGGTGTGTTCTCTTAAAGCACCTTCAAGATGCATCTAAGCTGTCCCCACTCAGAAGCAATCCTGATCTGGTAGCTTTCAAAACACACAATATGGTCGTGTATGTGGAAAATCACTTTTGCAGGGTTTCTATCTGGAGTGTTAGAAAAATAGTGTTACTTTAGTCTGTTTAATTGTACTTAACCTTTTTAGATTGTGGGAAGCTTTGTTTTAAACACCTTTAAGTTTATTAAACAGCAGGAAGAGCTACATTCATTAAACTCATTTTTTATGGTCAAAGGAATAGACAACAGGTTTGCTTGCACATCTTTACAGCAGGTAACAAAGTAGGCAGAAACAAGTTTCCTGTAAGTTCATTTTTCAGAAGTTAAAATATTAAATTGACTTTCAGCGATACTTAGATTGCAAAACCATTGAGATACTTTTTTGAATTTTACCTTATACCTCATTAATAATAATAATAAAAAAGAGGCATTAAAATCTGTCAGACAGGAAATATAGACCTCTAATGACATTAAGCATGACTCCATTGCTAGTTGGAGATCAATTTTTTTCATAGCTACTAAAAACCAAAGACACATTTTACAACTCTTCAAACTAAAGTGTCAAGCCAAATTAAAGTTTATCTGTACTATATTTTATTGCTAAGTCTGATATTGAAGTGGATCACAGCATACTAGATTATAACTTATTTGAAGATAGAACTGGTAACAATCATTACATATTTTTGTGGGTGCCATCTAAATGCACATGCATTTTCATGTAGTATGGGGTCAAAAGGCAGTGAAAGAAAAAATTGCAAGAAAACCTCCAAATTTTGCAAATGCTTATTCAAAAATTATTAAATCTTTTGAGAATATGCAGTAGAATGAATGGCCAATGTAAGCACAACAACAAGGAATTACACTTCTGACACGTCACGATAAAGTCAATACAACAGTTTAAATTAATAGTTATCTATATGTGTGTGAGGACACCTAGGACTCCATGCACCAAAAATCAGATTAGTCAAGAGTTTTCAGTTTCAGAAATTCAATTTGCTTTTGAATTTCTTTACTGTTTTACTTGGGTAAAGGTTACCTGTTTCCTGCACTAACTGTAGATGAGCATTAAATAAAAATAAATAGATACTTTCTCCTATGATCTCAGTAACCATCCCCTTCCCATAAAGTAGAATTATAATTGACAATATAAGGAAAAAAGCAGCAATATGTGTGCAAGAAAAAGGGAATGGCCCATGTCCTTTGCCTCAGTTAATTTAATTCCTTCTTGGGATACTCTGTAGCCAGGCTCCATCTGCTGTCTGCATGCTGGCCTGTGAATACAAGTTCCTGGACCTTGTGGCATCATGGTTGGATTACAGGGCACCTGAATGTGCAAAGGCCATCAGCATGAAGTTTGTTTCCATGTAATAAGACTGGGACGATGTACTGGATTTTGGCCAACAGTGCATCCCGCTGGATCTGGCTATGCTCTTTCCGTTCAGAGGCGAGCCCTGCAGCCCTCCAACTGTTGACAGCTTGCCATGTAACACAGAAGGGAACTGTGCATCAGCTCTATTTTATGTTATCATTCTTGAGATGTTGTAAAGAAGTAACTGAAAATGTGACTCAGTAAATGCCATGGAACATAGCATATCTGCACTGAGAGATCTCCTTTTTCACTAATTAGGGATAATTAAAAAAAAAATAAAGTAACAAATAGCAATTGAACAGAGAAGAAAAATGCTTAAATTGAAATGAACAGCAAAGAATAAAATGCAGTCTAGAATATCTGTTCTTTCTTCCTTGTAATGCTAACAAAACTGACAGAGAAGGTGTGACTCTCTGATATATTTTCTCCTCTGCACATGGAGGTAAACTCCAGATCTTATATTTTGCTTGCCCATGTTTGAAGTTCTGCCTCTGCTGTTCCTTCTGACCTTTGTATTACAGTTTATCCATTGCAGGTAGCTCTAACACTTTCACAGAAATCTCTGTGATCATAGCACAGTCTCCAGTTCACCTGTTTTTTCTAACCTTACTGCAATCCGTAAGACCAAATTTCCCTTTCAACTTAATCTCCAAGATTTAGAGCTGTTCCTCTTCTTATAAAACCTCCATTTACATGACTTTCTAATTTTCCTTTTCACATGATGCAAAATAATTCCTTTTGTACCCCTCTTTTTCTTTTTCTACGTATTATTTTCACCATCTTGTCTCTGTATACAAGTCTTTCTTTAATACAAATTTCTCCCTTGAAGAATAACGAGAAGAAGAACTAAGGGACAAACTGAAATACAAAGAAGGTGAAATGTGGGTCAGAATAATTGAGTCACAGTTTCCAAATTCCTAGTACTCTTCCATGAGCTAATTCTTCAGTTCATAGTTAAGCATCAATTACTCACCACAGCAAATTAGAGAGGCTGGTAGTCTCACCTGAGTTTAGGCATGTAAAAATCACATGTCTAAGTCTAGTCCGGTCACCACAGGCACGCTTTACAGTACAGGGGTTGAAATAGACTTTTCTGACAGTTTATTCGTCTGACCTGCAAGTACCTATTTTTGGTTGAGATGAGTCATCCTATGCAGAATCTGATTCCTCTCCTCTGAATATAAAATCAGTAACTAGATTAGATGTAAACATCTATCTTGTACATGACAACTTTAGTACAAATGAATTCCAACAGATTTCAGTAGCGTATGATAATAAAGAGTCCTGAGGAGTTTGTCATTATATAACAGATGATGGAACAGAAAAATAAATCTTTCAAAAAAGTGTACATGATTTACATGACAAAATGTACTCTACTTCAGGCGTAGAGAGGTGAAAAAACAAACCATGCTCAAAATAAAATGACAGAATTTATTTGAGGAAAAAAAAGATGAAAGATGCATAGATATAGCTTATCTAAGATGTAAGCAAAGATACAAATGCACAAAAAAATGTTATACCCAAATGGGAATAACATTGTTTAGAGGATGGAAAAGATATAAACTAGAACTAAGGAGATTATATTGCACGTAGAAAATTTATATTGAATGTAATAAGCTACTTTTACCATTTCATTAAGAAAGAGAACTTTCACCAGAAGTAGAATTCAAAGAAAGGGAAGCTTGTAAGCATGTGTACAAGAAAGCTGGTAATACAACAGTTCTGCTTTTCTGTGGATCTGTTTTGCTTTGTTCTGGGGACTTGGTAGGGGTTTTTTGATTCCTTTGTTTGGGGTTTGGGTTTTTTTGCTTTGTTCTTGTTTTGGTTTTTTAATACATTTGTAGATTTTTATCCAGTTTTTTTTTTAGTTAAAGTTTTGTTCAGAGAATACCTCTCTGCAGTTGATTAATTAGCAGCCTGATTTAGTTAACTTTGCCTCCTTCAGAAGGATACAATGGAGACAACTGTCTGATCTGAATTAGTTTATTGCTCAGGTACACAAAGCCCATAGCCAGGCAACAAGATAAAAAAAACCCCTTTATTAATCCATTGGTCTATTGCAATGTTGCAACAACTGAAATGGAGTAAATTCAGCATATGATTTATCATATGCTTATTTATGCATTTACAATATATAGCTGTACAGAATTTAGCCAGTTCCCACTTACTTATGAGAAGTGTAGAAGTACACAAAATCCTGGACAAATCAGATGGTATTCATCTGGCAATCTTAAAATTAAGTATATAAAACTACAGGACAAATCATCACCAAATTGTAAAAAAGAAGGAAATTCTCCATTAAACATGGTTTAATATACTTGACCATATTAAAATATTAAAAGGTCAGAAAGAGTTCAACTAACTCCAAACAATAGTCAAGCATTATGGCAATTTTGTTCAAAATGAAATGCGAAAAAAGTTTTGACACTATACAACATCTTTATCAATTTATATACTCTCAAGTAAAAAGTTATATGATTGTATATTAAAACCCCATTTAAAGTGTGCAATACTAGCAACTTGACAGTTTAAGAAAAATGTGACATGCTAAATACAGGATTAGAAGTCATTACCCGCCAGGACCTTGAAGAGAGAACCTTTGGAGCATTAAAAGAACTGAAATATCTCCACTTTCTTTATAAAGAACTATTTTTGGCAGAACATTTCAGTAGGAACCTAAAACTTAAGAATCCATGATGTCAAATTTAGGATTAAATGCAGGCATTACTACCAGCATGAAAAAAAAAAACAAAAAAACAAAAAAAAACCCAAAAAAACCCCAAGCAAACAAAAAAACCCACACAGAGAAATATCTCCTTTTCACAATGTATATTGTAGTTCAGCAAATGGCTATGAAGGGATACCCATCCCACTTGTAAAGATTTGGCCATTTTTAAAGAAGTCATACAATCAATACTTCACATATGTTTCAGTTTTACTGGATCATAGCACAAACATTTTCTGGAAAAAATTGCTAAATGATTTTAAAACTCTTAGCATCATACAAAAGAAGGTGTTTAGAAGACAGAAAATAATATGAAAATCATGTTAGCATTTTGTTAGCTGTAAACAATAGACAAATGTTAAAAATTATTTTACAATTTATTTTATCAAAACTGAGCATATCTGAATGTAATTTTTTAATGCATAATAGGAAATAGATTTCCAGTTCACAGGAATAAAGAACTAAACCAGCTTAGTGAGTCTGTTTTTGTCAGAGAACAAGTCCTTTTAAACTGCCAGTTTCTCATTTAGGTAAGAGCACTTTGACTCCTAAAATATCTGTAGTCGGCAATGAACATTTGCATCTATAAGATTTAGAAAATCCAACATGAACCTGAATTTTAAAACCTTCATATCATGAGTAGTCTCCAAACTTTCAAACTTGCCCTTGCTCCTTTCTTCTTAATTTTAGCAAAGGAATTTAATGATTTCAGCAGTTTCTATTTGAAGAAGTTGACAGCATTTTGTTGTACTTCTAACAGGTTCTGAGAGATGTGTCTAATAGATGGAGAAGGTCAGAAAAATCAAAAGAGAAGAAATTTAAAAAACAAGATTTAACAAGTTTGTGGGGGGAAAAATGTTTCCAGCTCCAGTAAGAGTAAATAAAGTAATAAAAATAAAAATGTTAAAAGTTCAGCAAATGTTGTTAAATCTGCTCCTAATGATGCAGTTTATTTGCCATTTGTGCCAGAACAAATGGATTTGCTTTATTTCAAGAGCTGGGCTGTATTAGTCTCAACTATTGCAAAGCTCAGTTCAACCATGGAGCAAATAAATGGATGATGAGTCATTCTTTTTCTGAATAGAGTATTAAGTGCAGTCTCATCTTGCAATTATTTAATTTTCCAAACAAGTCATTCCAAAGCTCTAGGAAATAATTCCATGATTATATAATTACTTTCAGAGTGGATGAAATTTAAGGACAGAGTGTACCACTGTTACCTATGTTTAAGCATTGTCCCCGTTCAGTCAGTATCATACTCTTTAATGATCGAACAAAAATACAGCCTTCTGATCTTCATTTTATAGGATTTTGTTCTATTATTTTAAACTTTAACATCTGAAGGGCAATTCAAGCTTACAGATTTACAAAAAAAATATTAATTAATGTGCATTTCTATAAACAGTGTACCATACACAGATGGAATTCAGAAGCTGGTAAAATAAAAACTTGTGGGAAATTTATAATACAATGATATTTTCCAAACTGTGCAAATGTCAGCTACCTAAAAGCACCTAAAATGTAATTACATTATTTTTTTATTTTTAAAATACAAAGCCTGATGGATTTGAAGAGATTTATTTCAAAAGAATTTTTAAATGAATTATGCAAAACTACTTTTCTCTGCTCTTGTATTTTCAATTTACTTTTTCATCCTTATATACCTTATTTTAAACATAACTTGCTCATGACAATGCAACAAAACATGAATATTTTAAATGCAAAATGGACATCTATTGAGGACCTTCGGAATCATTTCCCAGAACAGACTGCCCACACCCCGAAAGACCTATGCAAGCACAAAGTGTCTGAAATATTTACGATGTTAATTGAATCCCTTAATGTTTCCCAAAGTTCTCTGATGAAGTCCGCTAAAAATAGAAAAATAAATTGTCATTAATGCAGTTTTTAAAATATCAAGGTGTAGTTTTTGGTTTTGTTGGGTTTTTTTGGTGTTGGGTTTTTTTTTTTCCTCCCAGCAACCTTACCTGAATGTCTATTGGTTTTAATATGAATATTGTCATTGACAATGAACTTCGACTCAGGCACAAGGACATTGCAGCAGATGTACTCCAGTCTGCTGGAATTGCTGTCATGCTGTCCACCAGCACTGCCTTCCACTGACTCTGGGGGAAGGTCTAGTTTTGTGCTGCTCTTTAAAATTGAAAGAGGATAAATATTTCTCTGTCATAGGAAATGAAATAGACATTTTTTTCCTTTGGGCAGACTTACTTAGGCACCTACTTCTGGGAAGTTAAATCTTTCTCAAAATAAAAACTTGATGCATCAGACTATGTCAGATTGATAATTTGATTAATTTATAGTCCAAGTAATTCAGAACAATTTCCATTCCACTCATCCTTTTCCCTTTTCCATTATATAACTTTCAATTTATATATCAGATGACCCAAGGGTCATATTGTTTGTCATCTTGACTAGTGACTTTTAAAAATAATTCCATGTATCTTTGTATTTGGTTTGCATGACCAGTTTTTCATAGTGGGGTGGGCTACATGGGCAGCTTCTCTGAGAAACTGCCAGAACTTCCCCTGTGTTTGACAGAGCCAATGCCAGCTGGGTCTGAGACAGATCTGCTGCTGGCCAAGGCCAAGCTAATCAGTGACAGTGGTAGCAACTCTGTGATAATATATTTAAGGGGAAAAACAAATAAATTATTTGTACTGATGTAATTGCAGCCTCACAGATACCAAGATCTGTGCAGAAGTAAAAGGAGAAAGTGCTACAGGAGCCAAAACAGAGAATCCCCTGCAGTCTGTATTGCAGACCATGGTGGGGTAGGCTATCCCCCTGCAGCCCATGGAGGTTCACAGTGGAGCAGAGACCAACCCACAGCCCATGGAGGAGCCCCATGTTGGAGTGCGTGGATACCCAAAAGAGGGCTGTGACCCTGCGGGAAGCTCCTTTTGGAGCTGTGACTCTGTGGAAAGAGGAGCTCATGCTGGAGCAGGTTTGCTAGCAGGACTTGTGACCTCATGGACAACCCACACTGGAGCAGGCTGTGAAGAACTGTAGCCCATGAGAAGGACTCCCATCCTCACACAGAGAGGACTTTCTCCCATGCGAGGGCGCACAGGCTGGAGCAGGGGAAGGACTCTCCCTGAGGAGGAAGCAGCAGCAGAAACAATGTGACGAACTGAACGTAAGCCCCATTCCCTTCCTTCCTCTACCACTCAGGGGCAGAAAGTAGAGAACTGGGAATAGAGTTAAGCTTGGGAAGGTGGAAGGGGTGACAGGAAGGTGTTTTTAGGATTTTTTTTGCTTCTCATTATCCTGCTCTGATTTTGACTGGTAATAAATTCAACTAATGTACCGAAGTCAACTCTGTTTTGCCTGTGGCAGTAACTGATGAGTGATCTCTCCCTGCCCTTATCTCAGCTCATTAATCTTGTGCTATATTTTCTATATGCTCTCCAGCTGAGGAGAGGAGTGAAAAGACCAGCCTTGGTAGGCACCTGTCATTCAGCCAGGGTCAACCCACCACAGTCTTCTAACTCTTTGCAGAATTAGAAAGTCCTACTTTAGTTGTTTTTGTTTTTGTTTTTGTTTTTTTTTTAATATGTATAAATTAAGTGAGCTTCTTATGTTTAGTCTCTACACTGCTGTCTGTCTTCTTCTAACCAAGTTGCTTTTCATCCTCTTGTATTAATCTACATCAGGAGAAAATTATAAAGAGTATTTGTGTAGCTGAGGGAAAGAGCCTGCTAAATGTTAATGCACAATGGCAATATATCTTTGCATCCTCTTTTCAGCTCATTTCTGCTTATAGCTTTTTCTACCATAAACAGCAATTTTTGCACTTAAATGCCATGAAAAAAAATGAGAAGTATAAGAATGAAATTGAAAGGAGGTTTCTTAACAAATTCTGTACTTAGGTAAGTATATAAGAATAAGCTTAAAGATGTATTAAATAATGCACTGGCTCTTACTCTTCATAAGTGGGAAAATATCTGCCAAACTAGTCAATTGCTCTCTGTAAGGCACAGAGAACTTAATCTCTCATGGTTGATATTACAGTTTTCCCAAGTTACTAAAGCATCTGCTGGAAAAAATAATTAATCCATCTTCTTCTATGCTGAGGTTATGTGTTTCTACTGAACAGAGATGTGGATATGTTACCATACAAAACCAAGTATCTGATGGCTGGTAGCAACGCCTAGCTTAGTAAAAAAACATATTCCCATAAAATAAGAGCATTGAAAAAAAAATCTGTAAATTTTGCCAGCTGCAGTTTTTTCTGGTATATAAATTTCCTGGATTAAACAGAGAGAGTTCTGCTGGCTTAAATAGAGTGTATTTACTATGAGGAATACTTCACAAGGTTGGAAGTAGACAACTTCAAAAAAGACTAGGTACCAACTACAGAATTTCTGCGTCAACTCACTTCCCTTTGCTCCCCAGTCTCTCAAGGAGTATGGCCTTGGACATCAGAATCCAATGGCTGTATCTGATTACATAGAGAGAAAATCCTTTGTTAGTAACAGGAAAACTTACCTGGATTTCTTATTTAGGACTGTAGACTATGTTCTGATTAGAAGCCACATTATAATTTTATAAAAAAGATTTTATTTACTTAAGGAGGAAGTTTTCAATAGTTTACATACTGGGGACTTTTTCCCCCAGAGGATGCTTACCACAAAACCAAAAAGAAATACTACTACCTCCTTACTTAAGAGACAATTATGTGCTGCAATCATCAAATTGTTGTTACCTTTCTTTAGGCACCTTAACAGAAATGTCTCACTTGAAAATAGTGGATTTTTTCAAATCCTCTTTACCTCATCAGGTTCTCTGATCCTGTGAATTGATTTTATCTGGTTGCCTTCTGACCTTCCACAAGAAATTTATGCTGGTTTGACACAAAGGGAAAGCATAAGTAGCAATTGTAACTATCAATTATCCAGCTCTGACTTCATCTGTTCACCAAAGTTCTTTGCAATTTTCCAGCACTCCTATGAGGTCTTTCAGTATTTGCAGAAATTCAGATTGATCACACTAGATGGTGGGCAAAGTTGATTGTTTACATCAGTAACTTGGTAGATGTTAGATTTGACTTGTTTTTATCAGGCTTATTTTAAAAATGCCTCTTTAAAATGAAGGAAGAGGGGTTCAGTCTGGGCTGAGAGCAGAAGAGCCAGAACTCACGTGAGTTGTTCACTACAGCTCCATCTGAACTCTTCATATTTACCAGTGTTCTGCTATGTGCTTGTACCTGCTAAAGGCTGCTCAGGGACTGGGTATTCAGCTCCAATAGAAGGAATAAGAAATTCCAGAGTGGGAGGAGTAGGAAATAGACTCTACTCAAAATCTCTATATACACACTGGGGAAAAGGAAAATAAGTAATGGCCCAGAAAACAATAGGTATCATTTTGGTTTAGGGGATCTTCCTTTGAATGCTTGACAATTTTTTCCCTGCAGTCTGTGCTTTGCTTTGGGTTTAAGAAGAAATTGTTTTCATTTAAGAATCAGCTAGTCTGACTATGCTATTCTTTTTACTTCCTCAGATGCTATTAGTTCAGTGAATTACTATATGAAGTCGATGCCCAGTTAAAAAGAAATTCAATAACTGTATTTATGCCAAAATAATTTATTGCAGTGTCAAATAAAAACAATCCAATTAAAAAGTAAAAAGGAATTATCTGGTATCTCATGAGTCAAAACTGATAAACACAGGTTTGTAGTTAAAAAAATGCCACAAAGGGAAAAGACCAGTGCCCTGGGCTATAAAATTACACTCCTCAGAGATTAAAGCAGTCCCTTCTTCACAAGTATCCTATAGGCATTCCAGTCTAGTCTGGGGGGAAAAAAAAAGAAAAAAAAAGTTAAAAAATACGTATATTGCTTTCCTGGTTAAACTCTGCCTTGGTTTCTGTTATTTTAACTTTTTTTAATGGGTCTCCTAGGAACAGTGTATGTGCTACCAAGACATAAACAGGATCTCTCATGCTCCTTGTATGCTTATAGCCATCACTGATGGCTTTGAAACCTAGCAAAGCCTGCCCTGGGTCTGTCTTCTAAATATAATTTTCTTTATTCTTCCACTGAATGCTGCAGGCCAAAATTATGCATATGTTATTTACTGCATTTGTATTCAAATAGTTCTGTAAGACCTTTCCATCTGCCAATGCTTGACATAGCAGCGAGAGCTATCCCTAATTCTTGGCAGACATGCTTCTGTTTAAGAGGGGGAAACTAAGCACAAATGAGGTATCAGTGACCTCAACATGATTTGAGAGCCCCCAATTTCTGAAAGCAAACTGTAGTTCCAGGAATATTCCTAGTGTAGGCATCTATGTAGAAAACACTACAGTGGCACTGCAAACCTGCTACCACAGCAATTTGACAGCTGACTGAACTGCCAATGCTGCAGTTCAGTTGAGAAGAATGATTCATTTCTGCCACAAGCACACGTTCTTTGAACTGAAGATTTTCAACCCACATGGCCGGGGCTGGCCCCTCACACAGCTCTGTGACAGCCTATTTCCTCATTGAAATTCTGAAGTCATGGTTGATCACACATTCAAGATGATAAGAGTCTACCCTGCGGAGTGGAACTGCTTCACTCAGAAGTCTTTTTGTTAGCTCCTGTCAGAGAGCTAGCATTAACATGTCCTAAGATCCTTGTCAAGGCAAACGCAAGCTTTTTCTGAAGAATATTATGTTGGTGGAGGTGAATGAAAGCCTAGGAGACAACCATACTTCACTCACTAAAACGTGATTAAGGAGATTAACTTATAGCTAAAAGCAAGTTTTTAATTTAATCTGTAGGTAGTGAGACATTTCTAAGTGACTGAACTCAAAACCAAGACAGTAGTTAAACAGCTAGGAATACTGCCAAAACATAGATTCTTTAAGTTTCTGAGAAAGATGTCTCAAATATCTGTTAAGAAAAAAAATAAGCTATAAGCCTGTGAGGACTAGGAGAGAAGTAAAGTATGCACTGCCTGTCTCACCAAAAAAAAAAAGTAATCTTCTTCCTGGCTAAAAAGTATGTATCTTTAAAATAACCAATATTTGCTTTCTGAAATACATAATTTTCCTTGGTTTAGGTCCTTTAGGGTGGCTTATACCTACATTTCAATCTGACCTATACACCTCGGTGTCCTGGGCCTGGATAGCATTGTTCCGTAGATGAATTCCTATCAGATTTTGATCCAATACAGATGCAGGATGCAGCAGGGGCAGACTACTGGCCCCAGGAACTGCAAAGCACTTGCATGTGCCATATGTAGTTATGGGATTTGAATGTAGGTATTAAAGAAAAAGTGAGATGATCGTTTATTTTATAAACTGAAGTAACTATTTTTTCACATAAATGTGACAGGATGACTGGCTTGATTTTGAAAATCTAGAGTTTTCTCAGAGCCCTGCCTTTCTAGCACATAAAGAATGCCCTCAGGGTATTGGAAAGTTTAATTATAAACTTTAGTGATATGTAGTATTGTAATAAAGTAGGAGATCACCAGATTAGTTTGAGCAATATCACACTGACTCATTATAAAAAGTGTTAATTTGGTTAGACTTGTAAGAAGTAACAAAAAAAAGATTCATGCAATGCATAAACTTACTAAATAAATTTACAATGTATTACAAATTAAGAAGATTACTGCAGATTCTCACTAGTCTGTACAAACTAAGTAAAAATTAATGATAAACAAAAATGTGCTCCCTTTGTGGTTTATTTTCATCCAGCTGCATCCAGCTATGCAAGGGCTATCAAACAAAGCACTAATTAGTAGTCAGTTCAAGACAGTTTCAGAAAGTAATCCCTGGGCTTCCAGTATCTTTTGATACTGTCACAATTTCAGGAAAGTGCCAGGAACTGCAGAAGCCTCATGGCTGCTTAGGGGCAGGAGCCAGTCAGGAGGTACATTTGCTTCGCAGTCTGTGAAGGATGAAACAGCTGAGAATGGCACCCACCCGGACTAGCAATCTGAGTGAGAGCTGGCTGCGAGGTTGTCTTATCCTTTGTCTTCTCATGGTCTTTAGCAACTGGTTGTCATGCCCACAGTAAAGGCTCTCTGAAACCTTAAAAACCTTTTCCTTGAACAGTGTTGTTTCTGTGGAGTTTGCGCAGTGGTGGCGGCACTGCTTAGTCACTCCCACGTTAGTTACAGCTATCTGGCCTCCACGATGTGGAATACAGGGTCCTCTCTCTCTTCCTTGTATCGATTGATTTTTAGGAAAGTCATCCAAACACTAGTCTAGACTTGTAAATACTTACTAAGTCTAGCTTAGGCTCTTCATTGCCCTCCACAGTAAGACTTCCTTAAAATCCCTTCTGCTGATTCTTTTTCACTGTTTGCAGCAGTTACATATCTACCAACTGAAAAAGCACATATGTGACTTGTAGCCTCATGATTAGGGCACTTCCCAGAGAAGACAATGCACTTCCAACTTTCACATGAGCAAATGTTTAACACCTAATACAGAGACTATCATTAAGGATAGGGAGTGCAACTCAGGTCTCTGCTTTCAAGTGAATGCCCTAAACTGCTAGACTAGAGCCTAATTTTCCTTTGGCCCAGGAAATACTGAAGGTACTTTACTCTTTGGGAATTTTTAACAAAGGTACTATTGTTTTTTCCTCTGTAAGAGTTTGCAGTCGACTGACTATGCAAGGTCAAGATGTATGTTCTTCAAATAAAGAATAGAATAAAATCATCCTGAGTGTATTAGCCACTCAGCTACTGAAAAAAGAGCATCACTCATGTCTTTCAATTCTCTTTTAAAAAGGTCTGATCTTGGTACCAAACACCAAGAAAATATTTGTGACATTAGCACTTATGTTTATTTCAGGCCTATAAGAGCACTTCAGAAGGGGGCAGGAGTTAAAGTTTACCCTACAGCCTTAAATATTAGTTTGTTTTCCAATCATCATATTAGATGACTTAGTGAAGTCCTTACTCATGGATTGAATAAAAAAAAATTTAAGTATACTGATACAATGTAAAGACTGCTGTCAAAATACAAATTAGATTATATAGAAAATGGCTTTTGTAAAAATAGATCATGTTTTAACATTCTGGGATTCATTTCAACAGAAACTATATCTCCCAAAGCCAGCAACCTGACTGAAAGCTAATTAGTGTTACATTCCTTAATTGAGAGTTAAGCACCTCTGGAAGGGGTTTCATCTCATTTTTTTATTTATCTGCACTTACTGTAAAGTCAGCTTCAGTTTGTTATAACAATTTAGACAACAAATTTTCAGATATGACCTTAAGCTAGATGAATCTCAGCCTGTGTGTCTAACTTCAATAAAAATACTTCAGATTGTGGGAGTATGGTCAGAGGACTATCGGGACTGGAGAAGAAATAACAGGAATAAAAGCAAGCACAAGAACAAAGACAGGAATGATTCTAAAGGAAGCTCATCACCAAACTAAGGAACTACCTCATTATCTGACAAGTTATCCCCGGTTTTATAAGTTAATATAGAGTAGTTCATGCTAAATGTATTAGAATAGGATTAATTACTTTTACTTTTCAATTGT
>JAWWEE010000105.1:90661675-90684819 GCA_035221455.1 Xenops minutus | reverse complement strand
TGACTTGGGCCCAGATGTTGCAAGAGTCAGTTTCCCAGCCTGTGGGTGAAAGGGTCTTTCACCTGGGAGGGGCAGGTGGTTGTCCCCTGTTTCCTTCTGTAAGACATGGCAGAGTGGCTCAGGGGTTGGCTGGAAACAGCTGGGAATGAAATGAAAGGGACACCTTTTGGATTAATTTACTCTGCATGTTTGAAGCGGTGGTGCTCGGGAAAGAGCTCTCATAGTATTCCTGAGGCCGTGAGTTCAACCTAGCACTGGTCTTTTCTATCTGTTCCTTGTCAACATTTGTTGCACTCTTTTATACTTTTATACTCTTTTATACTCGTTTATAATCTGTACCTCAAAATTCTACAAGTAAAAGAACTCTTCTCTACTTTACCCACATACAGTTGTCTTGGAAAGTTTTTTTCCCCCTCCTTAAGGCAACAGCTAGTATGACATTATATTTTTTACCACCATTTTTGACACATTCATGGCCTGTGATCACAGCAGAATTTTCTCCATAAAGTGGTATCATCTCCACATGACTAAACCAAAGCTGAAAAACAGGCTTAGGAAGAAAAGAAGCTAAACATGCCTGACCATAGCCTTGTATGAGGAAGGAAGGTGACCTAAGACTGCAAAGCAAGGGGAACAGGTGGAAGGGGAAAAAGCTCCCAACTGGAGTATAAATTACCTTGTTCATGTTCTTTTAAATAGTTTGTGTGACCTCTAGTGGCCTTTACTGCCTGCTGTGTCCCTCTGCCTTCAATTTGTGGAAGCCACCTGGACCTACTCATGCAGCAGCATATTCACATGGATGTTAGCTACTTCTAGGGTTCTGCTGTGGAAGCACAAGTCAGCTGGGGGATGGGGATAGATATGTCAACACATTTGCTTAAATAAGCAGAGGGGAAAATCTTTTTAATTGAAATAAACATGTAGATTTCTGCTTACCCCTCAAAGAATCTCTCCCAGGACGGAACCTTAGAACAGTTCAAGTTGGCCTAGCCTAACACCCTGTTCAAAGCAGGGTCACCTAGGGTGGGTTTTTCAGGTCTCCGTGCAGTTTAGTTTTTAATATATCAAAGGATGGAGACTCCACAGCCTGTCTGTACTATATGTTCCACTGCTCAGTCACACTCATAGGAAAAAAAAAAAACATCTCTTTTAATGTTAAAATGGAATTTTTTGCACTTCAGTTTATTCCAATTGTATCTTGTTCTCTCACTGAATTTCACTGACAAGACCTAATGCTTACTTTTATTAAGAATTTGAAGAACATATGACATACACAGGAGAGACAGATTAAAATAAAAGATTTAAAAACTATACACACACGTACTTTTGCATAGTGGACTTTTCCTCCTTTCTTTCTCTTACCCCAACAATGCTGAGGGCCTCTGAGCTATAGCACACTCTACAGAACTCTATAGACCTCTCTCTGTGTTTTGTTTTACTTGGCTATGCATTTGCTCCCTACTGCTCTCAGGAGCCTCCTCCTTTCTGCTCTTTCTGGATGCTCCCCACTTGCCCTTTTCCTCTTTCCCTGCTGACCCATCATGTTCTCTGTGGCATCTCTTACTTCCACAAGGATAAACTCACCCTCCATCTCCAAAAGTGAGCCAGAATTTCGCAGCAGAGAGAATTCAAACAGGTGATCTTCTTCCCTGCTCTTCAGTCGCGTTTTTTAATAGATCACAATATAAATAATGTACTGCAGGAGAATAACAAATAAACCGTCCATCACTGCTGTGTTTGCTGACTGTTAGATATGGTTGATAAACATAACTGTTAGTTATCCAGTATGCTGGTGTGCTTAGGTTAAGATGGGAATTTTTACAAAGTTCCCAGTGAAAAAGGTGCATTAATCCAAATGAGAACAGTTTCTTTTACAAGGTTAGTATTGCATTATGCTGTGAGCAACAGATGGTGGGAGTACTTGTACTGTAAGGTATACACAGACAGATGATGCAATGAAGGTATATCCTTCATTGCTTGTTCTAGAATACTTTTGTTCTTTAATTTAGACACTAACAGATTTAGCTTTGTAGCTTTTTTGCACTGCATATCACTCTCTTGTCCTATTTCACAAAGAATTGAGTCAAAGACAATAATAAAGATCATTAAACATTATGACATCAATACATTATGCACACTAATTCTAGATTTTATACCACAGTAATGGTTTGAATGACTTGGTTAAATCAACACAGAAAATATGTAAGAGAAACAGAATGATGTTCCAGCATTTTTATTTTTTTACATTTTATGCATTTTTTTTTACTCACAGACTATGCCTGTGCTAATGAAAAAATGAATGATATAATCCCCCAATGTACATGAGCATGTCACCAACCTTGATTAACTTTAAATAATGATGATGACAGCAAGAATAGTATCACTTTAAAACACCATCAGCAAAACTTAGATGAATTTGATTTTCTCATATGTATGAACAGGAGCATTTCCTGTATGCAACAGCTCATCTGAAAGTGGGAAGGCTTTTGCAATCACAGAAAAGTTATTTTAAAACAATCCAAAAAAAGTTATTTTAAAAAAATGAAAGAAATTAAAAAAAAAACAAACAAACAAACCAAACCAAAACAAAAACTAAAGTCATCCTAATCATCAAAATATATTTCAAGTCACCTGACTTTTATCTATCCTGGGCATTTTTCAACCTCAAGAGATAATATTTATGAGCTTTTTGCCTTTTGATTTCATTAAGTGATGTGATTGAATTCTAATACTCAGGTATGTGTGGAGAGATGGCAGGAGCTGAAATACTATTGCTGAGGCTGAGCAGATGGGATAGTTTGTTCCGGGAAGAAGCTGATCTTTCTTGTTAGTTATGTTTGCACTGTCTTGCAATTAAATAAACATGTTAAATATGCACACATATTTTTGTGGGGTTTGGTGGTTATTTCTTCCTAAAGAAAAAGCTGACTCCTCACTTGTTTGTGAGAGGTAAGCTACAATCTACTGTTAACATTGAGTTTTTAACTCTGCTCAGAAATAAAGATAGTTTATAAATGCTATCTCTGCCATAAGGTAAGCAAAGATAATAGACCTGATTTGTACACAGCATATGGGCCTTTGTATCCAATTTATTTCCCATTTTATTTCCTGCATTTGCCTAAGGCTTGTGCTCTGTTTGTATAGGGTTTAAAGCAAAAATGAATTTTAAAAACATCTCTTCAAATTGTGCATTGCCTTTTTTATTAACAAAATGTCATTCAGATATCTGCATAATTGTCCCCCAATATAATCTTAAGAAAGACAAAACTAACACAGTTCTATCCAATTATTGTGTTAATTCTATACTGTGGAAGTTTAGCATCTGCATTTAATGGAAGTTTGTTATTAATGAAAATATGCAGTTTAAAGCCAGCTTCTGAACTTTAAACACATCTAGAGGAACATTTTCTGTTGCTATATAAGCACTAAGCATGCAGTTTGGATCATGCTGAGTTTTTTAAATTGTATTCTTTAAGACAAAAAATAAAGTTTAATTAGTATAGTTCAAAGAGCGCTACAAAATAGCTTAGTGAGTCTATTTTCTGGCTAATGGGTTTGAGACTTGCCAACATCCAAACCTTTGATTCCAAAAATTCACCAAGCTGTTTCTAGCTCTGAAAGGACCAAAACTCTCAGGAAGAAGTCTGTGTTTTTGGAAGTTAAAACACAATCTCCTATGAGACTGCTGTACTTAAAAGAACAGAATTAGCTCTTCCTTAGTTTGTGTATGAAAGAACTTTGGCATATGGCTCAGCATTTCCAAATGGATTCAGTTCTGTGTTGGGTTTAATTTAAGTTCTAACATGACCAATAATAACTCAGTAATAACTCTTATGTGCTACTGCATCTACATCCATAAGAGTTTTAGATGCTGAAGTCATGGCCCACATGGTCGTCTGATATGTCTCTAACGGAAATTAAAACTGACTGGTGGGAATAGATGATGTGTCCATTTGAATCCTCTCTCAGACTAAAAGAGAATGAGTTAGATTAAACTATTTTCAAGAGTTTATTTTTTTTTTGCCTTTAAAATGGACTAAATAAATTCATATAATCAAGCACAACAGTTCAGTTCCAGAATTTTGTTTTCTCTATGAAATCTTAGTTTTACTAAAGTTGATTCGGATGTAACACAAAATTCCTTTGTACTAAATTCTTGTTGACTTCCAAGGGATGAGCATTTCACCCCAGCATTTTACAGTGTCATAATTGTCCAGAAAAATGAAACGTTTTTTTTTTGTTTTTTTTTTTTTTTTTTTTTTTTTTTTTTTAATGACAAAATAAGCTAACTGCCTGCTTTCACACTTCCTATATGGAACTGCTTCAGAAATTGGAGTCTGAATGCAGACTATGATTTACAGTTCTTGCCATAAATAACACAACACATCCACAAAACTATCCTGTTTACCCTTTCAGATCAGTAGAGCTTGAATGACAAACCCCTCTACCAGACCTGTAGAAATATCAGAAATGCCATATCTCTTATAAATAAAGGGTCTGTATTTTATACTTTTCCTAGGGGGAGATTTTGTCCTTCTATTTTTAGATGCCAGATGACTAAATGAAATAAAAGTCAGAGTTGGGTTCTGACAGAAAAAAAAAAAATACTTAGGATCTTGCAAATTTTCATTGTACCTACTTCCACAAAGCAGTGAGTAAACAACAGAGTGCCATCTCCCATGCCCATTTCTAATGAGTGTCACAAAGAAACCATGCTCCATTAACTCATTAGAAGATTTAAAAAGGGACAACTGAAGTGGCACAGGGTCTTCCCATCCCAACTGATCTCTGCCTCCAGAGGCAATGGTGCCACAGTGGTTTCCTGCAGGTGTATCACAGAAGGGGGCAAGGAAGTTTTACTAAACATGTAGTTGTCAGTATTATCTGATTCTATGAGGTTCCAGTTCCCCCAGATGCTAAGAGGCATGTTCAGGTTGAGTTCTCAATATTCAGATGAGACCTAAAACTAAAATCTGGTATATTTACACTCATTTTAAAAGTCATGACCCTCAGGTATCTGTGGAAGGACACTAATGTAGAAAAAAAAAAATGAAAATTCCTCTTGTTATTACAAGCATGCTGTAGATGTTGTAAGTCTTATTAAAATGATTCTTTTCCACACATCTTGAAACTACAAAGTGGCAAAGGATAATTTGAGGTAAGTAGAACCATCAGTTTAGTTTCAATTAATTGGAATAGGTTAGCAAACAGATTTGTAAGGACTTGGGGAAAATCTGATGATGAATATAGGACAACATTGACCATAAAGCACAAGCAGAAATAAGTCAATCTCATTTCTATGATATGAAGCAGTAGAAGTCATACAGTTTGTTTTCTGTGAAGCTTTTGTCTCATATGACATTTTTATAAATAAATTAGGGACATATAAGAGAGCCACTCTATAGGAGATGGAAAAGTAGTTCCATGCTGAGAGTTATCAATAACTGAAAGACAGGATGCCATCCAGAGGGATCTGGGCAAGCTCAAGAAGTGGGTGCAAGAGAGTCTCATGCAGTTTAACAAGACCAAGTGCAAGGTGCTGCACCAGGGTTGGGGCAACCCCTCAAAATCAGCATGGTCTGGGGGATGACAGATTGAGAGCAGATCTGCTGAGAAGGACTTGGGGATGCTGGTGGATGAGGCTGGACACAACTCGGCAATGTGCACTTGCAGTCCAGTATCCTGGGTTGCATCCAGAGTGCAGCCAGCAGGTCAAAGGAGAGGATTTTTCCCCTCTGCTCTGGTGAGACCTCACCTGGAGTGCTGCATTCCCAATACAGGAAGCACATTGACCTTTTGGTGCAAGTCCAGAGGAGGGCCACCAAGCTGATCAGAGGAATGGAGCACCTCTCCTATGAAGAAAGGCTTAGAGAATTAGAACTGTTCAGCCTGGAAAAGAGGAAGCTTCAGTGTGAGCTAACTGTGGCCTTCCAGTATCTGAACAGAAATTACAGGAAAATTACAGGAGAGAATATTTACAAGAGTATGAAGTGACAGGACAAGGGGAAATGGCTTCAAATTGAAAGTGAGTAGGTTTAGATTAGGTATTAGAAAACAGTTTTTTACTCTGAGGGTGGTGAGGCACTGGAACAGGTTGACCAGAGAAGCTGTGGATGCCCCAGCCCTTGAAGTGTTCAAGGCCAGGTTGGATGGGGCTCTGAGCAACATGGTCTAGTGGAAGTGTTCTTGACCATGGCAGATGATCTTCAGGACCCCCTTCCAACCCAAACCATTCTATGATTTTACAAACTCACAAAGGTCAAAGAGGAGTGAAGTGGCAGAATGGGAACTTTCATTAATGCAGCAATGTTTCATATTCATATTCATGACGCACCAAGAAGAGCATAGTTTAGAAGACTCAGAAAATGTGAGTTCAGACACTTATTACAAATAATAGAACTTTTTTGAACTGAGCATCAAAATGAGTTTTCAGGAAAAACAGATAAAATTAACATTAATAAATAGCCAAGACATGCAATATTAACTTATGAGTCCTACAGGGACTGAGAAATTAAATTTCTGAAAGGTAGTAAAAAAATCTGATAATTTTGAAAGACATTTCACAGAGAAAAATGCACATAATTTAGAAAGGTGTTATCGGAGACATACACAACTAAGGACCAACATATCTTTCATACTGCAGAATAAAGTAGAAAAATAAATAGAATTAATAGTCCATATAATGTACATGGGAAGGTCAGTATAATTTCTAAAAATGAAATTTTGGGTCCCACAGAGCCACCAGAAGTTTCAAGGACCACTTATCACATGGATAAAGCATGATAAGAGGATGCTATCACAAGTTGAATAGGAATAAATTTTGCAATGCTGCATTGTGAAAAGGATCATGCCAAACTTTGGCAATAGCTGTAAGAGAAACATAACTCTCATATCCTTGGCACTGGCTGAACTTCAATATTATATGTAGCTTTGTTGCAATGCACTTAAAAAAAAAAAAAAAAAAAAAAAAAGAATGAAAAAACACTAGATTGGACAGATTCATCAGGAAAGAAGAGAAAGAAAAGATCTTATAAGGATGAACAGCAATGATTGAAGGATCTGACGTTTCTTAGTCAAGACATGACAGAGGTTAGAAAAACTTAAAATCAAAGGGGTCATGTAGAAACATGCAATAAATGTTATTTAATTCTCCATGTTCAGGGCTAGTAGGATAAGTAACAATGTATATAAATGTCAGCAAGTGTTAGATAAGATGTTGGAAAACTATTAACTAAACTCCAAATGCAATTCCTCAGGACATGGTATTTCTGACTAAATATAATGAATTGTAAGGACATCTATCTGGAATGTCATCAGGTAGAAGAGAGGGAAGAATTATAGGGCTTAGAATATCCTTCTTAGACTAATTTTCTATGATTCAATAATTATATCCTCACGTTTTGAGTTCTGTTTCAGGACTTTTAGTCGAAGCACCTAACTTCAGTAGTTTTACAATAGTTCAATTATGACTTCAATTATAATATTTCCAAAAAAATACCTCTGTTTTCCCATGGGAGAGCACAGCTCTAGTGCTTCTTGGGAGCTGCTACAGTATTCCTCACAGAGTAGTTTAGGCAGCATTTATCCCAAGCCATCATCATTTCATAGTGCTGATTAATGTCATGTCTGATCTCAGTTAAGAGCTGGTAATGAATGACAGGCATTTTTTTCCAACTATAACCCCGAATTAAGTATGTTTTTCAATCTGCAATCCAGTATCAGTTTTAAGGCTCTTTATGTGGAGATGTTTTACATTGGAATGTAGACATTTAGTAATCAAATGAAGAATAAAGAACTTTACTACTGAAGGAATTCAAGAGATGTTAATAGGACATTCTATAACAAGTGACTTTTCACCTCCAAAGAATTAAAAGAAACAAACTAACTAACTAACTAAAAACAAACACCTAACCAAACAAACAAACAAAACCTCCCAAAACCCCCAAACAAACAAACCAAAAAAGCCCCCCAAAACAAACAAACAAAAAAAACCCAGACTGTAATTTAACAGGAAGAATGTCAAAAGTATCTCTAGATCCTTATAGGTGAACATGCTTTGAGGAGAGAATATTCTTTTGTAAGGAAAGACTTGTGGAATCCCAAGAAATTATGGGTTTGAAGAGTTCCTAGGAGAAGACTTACACTAAAAAAACCAAAATAATAATAGTCTCCAGCCGAATACTGGCAATAGACGGAAAAATCTGATGTTAGTACAATTTAGTAAAGTAGTGCTCATTTGTTACATGTCCAAGTACCTATAACATTGTATACTTAAAGGTTTAAATACTTTTTATTTGCATTTTCCCATAATCTGGTTCAGATTGTGGACATTAAAATACATACAGTTAACAGAAATGATTTTAAATTAACCTATGTGGTGATCCTTAAAATTGTCATTTTATCAAGTTCACAACTTCCCTAAATATACATGCAAGAAATTCCAAAGGTAAAAAAACCTATTTAAGATGCATAAATAAGAGGTTATATCAGGATATTAAGAGAGAAAGAAATATATTTCAGTAATAACAGTGTGTCACTGTCTTAAAGTGGACAGCTGAAGCCTGCAGGTCGCAAAGGCATTGTTCAAGAGTGCTGCAGTCAAGGTATTTTCTTTTCCTACTTGAATCTTAGTCTATCACTTCACTGAACAGGTAGGAGAAAAAGAGTAAGGTTCAATCAGTAGATTTATGCTGAAGATTAAAAGATAAAATAGTACAGAGAATTTGCAAAATAAAAAAATCCTCTGCCTGACTAAGGAATGCTTTACCCAAGAGAATGGTCACAGCCAGAGCTGTGGCTGCACAGAGAGAAACAACTGGTTGCTTTAATGACAATTATACAAGACACAGTATGTCTGTTGAGAACATAGATACAGGACTGTGAAGGAGAATAAAAAGCCAGAATAGACAAAAGTTTTTATATCCAAGAATACATCAAGTGTTATTAGACAATGCAGCTGGAGGAATTGTCTGTGGAAAAGCAAAAATTTACCCTTGAGTGGGAGGTGGGAGGACTCCCACAAGCAGGAGTTACTACTTACTTGCAAGCACACTGACTGAAATTATGACTCTTCTTCCATGATAAACATGGAATGGCTAAAACCAGAGAAGTTGTGGATGACAGCACAGAGAGAACTACCACTGCCAGCAAGCTGAAAGTATCCAAGGACTAGGACCCACTCACTGGCAGAAATTATGAGAAGTCAGAGGAGTTATGGTGTGGAGATCTGCCTTGCAGATCATAGTGCAGCCTATAGGATGGGTGGAATGGACCACCACAAACCACAAGAAGATTTTCTGTGCCAGAAAAGAGAGTCTATGCAGAAGACCTTGTCTTAATATGCCATGCAGGCATAAAGTAAAAAACAAATGGCTCATGGAAAAATTATTCTATACAGAGAGATACCACAAAGATGAGGGGCTTTGTCATGGATAGACCCATAGTTTGTTAGACACATACTGCACACTATACTTTTACAGCTAGCACATTGCGATTTTCATTAAATAAAAATATTTCTCTTTATCCTAGCAAGCATGGTGAAATAAGACTGCTGCAGCTTCTGTGACCAGACATCAAAATCTGAAAAGAATATTTTCTTCCAGGGAAGTCTCACCCAGTTATTCTCTCAGATATCCAGAAGCCATTTTGAATGATGTCTGTGATCATTATGAGTGCCCTTACGGATCAAGCTAGATGGAGAAACATACCCTGCCTCTAGTCCTGGCAAGACATTTTGCTACCTAGTATCTTAAAGCAAGTTCTTTGCCCTTTCAGATAACAAGTGAAAAAAATAACTTTTATGATCTTTTAAAGAATTACAGAATGATATTTGTCTCCTCTTGCTCAGAATTAAATTATTTAATATACATTTTCATCAAAATGCTTAAGGCTAAATTGAAATATACGCAAGCAAAAAGATTGCAATGGTAGCATAGTATTACCTCATTTGCTCCAGGCTACTGCAAGGTACTTCAGGAATCTATGTGGTTCATCGGTTTATACACCCTTACAGAGAGATAAAACATAAATCTTCAGATCTCAATGGATACTTTTTGTGAAGCAGCACTAGATTCAGTGATCTAAAATCTACATTATATTTGATGCAACAATATATGATCAAAGGCCAAAGGGCCTGGAAGACGTGGTACAGCCAGAATAGTTTCAAGAGTTCTTTTGAAGTGGAGGGCTTAGTCCTACCCTTAATCTTTGAAAACTGCTTTAAGATGCAAATCCTTGGGACGGAAGCCTTTAAGGAAATGAACAGGCTAATGAATCTACTTACAATGACAGGAAATGACACAGTAAGGCTTTCCTACAAACTGTGCACAATAATAGTTTGAAAGTCTGTTACAGATGTAAAGAGGTTCTAAACATGGTTTGTAGGAAAGAGGAGGCATCCCCAAACCCTCATTCAAGAACATAAATCTGCTTGGGGAGGTGCTCTTTCTACAAAGGCACATTTTGCAAAATCAATAGAAAAATGATTCTGATAAAATTGCAGGCTATGATGAAGATCCTATCAGCCAAAGCTGCAGGCAGTAATATGAAATCAAGGAGTTTTGAGCATTGGAAATAAGGACTGAAGGCAAAATTAAATAGCCCCTGAGACACAGTAAGAACATTTTGAAAATGCATTTTCCATATGACTTGGCAACGGCTTGGCACAATGACAATTTTTCACTTACTTCCTTTATTCAAGTGGTTTTGAGCAAAATTTGCTGGTAACTTTGAAGTGATTCACCCATGCCAACAATACACCCTTTGGGTTTCATCAGTTTATATTGAGATTCTGCTTAAAATGGTCAAATCTGCATTCACCATAGGCAATTGGGGAGATCAAGACACTTATCTCCTGGTCTGTCCAGGGCAGAATTTACATTTCAGAAACCAACCAGAGAGACTATCTTGGTGACAATCATTTACAGAAGCAGCTACAAAGAATACACAGAACTGGTTGGAGTTGTCCTTGTAAAATTAGAACCTGGTTATTAGAAGAACCTGGGTGTCTGATGCATTCACAGTTAATCACTTGGGCTGCCAGACAAAATGCAGCCTTAGTTCCCAGGCGAAAGGCACAGTGGATTGGGCAAAAATTTGAAAGGCAAAAATCAATGACTAAGAAAATTCTTTGGACTGTGAAACCATGCGAGGGAGTGTGAATACTGGAAGCATGACATAGGAACCTCTTCTTGTTACACATTTTTTTAATAGAACTTTATTGCTAGACTATTTTTTTGCCAAAATAAATGTGGAATTTACCCTACATACCTGTAGTAATGAATAAAGTTGTGAAAGCAGGACAGTGAAGTAAGATCAGAATCAAAAGATGTTGTTGTGGGATTGATTTTTTGTTGTTGTTGTTAAACTGTCTTAGATATTTTTGTGGATTGATATAAATTAAAAGTTTCAGCATCCCATCTTCATTTAAGATGCATCAAAGTGCTGAAATTCATGTATGTCCTTTGAGACCAGAATTTATTTTTTCTCCACATTCCTAAGCTTTCTTCAGTGGAATGAATTTTGATTAACAAGAAAATCAGTCTTGTATTGTCTTCTGAAAATTGGTTTTACAAGTCTTTTGATTTTATCATCAATGGCATAACTGACAATTTTGGTGTTTTGCCATTTTTAAAAATTAGAACCAAGCAAAATTATGCAATTTACATGATAACTCTTCCCTAAATATGTAATTGTGCATGCAAAAAGGTTTGAGAATCAGACTGATTACCAAATATTTCACAGCGAAAGAAAACAAAGATCAGACAAAATGTATATTTTTAAAGTTTTCATTATGTTTTTACTTAGGTCTGATATTTGATGGCTTGATTCATAGGTTTTTCCATCTATAGACTTGATAACATTTCACTGAATCAGCTCATTTCATCCCAGATCAAGATGCTCCAAGTCTCCTGATGTGCTATGGCAGATATAAATCGTAATTTAATTCCTTAGAAATTGTAAAAAAATAACATAATGATTTGTTTGTATTTTAGAAGTGCTGTTATTAGTTTGAAGTTTAAGAAAATCAGAAAATACAAAAGTAAACATATTCTAGAGTATAGAAAATGGGCCAACATTCAATACTGTATTATATAGTAAAATAAGCAGGCTTGCAGTAAAGCCTCAAATCAAACCTCTGTTGAGAGCCCCCTCAACACTCAGGTTAATTAAAGTCTACATTTAAATCTTACCATTTGGGGCACATATGCTTTCTTTAACTTGTGTCAAAGTATAGGCTCTAAAGTTTCTTTGCAAAGACATCCTTTTTTAACACAAAGAGGCCTTCATAAACGCTGTTTGTTTGCTAATATTTTAAGAGGAGAATGAAATGATGCACTGGATGAATTGCATCCTCTTATTCTCCTTTTATTCTTCTTATCCTTTCTGGTTTGAAAATTTTCAGACTTTAACCCTACGTGAGGCTTAAGCAATCACACTGTTCTATCTAACATGCAGCACTGCTGTTAGCACAACTAGTTTAATTTTCTTCTCCTTTTATCATAGCAATATCCTGATATTTCATTCCCTATTCAGTCAGTTGGCCTAGTGCAATTCCTTAGATGATTTTCTTGCAGCATCACATCACCATTTTTTGATTGCTTTATTTAGAACACAAATATTTTGCCTTCTGTCTGCCTGATTGGTTGCCGTTTTTCCCTTCTCCTTACTGGCTAGCTCTCGGCACAGTGCACCTGTGCTATATATGGCTAGCTCTCTCCTATACCTCTCCTTATTTGTTGTAGACCATCCCTTTTTTCCCTTTATTGTCACAGACCTGTTAATCTCCTTCCCAAACCACGCCTAGTTTCCAGCTCCTTCTAGCTAGCCCCTATAAAACACTTTTACCCTGTTTAATAAATGGCAATTTCACCTTTTCCCGCATTTCCTGTGGAGTGGTCCATCCCGTTATCCTGAACAGGTCTGTGTCATCAGATCATGTGTGATTCATATTCACAGGAAGATCTTCTTGGGCCACCATAAGGTAAAATTCAGGTAAACTTTTGAAAGAACTGAGGTTGACCTGGTAATTGAGCCTAAGGCCATTTTAATAACATACCTGTCCTGAATATATCTTAAACTGGGAACTTTGCACACTTCCTCCTCAAATCTCAAACAGAGAGATTTCAACCTATGAAACAAAAGAAACTCCCAAATGCTAATAGATCTAGTAGCTCAAGGGAGAATTATTCTGTGTCCTCCTCTTAAAATTCACAGCTTTTTTATCATTCTTTTTTACTATTCCTTTAGATTTGTAGAGGGAGATCACTTAAGACATTCCAGTGATATTGATCCTATATCTACTTAAGTCTTTTATACCTGGAATTTTGCAAAGCAAAATAGTGTGCTTTACTTCAGTGATCTCAAAGCCCATATCAAGCCTTTTATTGTAAAAGTAGAGATTTTTGTTTTCATTTTTATTTTACTTTCTTTTATTCATCCTTTCATAATATTGTTCCAAAGTTATATTCTGAAGCCAGACTAATCCTCAAAAACATTGTTACACAAATAGAGTAAGCAACAGCCTATATTGGTCATAGATACTGTGGATCCCTTGAGAACAAACAAAATTAAAGCTTTTACCCTACCTGGATAGCTCAGGCACCAACCCACCAATTTGCTCTGTTCACTAGACCTCCACTTTCCATTCCAGCCAGCTGCTTTGGAAAGATTAGGCTGAAAGTTATGCCAGTTTGTATTGGGCTTGCACTTCTTCACTTCCTTTTTCTTAACAGATCCCTTCTTTTTGTGAATCCTTAATTTTCTTTCCGGAATGCCAAGCCCACAATTTTTCCAGTCTGAATAGTCTATGTGCAGAAGAAAAATGCATGATCAGTCAGTCTCCTCACTGGTGGTTCTTTTCCATGTGTCTTTTTTAACTGGAGGATTTAAGATGTGAAACTTTTTTCTAGTGCAGATATTATAAACATTTACAGTAGTCTGTACCAGCTGCAGCTAACAAGTAGTGGGCTTCCAACAGCTAAAACTAATAAAAAAATAAAATGTATATAACCATTTAAAAATCTACATGACATAGTAGTGAATGCACCCAAAAGTGCTTTATAAAATGTTAGTGTATTCCTGCATTTTTAAGGTAATTTATTTTCAAATATTTTGAGAAATAATAGAAATGTTTCTCATTGCACTTATATGTGACTATGCAGTACCTTGCATATATAATATCACAAAATCTTTGCACAAATAATATTTCTATCCTACAGGTAACAAAAAGAAATTAAAATTGTTTAGTCTTCCCTCTCCAAGAGAGGTCTGTATTACAGAATGAATAGTTAGATCTCATTTTTAACATAGGCATGGTGATCTTTTGTTTTGGATAACTTGGAAATACTTTCCATTATGAAATGCTATTGGACCTGTTTTGGGGGGTTGCTTGTTTGTAACACTGTTTATAGGAACTCTGACAGAGAAAAAGTCCTGGTGCCAGGAAAATACCAGTGGTTGATGCCAGGAAATTATCTTCAGATTTGACTGGCCAATAAACTACAGAGAACTGCTGTTTTCCTGTTGGGGTTTCCATTATTGCTTTTCGCCTGGCAGTATACCAAAGCCACAGACAATCTAAGTATGGGACCCTGCTCCTCCTGCAGCCACATTGACATCCACTGCAGTGAGAAGTACTGGGAGCATAACCTCAACCCTTTACTGTCTGGGGCAAAGGTAGTTATAAGAAAGAGAAATATGGGTGATAATAGACATCTGGGAGGAATATCTAGAATCTCCTGCTTACAGCCTCTTCAGTCCTGAAGATTAGGAGGGATATGAGGTAGACTTAGGCAAAAAAGTGTGATAGACAGCAAAGCATGAACTACAGCTCGCTACATTGGACAGCTGACATGAATGAACATGGATCTTTCCCAACTTGGTTTTCATAAAGCATTTTATAACCCACTAAATTTTCCCAAGATGAAATTCAAACTGTACTAATGATTTTGTATTATTTCTCAAAGAGAATACAGTTTCTGTTTGTGCTGATTTTTACAAAGGAGATACTTACTTTTCCAAAACCATTTTCTAATGGCTAATTTATATCAAGTGCCAATCGTTCCCCACTACTTGTTAGCACAACTAATCCTGTATCTTCAGTAGTAGCAATTGAGGTCAGTGGCAAGTGTCAAATCTGAATTGATGTTGCATATGAAAGAAGTGGATTAGTACAGTTGCAAAGGATAAAATCTGACATTTTTACTAGTTCTTACTTTTCTGTGTTAGCATTAATTGTTCTATAGTGATTCACTGAGCTAGCTATAAGGAGGCCAAACCCAGCAAGCAGTAGCAGGCTTGGCAGGAGGTTAAACATCTGGCCCAGCTGAGAACAGAACAGTGGCCTCTCCTTGACTACTCTTGTTCAAGTCCCATTGTTGTCAATACCCGTGAGGTTGCAAATATTCAAACAGTTTGCATTTGTCACAGTTGTTCCAAATATGTTATGACACAATTTCTGCATTTTAGCTTGTCCCACTTTTAATTTTTACCTTTCTACCTTTGGAGAAACTGGACAAATTAGTAGAGCTGCTATTGTAGGATTTCACTGATTTGTATTTTGGAATGGATCCATTACAGAGTGAGTGGCTAAGTTATTTGCACTATTTTTCTTCCCACTTATTTTGTTTGTTTGTTTTTGTCTTTGGTTGTTTTTTTTTTGTGTGTTTTGTTTGTTTTTTTAAAGAACAAATTATATCAAATGGTTACTGCATACTGAAATATCAATAATTTCATTTTCCAAAAGAGTTGCAAACATACAACAAGCAGTTTTTATGAACTAGTTTTCATAGACTGGAAAACTGGGGAGAACATTTAAAGAGATAATCTGATTTCCAACGTGAAAAAGTATAAGTCATCTATTCCTTTACAGAGTCAAATAATTGGGAATGGCTACAACATGAATTTCAGAAATTGGATAGCTTTGGTTTAGGTTATCTAATGTGAGGGAATCCACCACGTATGTTAATAGTGTGAATTACTAACTTCCATTTTATTTTTAATAGGCTGTGATCAACATTATTCTTTTTGCCTCTAAGTTATGCTATTTACCCATTTAATGTATGCAAAAAACCCAGAAGAAAAGAGCAGGTACAAGTTCTCCTAACTCAAGCTGATCAGTTTGTATCAACTGATAGGAAAACCTGAAACATTACAGAAAGGGTTCATCTAAAGCTATGTTGAGAAGATGGTATTATTCTGTGATTCACTGTTTAATTAAAGCCACTTCTTCAGAAGGAAAATGAAATTTTTAAAAAAATAGAAAAAAATGTGGTATGACTGATTAAAGTAGAAGATAACAAAAGTGAGGGATTTTTCCATTTTGAGTGTAATAACAAAAAAATAGTGATGAACAAGCATACTACATGTGTTACAATTGCCTTCTATATTTAATATGAATTATGTCTCTCATCTATTCTGAAATATTTGAATTGTAGAGTAATTTAATACTCTCCTACATGCAAATGAATGCATAGGGCTTTGCTAGAATGAAAGGGCTTGCTAGGCTGTGAGTGTGACAGGAAGAACAGTGTCTAAAAATGATCATGTTAGAACTGCCCTGGGGAAAAGTAGTTTGAGCTCATTTTAAGCATCAGAGAAGACAGGAATGAAAGGACCAAATCCCCATTTAGTGTCAAGACAGTGCATGCTCAGTCATATTGTAATTTCAAATGTGAATATTGGAGTAATTCAGTTTCTTGTGTCAAGTATATGTGTACTGAAAGAAGGACAAATAAAGGGCATTAATTGCTAAACAGTTAGACATATCTTGTTAGCGTGTCTTGGAAATGCTTCTGATATCATACAGAAAGCCTATATGGTGATTCTGAACCACTGAAAACTGTACTTGAGGAAGAGAAAGACATCTCTGACTGTATTGCATACTGTAACAGTGAAATATAGTTATTTAGTATAGGGAACACTAACTTTTAAAAGCACAGGTGGCAAGTCAGAAAATGTATATTTGAGGACAAAATTACAGTTTTGATTTTGATGATAACATATACAAAGATGTTTTGCTGAAGTTTATGTATATTCGACATGCACAACTGCAACTGCCCTTACATGTGTATACATAAAAAAGCCTTATATAGGTCTGAATGCTATATATTGCCAGACATTTATAAAAATGTGGTTTGGCTTGATTCTTGTTGTTAAGTGTGAAAATAGTGCTGCAACATGTTACTCAACAATGATTGATCCCATGCATTTTGTCATGACCCTTTTTCTTCTCAGTTTTCTGTTATGATGAGTCATTGTCTTGAAGAAAACCTCAGCCAAAAAATTCAAGCACTTCCATCTAAAGAGCAAATTGCTGAGAATCTCTTACAAGCAGCAAACCAACACAGCTCTTATGGCTGTGATGATCAATGCATGTTGAGGATACTGAAAACCTCAGAGGACTGTAGGCTGTGAGGAACAAACCAGATAGTTCCATTTTGATATGTGTTATGTACTTTTATCTTTAGAAATGTCTCATTATTAACCTCAGCTTGAAACATTAGGTTAAACACAATACTATCCCTATTTGTTAGAGTTGTGGCTTATATTCAATATACTGTATTCTTACTAGTCTTCACTTGATTTTTGTTTAACAAAATATTTTTCTTTAAAAGTCTACCAGAATGAGAAGTCAATAATTATGCTGCAGGAGGTGCATAGTTTACTGTGTATATAAATGCAGTGTGTCTGCATATATATATACACACACATATATATAACATGTACATATTAACTCTCAACAAACTTACTGATGACACCAAGCTGTGTGATGAGGTTAACATGCTGGTCCTGCGCATTGTTTGGGGCAATCCCAAGCACAAGTACAAGCTGGAAGGAGAATCGACCAAGACTAGCCCTGGGGAGAAGGACTTAAGGGTGTCTGTGGGCCAAAAGCTCAACGTGACTTGGCAATGTACTCTTGCAGCCCAGAAAGTCAACTGCATCACTGGGGTGGGGGCTGACAGACCTGGGGGGCTGATGTGGGGTCCTCTGATGTGGGCAGGATGAGGGGAGGCCTGGGGACAGGAGTGCTGTCCGTGATGGTCAAAGCTGCTGGTGCCCTTGGGGATCCCAGAGTATAGCTACAGAAAAAGCAGCAATCCACAGCTATATGATTTATTCCTGAAAATTCTTAGTTTCCTTGCTGGGATTGCACATGCCTCACCAATAACTGTTGAGATGTAGGCCAGCAATTTCCAGAAATGAAATATGTATTGATCTGAAAAGCAGTGAAAATGCTCTCATTTGTTTGATTTGGCAGAGGCTGATCAGTATAAACGTCCTGAGTCACTGCTTACCTATGCTGAATATCATCTCTTAAAAAGCCTGTTAGCATCGTAACTATTCTATTTAAAGTTAAACATTGTGTTTGGAAATCTATAGGTTACTGGCACACTGTACTGCCAGGTGACTGTTCAGCCTATTAGACCATGTGAAGGGTTTGGGGCAGAGCAAGCACTCTCTCCCAGCTGGAGAGCAGTCAGCTAGCTGTAGGGATTGGGGCCATCGTGAAAGGAAAAGCATTGTTAATCAGCATGAATTCATTTCTGCTTATTTTTTGAGAAAATATGTGCCTGCTGCACATACCTGGTCAATGACACTAAACTTTAACAACTTAATAGTGGCTCACCCTGTGGGATGTTTAATATTAGAATTTTTAAATTATCCATTTAGTGTGGTTTGAATATACACTTACACTGAGTATGACAAGAAATCGCACAAATCTATTTAACTATCAAAAAGATATTTTTAAATTTACAAAGTTAAAATAAGTAGTTAAATGTACAGCCTGAGTCTTTTGTTTTCCAATTTGCTTAAACCTTTGTTTAAGAGGCAAATAAATTGTTTTTATTAGTTAAGATACAGTGTAAAAAATCTCAGTTAATCAGTTGAGGTAAATTAAGAATGACATATGCAATAGCGTTAGAAGTTTCTCCATACATGTTGCTTTCCAGTGAGGTACTGTGAACACTAATCACAAATGTGTACAAAATGGAATAATCACATTAAGGAATTGGAATATCATAACTTGATTTTTTTTTTTTTTATTTAAGTGCATAGTGAACATCAGACATGGTAAAATATACTGCAGCTGCCTGATAAATATTTTTACCTCCCTTAGCAATTATTATGCACAGGAATATAAGAATGAACACAAATCAATAGTTCTCTTGTATCCTTTGAATAACTAAGATGGATGAGAACATGGTGACAGTCTGTCTAGGCAACAAAAGACAAATGTCTTCAGTGAGTAACAGGATACATATCACAATGTTTTACTCCATGGGTTTAAACAAGTACATTTCTTTATTGAGTTTGGTAATGTTATACATGTTTCTGACAAACTATTTAAACATGCTGTAAGTTTTTCCTTCCCTATTATCTCATTGAAAATATTGGAGGTATTTATTTTATTATTATCCTAAATTGTTGTCTCATTTACTTCTAAATATGTCCTTCTCTTCCAAAAAGCTTTCCTTCACAGGAATACCACAATAGAGTTGTTTCATAGTGTATATTCAAAATCAGAAAATACAAACATTTCCAAGAATGTTAGGTTTTAAACAGGAGGTATTTTTAGTTTTAATTTTACTACAATATAATTAAGTAGTATTCAGCCTCTTAATATACTGACCGATGGCAGTAATTCTGAAGTTTTGAGAACACAGATACATGTCAGCCCCAATGCTGTCTGCTCTTTTTGGAGCCCCAAGCATGAGAGTCAGCCAAACATCTTAAACAGGAATAATTAGTTGCGCAGGTAGAAGCTGAGAAAACAATTTTCTTCAGAGCAGTTTTGGAAGTTCTATCCTACCCTGGGCTGATGTCTTACTTTCCCAAAAGAGGACTCAGGAGTTCAGTAGGAGGGTGGGTAGTGGGGTTGCTGCCAAAAATGCCTTTGCTGTAGTCCATAAAAGTTTGCTTGCTCAGTTTAGGCCTTGGGTGGACCATGATGTGCTGTACTTTGAGAAAGACATATATTAATTGAAGAATCTCGAGACCACTGTGATTTATAAAATGTTATTTCTGGGACAAACAAAGGGAGTGTAATTTTTCAAGTCTAGGAAACAAGACAGGGGAAGGGAATAACTTACCAACCTTTTTTGTGTAGGGCAGTAACAGAGCTAATGGACTTAGAGTTTTCACTGCAAAGATTTCAACTTGAAGTTGAAAAAATAATCTATATTTGTTGTAGGTGTCCAGGTTTTGCTAGCGGGGGCTGCAGGGGGTTCTGTGTGGGGCACTGGGGCTGCCCTGTGCCAAGCACAGCTGGTTCCCTCCCATCCACCACAGCCCACAGCTGAGAGGGAATGCCTTGGAGAAATGTACTTAAGAAAGGGCAAAACATCTGGGAGGCATGGGAATAACAAAGTCAGAGGAGAAGGTGGTGCTCCAGGCATCAGAGCACAGATTCCCCTGCAACCTGGGAAAGAGCCCGCACTGGAGCAGTGGGTATCTCCTTCAAGGGACTGTAGCTTGTGGGGAGCCCACGACTGAGCTGGGGAAAAGCAGGAGGAAGAAGTGGCAAGGGAGAAAGCACTCTGTACTAACTGCAATCCCCATCCCTGGCTCTGCTGGGTAGGGTGAGCTTGTCTAGGAGTCTGAAGTGAAGGAGTGAAGAAGAGCCTTGGAAAAGGGTAAGGAAAGGTATTGTTATAATGTTTGTCTTTTTGTTTTTCACTACCCAAGTCTGTTTTAAAAAATAAATTACTTTCGCTGAAGTCAACTCTGTGTTGCCTCCAAGACTAATCGGTGATTTCCTTGTCTTACTTCAACCCAGTTTTCTGCCTCCACCCTGCTCAGTCAGTGAGCAGCTAGGTAGGCATTTTGCTGCTATGCAAGGCTAGCCCACCACAAGAACAGCCAAACAAACTTTCTACAATGCAAGAGTGAAAACAGTGAAATGTAGTGCCCAGGGAGGCTTTGGGAAGCTCACCTAAGATCTTTTGAAAGATGGTTAAACCAACATTTACAAGAGTAATCTAGGTAGAGTTAGGCTCTCGTAGGAGGACAAGCTAAACAATGCCTCAGAATTCTGTATGCTACTTTGCTATGATCTAGTAGTAATGAAATATTCAGAAAATATATATAAATTTCTTTTTAGAATTTTTTGAGCAAGGAAGAGATCAATTTTGACTTATGGAGCATACTATAGATCACTTTAGAAAAAACAGCTAAGCTAAAAAGCAGCAGTTCCAAAATGGTGATGAAGGTGCAATTGAAATCAGTCATATTGAAGTACAGTATAGAAGTGTATGGAAACACTATCATTTTACATTCATCACTTTATTTTTTAAATACTTAGAGGTTCATGACCAAATAAACAGAAACCTTAAAACTTAGAATAAGGTTGTTTCAGCAGTTGTCCTGCTACCCTCTGATTTTATTCTTCCTGTGTGGTTTAAGGGAGGTAAATGAAAAAATGGAAGAACTACTGTAATAGTGATAGGAATAGAGAATCTGCCTGGAGAAAAATTACTCAAAAAGCCTGGCTTGTTCAATTTAACATAGCTAAAAGAGCTTACTAAGTTGATCACTCTTAATAAATTGTATATATGGTTAAACATAAGGATAAAAAATGAGTTATTAAAAGTAAAATATAACATTAGTTTAGACACTAGACAACAGTAACTCAAGAGTATTAATGATACATTCCATTTTTGCTGAAAATGAAAGGAAAGTTTTAAACATTAGAAGAGTGACCATTTCTAAATAGCTCATTATAGTGTGAAACAGGTCTTGTGGCCTGTGCCTGTAAGACTTAAATTGATTTACTTTGCTTAGATATTTAGGATAATTTACAGTCAAAACATTGGTAGAGACAAACCATCTATCTCTGCAACACTAGTCAGAAATATTTTGAATCACATTTTTAAAAATGTATGGAAAATTCAAAATTTGATATGTGCAATGCATAAAAGGAAAGGAAGTTCTGTTTCATAGATTCAAAAGAAAGACACTGTGTCTGTTTTTCTGCCTAATGAGATGTTATGATCCACTACAAATGAGAAACTTTGCCCATTAAAAAGATGAAATATACCTCCTTCATTTCTTTCAATCATTCCTTTGATTTAAATATTTATAAAGCTGGACATTTTCCTGCATGAATTAGATGTAAATCATCAGTCATAGTTTAGCTGGATGACAGATCTTTTAGATAAGGGGTTTGGGTTTTTTTTTATAAAGGAAGTGGATTTCTAAGCAAAACTTTTAATAATCATTCCTTATTTTGTGTTTTCTTAGCTGGTCATGGTCGAACCAGAAAAGACATAAATAAAAATAATATAATAACTTTAGCTGAAATGAATCTCAGAAATATTTTTTTTTTAATGGAAAAATAAAAAATCCATGTGAGCTCAAAGGAAGATTTCAGAAGAAATTCAATGTCTTTCATTTGCACATAATTGCAAGTTTATTGACAATTGACTGATTCCAGAAGAACTCTGTGAGCTCATCAGTTAAGAACAATGCACTCTAATTTTGTTCAATTTGAATCATACAAATTTATTTACATAATTTAATCAAGTGATAATATTTCCTAATTAGTACCTTTTCCAAGATGGTTGCTGAAATGAAGATCTTCTAAATGTCATTGCGACCATATAGTCAGTCCCTAAAAAGTCACATGCAAGTCATTTCACAGACTTAGAAGAAAAAAAAATTCCTTTAATTCAGAATAATGATGTTGCTATTTTTTCTGACTCAGAAGAGACAGCTATGAATACCAGAGATGCTTGTGATGGTATTTGCCAATCACATTTCAGCGCTGTCCTTTGGAACAGCTCGTTTTTACAAACCATGATCCTTGTTGAAGTGTGTATCACAGAGCAGAGCTAAAGAAATTGTAATAATGCAGAACTACCAGTGCATGTGAGTTTGTTATGCGAATGTAATAGATTATGGCAAGGGAATTGCACCTTTTGCATGATTATCTGGCCTGTGCACCCTGTTTCCACACATGTTCATTACGCACCTCTCCAAATATCCATTGTCTGCTTAAAATACATATTCTTGGTTCAGATTAGAAGCTTAATTTGCTTAGGCTTTGCCACAATATAAGAAAGAGTGGTGGTTTTAGTTTTCTTGGTTTTGGTTTAGGCCTTCCTTGGTAACAATGTCATAACTAAGGAAGTATTCCACAC
>JAWWEE010000105.1:90651333-90661575 GCA_035221455.1 Xenops minutus | reverse complement strand
GTTTGATTGTATATAATTGTAATATATGTGAATATATATATACTTTTAATACAATTGTCTTTTTGGTACTTTTTTCCTTTCTTTTTTGGAAGGCGGGGGGAATCCGTGTGGCCAGCAGTTGGGCTTGGTAGGTAGCCAATGCAAACCTCCACAGAAAGACATTAAGCTTTTAGAAAGCATCCTAAGGTGGGCAATGAAGACAGTGAAGGGTCTTGAGGGGAAGCCATATGAGGAGCGGCTGAGGGCACCTGGAGCCTGGAGAAGAGGTGACTGAAGGGAGACCTCACTGCAGCTACAACTTCCTCATGAGGGGAAGAGGAGGGGTAGGCACTGCCAGTGACAGTGTCTGATGACCAGTGACAGGACCTATCACTGAATGGGAATGGCCTGAAGTTGTGTCAGGGGAAGTTTAGGGTGAATATTAGAAATAGGTTCTTCCCCCAGGGGGTGGTTGGACACTGGAACAAACTCTCAGGAAAGTGGTCACAGCACCAAGGCTGTCTGAGTTCACAAGCTCATTGCTCTCAGGCACATGGTGTGACTCTTGGAGCTGTCCTGTGCAGGGCCAGGAGCTGGGCTCAAGGATCTTTGTGGGTCCCTTCCAACTAAGGCTATTCTATGTGTCTATAATTAAACGAGACAGTTTGAGTTGATACTAAATACAGAGTCATAGCCAAAGCATATTAAAAACTTGTGCTGTAGTGATCTCTAACTGCTATTTTTTTATCTAAAAAAAAAGTCATATTGCGGAGCTGAGAAACATGGTGTTACTTTAATCAAACTCCTATGATCTCCACTTGCACTGGAGATCTGAAAGACTAAACAGGGGATGAAAACCTACTTAGAACAACTGCACAAGGTAAGCACAGAGATGGTTTTAGACAAATCTGCTTACATGTCCTATTGGAATAATGCTCCTCCAAATATGCATATACCATCAGTATGTCACATCAGTTGTGTAACTGCATCAAATGGAACAGGAAAATCAGGGGAAATAGCAATTGCGAGACACTGAGAGTAACTGCAAAATAGAGTTCTCTATATATCAAAAGTCACTCTGAAACTTAGAAATTAGTGTTTTGAGGTGAATTATCTTAGATTATTTTACAAGTAAACATATATTCATGGTACTTACAGGGATTATGCCCTGCAGACTGTGGATGCAAAATCAATCATAATCACTGCTGAAGACAGAGATATGTTGGCAGTTTGTCCTCTGTTCAGCAATCGTTCATCTTGACTGATGCATGAGAAAGTGCTGGCATAAGCTATGGATTCATGACATTCATAAAGCAGTATGCTTTCTGGACACTGAGGTAGATCTTATACTGGCTAGTTTGTCTGCCTTTTTTGGCATGTAGCATTGCTATTCCCATTACAAGCAAGAAAAAGCTGAAGGCTGGAAACTGATGAGATGGGAACGCTGTTATTACTGTGTGTTTTCTGTGAGTCATGGAAGATTTTGTGAGCCCTTTCAGAAAACTGCAGGAATGCACTCATTTTCTGCATGTCTCTTAAGGTCAGTTTGTACGAATACGTGAGTCAGTGAACTCTTCTGGGCCAAATGACACAAAACTGACTTTAGCAAGTTTCTGGCAGGTAAAGTCCTTCTGTTTCAACAAGGAATATGGAGATGATCCCTGTAATGTGAGTTGTGCTGTAACCTTTAATTACAGATTTGCATCTTATGCCATTCACAGTCAGCAGATGACTGGATCAAAAACATTTAAAGGATCTTATCCAAAGGTGCATCTGTAAGATAGTTCAGATTAATTACTTCTTGCCACATAGTTTTTCACTTACAAGATCTTAGGGCATTGCATAACATCATTTAATCAAGGGAAGATAATGAGCTATTTGTTAATGGAGCACTCACACAATGAATATATATTTTGATTCTTAATAAGATTTCTTCTTATCAACAGATATTTAAAGCTCGAGTGCTGCAGCAGAAAAACATATGGGAGGTATTATCATTAAGAACATAATTATTATTACTTTGTTACCACTACAGCTTGGCAAAGGTTATAATTTCAAAACAAAATCTGCATAAATTATTTTTAAAAAACATCCTTAGACTTTGTTACTTCATGTGGTAGCACTAACTTAAATCTCAAGCTCTAAATTACTGATTGCCCGTCTGAAAGAAAAGGTCCTATAAGGGAAATTACTGAGCAGCATTGTCTCAGCAGAAAAGGGGAAGACTGGAAATGCATGTCTCTCTGCATTCCACTTGGAAATTAGAGATTGATTAATGAATTTTAAGATCAAAATGGATCTGAATGACTTTTTTTTTTTTAAGTTAGAATTATGTGCTTGTGTTTGTTTGTTGTATGTTTCCACTCAAGAGATTTTTAAGGAAGACAATAGCCTTTTATTCATTTATTATTTACAGAATTCCAATTCCACATTATGATAATATAGTGTTTCATTGTACAGGAGATAGTGGAGTGAAATGAGGAGGGGGGAAAACAAATTACTTAGTGATGTACTTTGCCATTTACTTTCCTTTTAGTTTGAGTGCTCAAGACATCTCTTTGAGCCTACGCGAGGTAATATAAATTTGCATTGTAATTTCCCCCAGTGCAGAAAATCCTACAGACCCTTAGGTATGCACTAACACATTTCCTGAAAACATCAAGTTAATGTAAACATGTGGATAGAAATTAGGTGTTTCTATGTCTTAAAATGAAGGAATAAAAGGAAATTAGTAACTCTCTGGAAACGTAAAATGAAATGTCTCTTCAAACTTCAAGCATATGTTTATGAGACTCTGCATGGTTGTGTCATTCTGTAATATAAAGCATTTAAGGTATTATACATAAAAATTCAGCAATTCTTGCAAACTTAATGGGTATTTTGAGATATAGTTACTTCAGTGGTGTAGAGTGAGACTGAGTTTCTAGGACATACTGTAGAATTAAGTACAAATGCTGAAATACATCTCCCATTCCATCCCCCATTCACAACTGAAAACCATGGTAAGATGTTTTAAAGGGCAGTGATTTAAAACACATTTCTGCTTTTGTTGCAAATACATCAATAACTGAAAAAAAAAAAGATTTGGCTCTCTTCAGAAGACCTAACTGTGCCAGTGAAAAGAATTTGTGTTTTTCAGATTTTTAATATCCCCCAAATTGTGGATATAAGGGTGATTTCTTGGAAAACTCAAAGAACATTCTAAAGTGGTCTTCCATTAAGAGTCGTTTATGTCTCAACAACTCAAGTGGAGTGGAAATCCTATTGCTCCCATAATTTGTCTTTTTCATGGCAAGATATATATGTTAATTTGAAAACTCTCCATCAGGCCACATTTGTGGTCTTTTTCTTCCTATCTTTTATTTGAATCAATTCCTTAATAACTTCAGTGTTTTCTATTTGATTTTTTTTTCGTAGCCCATTTTTCTTGGTATACTTTTTTTTTTTTAATTAAATTGAAAAATCAATAGATGGAAAATGTGATTTCTGGTTAATATAGCTGCTAACACATAATTTATTTTAAGGTCTTCAGATGTGTGAGATATGACTTATTTTCACTACTTTACAGTTTATAAAGATCCCAGTCCAACTTAAAAATACTCAAGGTTAATCTTTCTGACCAAAATCCAAGAAAAGGAATTTAAATTACATTTAAAGGAAAGAATTTTTTTTTTTCATAAATACAGAATATTTGCTGCTTTGATTTCATATGCATTTCAGGTTTTGAATATAAAGTTTGAATTGAAACACAACTGAGTTCTGCACAGCTCAGCACCTAGAGACATTTAGGATTCAGAAGAGAGATCTGCTCTATTTAGTAGGTTTTCTCAGACACTGCTTCACACAAGTAAAAGACCCCAGGCTCACCCTACGAGCTCATTGAAGGGCCTTTACTTTAAAAATATACAAGGCTCAAAAAAACATTTATTGAAAGGGCTGTCAGTTCTTTTAATACCTTGAGAGAGTGCACAGGAGAAGACACTACACATGTTTCTCAGGAGGTCAAATAACACATTTTCACTGGCAAGCTTTAGAAAATAAGAGAACTTGGCAAAAGGTTAAATGACAACATTCAACCAAAATAAAGCGTTCCACAAAGCATTGACTTAGCATATGTTAACCCATACAACTCGACAATATCTAACACATCCAACTTTAAGTTACTCAATTATCAAAAAAGGAGATTAGGAGAAGAACGAGAGAGAGAGAGAAAGAAAGAGAGTATTATAGCTGCCACTCCAGTCCCAGCATAGGTCCAGCTACCAGGAGCCCAGGGAATGGCGAGGCCGTGACAATGTGGAGATCACATCTTTGGTTTTATCTGCTCTGGCGCCCTGTGGCCACCTCTTCCCCTCCAGGTGGGGCTACTGGTGTGCTGGTCATTCGGGTTCTGGGTTAGAGGCTCCAAGAGGTGAGGGGCAGTGTTCCTAGCATGCCAGTGATCAACAGCTGCTCCAAACACTCTCAAGGAGGCAGGGTTATGGGGCAGGATATTTCACCTCTGTGAAATTGGACCTGTCCCTTCCCCCTACCGACACACTTGAGTTGGTCCAAGCCAATAATTAATATTGGTGTCTCACAACAAGTCGTAAGAGCTGATTCTGAACTCCATGACAACATCCCAATTTAAAAAAAAAAAATAATCTAAAGGAACCTCAATCTTATGAAAACATTCAACATCTGTCTACTATTTCTTAGCTATGTATCTTAAAAAGAATCTATAAGCTGTTTGGTTAAAAAGAAAATTGTTCACTACTGCTGATATTTGGCTGATATGAAACAAGGAATTCAAGATAGAGAGAAAATGAAAGGAGGAACTGCTGAAGTCTATTCACAGAAGTCCATGCCTGAGAGATAAGACTCTAGATTACATCTTTTCCTAAGAAATTTTTAAGTAAACTACAGAAGTAGTACTGGAGTAGTGATTTCCAGGCAATATGTCCATTACACTATAAACTGGTGTTCTCATTTCTGTTCTCACATTAACCACTGAAGAGAAAATTTACTGTTATGACACCATTTGGAAATGTCTGGTTTTCCTGTGGTTTAAACAGCACACCAAAATTCCTATTCCATGTTCTTGTTTTTCATATTTCATACATGAGCTCAGACACAGTGAGAAAAAGGCTGTAAGCATTGTAATTTTTCATGTTGAAATGTCGAGCAGACAAGCATCAAGACTTACAAGTAGAATTTGAATTCTGAGCTGGGAAATGAAGTCACTTTGCCAGGGAATTTGAGGAACTATCAAGCAGCTCTCTGTAAACAAAAGTGTTCTGAAACTTAATCTTAAAATTTTGATTTTACACTCTCATCCCAGAAGAGCATCTCCAGGCTGAGATTTTAAGAGATTAGGAAAGGAATGCAGGCTACTGATTGCCTTCCAGCACAATGGTTCTCATTTCTGATTCCATGGAGCTCTGACAGAGTTGCATTTCATAGAACTAACAATTAACAAATATTGTGGTTATTGGGACACATTATATATAAACTATGTACGGAAAAAAAAAAAAAAGACAAGCAGGAGTTGTAGACTCACATTCAAACAGTTCTAGAACTAAATTCAGTCATTTTATAACTATGGGTAACCATTTCAGTGGCTGGATTATTATATCAAACTTTAGGCACCACTGAATTAAATTTCACCAAATACTTTAGAGGCACCACGGTCCTGAATCTGAGATGGCCTTAGAGGGCAGATAGAGAGGGGAAAAAAAAAAAAAGTATGCCCTTGACACATATTGAACAGAATTTTAAATGTCTGAGCAAATTTCATGAAAAATTCAGGCATTAAAGACATTTTAATATTATGGTGGATTTTAATCCAGGCATGTAAGTGCTGGCTATATTCTAAGGGGGATATAGCTTTAAGTCTGCATTAAGAGTGGTAAATTCTACAGAAGATAAAACAAATTCTTTTGAACTTAAATATTCCCGTCTTGTAGAAAGTATAAATGAATGCACTATTATCAAATGTTTGCTTGGCTAGGATCCATCTACATTTAGATGTCTATAGTGTTTAGGTCCTATTCTGTATGTGAAAGAGTGACATTCATGATGTGGTGAATGTACTGGGCAAAATTATTTTGAATCAGAGACTTGTTGACTATGCTGTCAGTTAGAGTGTCAATTTATATTGTTAAATATAAAATTACAAATTTTGCTTTCCATGGTACCTGCTAATCTTACTTCATGTTTACCAATGGAAGACACTAAAAAAAATCATAATCTCTTCCAAAATATAATACTGAATGGCAGAAAAGCTATTTTGTGTAGAGTTATTCTGTCCAGTACTTATTTCCTAATCAGTTTATTCAGTTGGTCTTTTGCTTTGTTTAATCCTGAGTCCTCATCTTTCTAGTGCTATTTTGCATAAACTGAGTCCACTTCAGCTGATTTACTTATGTTCCTCAAATGAGCTTGAAATCCTGGCATAAATAGGGTCTTACACTGAATACATCACTTTGTTGGCATCTGTATGCTTGAAAGAGTAATCTTTCAAACATTCTGAATTTATGCTCAAGAAATGCAAGTGAAGTTTTCTTGTAATCAGTAATAAAACTCAGAACCTGAAGGGACATTTTTGTAATTTTGCTACATAGAAAATGTATAGGATGCAGCTAAGTGCTGATCACTTAGTTTTTACATTAAATTTACTGTTACAAAACATTACATTCTTATGCATTCGACTGAATGCCTTCCAGTTGTTTTTTTAAATATTATTTCCAAGGGTAATTGTTTGATACAAAAATCTGAACACTGATAAGTTGCTGTGGTTTCGACTGTTACAAATCACTATGAATATACTCCTACAATACAAGTAGGAATATAGATAGTAGTTACATTATACTCCCACTTGGGTCACAAAATCAGGATTAATCTCTTCGGTGCAAGATTAATTTCATAGAGTGAACTGTCTGCTTTGAATTAGTTTATGAATCAAAGACTTACTCTCTTTTCCCAAGCTTTCTGCATCATACAGGAAACCTCATCAGACAAAGCTCTTGACATTAGACATTTCCAAAGAAAAGGAAATAAAAAATAAAAAGATTAAATCTTCTTATTTGCTACCAAATTTAATGCATATAAAGAATTTTGGAAGTTGAAAGCTTTAATATTAAATTGACTAAAATAAATATAGAACTTGACAGAATTAAATTTTCATGATTTTACTCAGTAACAGAAATCCAAAATGAATATATGATTATTTTTTTCAATAAATGGGGTAATAGATATATCGGATATCTTGTGTTTTTCATCAATGAATTGACATACAAGAGATATATCTGTGATACTGCATATTTTTGGTGGATCCGTGTCAAAAGGGTGATGTTCTAATCCCTCTAAGACAAATAGCACATTTTAAGTTCATTTCCTGCACTGACATGTTGAGACACACCTGCAAACAAATTCTAGTTTCAATTGAAGTCTGTGACAAAACTCCCACTTACAGGGTTTCATCACTCACACTTAAATGTCTGAGCTATTCTTAGTCACATAAAACGGTAACAGCAAAGAAGTGGAAGCCTATTTTCAGTAACATTTTCTCAATATTCTAGTTGCCTGTTTCCTTAAGCTTAGTAGCTATTTGAGAAATATTAAGAGGAGTTCAGCATAAAATTGGATGTCCTGTCCCAGTCTAGCTGGAACTTCAACATGTTCCTGCAAGTCACTTGAATGATGGATTACTTCACAACATCTTTCTGATTCACTGTGAAAGAAGGACTGACAGTGATACAGGATCTAGCAGAGATGTAACAGGCTGGTGACACCAATTTGCAGTATCTGGACTGCAAAAGCAGGCTTACTCTCCCTCTAGATCAAGCCAATGATGAAAGTTGCACCAACATGGAAATGGCTGCAACAGCAATTGGAAAACATGAAAGATCTATGATGTTCAAAAGACGTTTTTCTCATTACAAGAGAAAGTCCGAGGGTAAAAGGGTTGGCCTGGCCAACCTGATGGAAAAAATAAAATATGAACAAGAAAACAAACAAAACCTCTGCTTTAGCTATTAATAGCTCTATGTGCAATTGCACTCTTTGCAGGCTACAGGATATTGTTTATGCGACACTGCTATAATATAACATTAGAGACAAAAAGATCAGAAAATCCTCAGTATGAAAGCCAGCTGCTGCCCTAAAGATGTTCAGCCCTTTGGACAAGAGTGAATAAAGAGTAGCCATCTGCCAATAAACAACCTAGTAAACAAGACATCACAGTCAGGTAAGAATTGTCTAGGTAAAATAGTAGGGAGATAAATATAAAAAGTTTTAAACACTAAAGAAAGACCTGAAAGTTACTGTTTTATGAATAACTTTATACTGGCAATTTGGCTCATGCCTTATTTTCCCCAAATTTCCTGATCCTCTAATCATTCATCCTACAAAACACGACTTTGCACCTATGATTTGCAAAGTACAAATTAGTTTCTCTTTCAGAAATATTCCTTTTAGCTGACCTTGACAATTATTAACTAGAGAGGAAGGAAACCAGAACTGCTTCTTTAATTTAACACTCAGTTTTTTAAATATTTTCTCATTAAATATTGCCTTATTATTTTATTTTTTTGTGTGTGTTTTTTTTCCCCTGTAAATTCTCTGTATCTTGTGGGCATTTTCCTCATACACTGGTACTTACAGCTGAATGCAGTGTCCTCTGAATAGTTTTGGCAGAAATACAATGAGAATTCATATATATTTTTTTCTAGAGAAGGATGCTTCTGAATTCATACTATATAAAAGAATGCATGCATAAAGTTTTTTCTTTTTCTAGAAATTTTAAGTCACTTGTTGAAAAGTGGGGGAAAAAAAATGCAAGTCAACTGAATTTTTTAATTTTTTTTTAATTATTATTATTTTTTCCCCTTTGCCTGTTTGGTCTCAGTAATTTCTTAGGCTGGTGACAGTTATTTAAAAAACAAAACTAATAGAGCTTTAGAGATTTATGAGAAAGTCTATTACTTTAATGTTGCACTCTTGGACTCTATCTGGAAACTCAAATTTGACTGTTGTAAATGCTTGGTTTAAAAGGATGCATAATTAATTTTAACTCTTTTGGAAAAAAAGAGTTTGACAACCAAACAGCATGAACAACTCCTGTTTTTATTAAAATGTACAGACAGAAATCATAAATAATTGTTACATGTCCTGCTGGTAATACCAATTAGCTAGCATCATACAGAAAATAGTGTTAACAAGTACAGGGTATTGTATAAGGGATTTAGAGGTTTGAGCTACACACAAAGTATACAAGTTTGAATGTACCAATGATGTAAATTTTTTCTTATGTGCTTTTCAGGGTTAGCAAAATTTATAATGCTCAAAGGCCATTCTACTAGACTACTCCATATTTTTATTTCTGTCTGCTCAATAACAACAGTAGATAATGTCAAGCATGCATTTCAAGAACAGACATTATGATATGGAAGGTAAAAAATGGTAAGCTCTGAGATACTCCAGCACGGTGCAGCCAGGAAATGTGAGCAAAATTTCATGTGGAACAGCAGCTTAAGATTCACACATCACATAAACCACAAATACATCTCAAACCCCAGGTGAGCTGTGAAAGGAAAGTAGAAGATGGCAAGTGTGTTGAAAGGTATTCTCCACTTTTTACACATGCTCTAGCTTTTTTTCTGAAAGGAAAATGAGAGACAGTCTAGAAATCACACCGTCAGCTCAGTGCCTAGAAAGCCTGTCTGTTTTCCTCCTCTAATTTTCACTTGGCAAGAAAATCACTCTCTTTGCACCTACTCAGTGCAAGACACTGCCCAGTGAGGGTAACTGGTCTAACATGGAATGTGTGAGGTTGTGGATGCCTCACAAAAGTTAATACACAGTTCTTCTCACTGTGACTGAGTTGGTGAATACTTGAAGTAGACAGCTCTTCATTCCAAAGGGATGACCAGTGGTCATTAAAGATAATGACTGCTTTTCTTCATCACTGAAGTCAACACAATGAGTGAATATTTCAGAAAATAAAACTGTTCAAGATATTTAAAGCTCTTGAAGTTTATTAATGCTGGTGCAAAACTCTAACATACAATTTTGAATTTTTTCCATGTTATCAGGATCTATGTCTATGCAGGGTTCTTTTTAAATTTGTCATTGTCTTTGGCATGGAAAAGACACAAAAAGTTAAAATAGCTTTATAGTCTACTAGATGGATGGCGTAGTCATTGGACTGTGGGAGTATGGTCAGAGGACTACCGGGACTGGAAAAAAAAGAATAAGAATAAAAGCAAGAACAAAGACAGGAAC
>JAWWEE010000105.1:90623936-90638001 GCA_035221455.1 Xenops minutus | reverse complement strand
GAAAGAAAGAAAGAAAGAAAGAAAGAAAGAAAGAAAGAAAGAAAGAAAGAAAGAAAGAAAGAAAGAAAGAGAAGGAAAGAAAGAGAACATTATGATGCAAGAACCTGGCAAAGCTGTCCTTCTCAAGGAAGCATCCACAGTACTTACATATAGTCAAGGCTGAGACACAGTATCTATAAGTTCACAGAGGGACATCCTGTTTGCCTGAATGACATACTTTAACTACTGGCTAAAATGGAATCGCCCACTTTGGAGATATTCAAAGCTTCTTCCTCTTCTTCACTGGTTGTTTGGGAAACTGAAGTCATATTTCCATATACCCTTAATTCAGCAGCATACTAGCTTAGTTGTTGATCCATTGCTCTCATCATAGTCCCACCACTGAAATTACAGCAACACAGCTGGGTTGGTGAAAATGCTTGGTTTAGATGGGTGATTTCAATTGCACTAACAGTTGCAAGAACGCTGCTTGACATGTATATTGGTGAATATCAGCTTAGACCCTTTGGCTTTGGTAGACTCACATCTGTTTACATCATCTGAAGAAATTATATTTTCACAGGTATGTCTTTATTAATTTGATACTTTTCTGTCAATTTAGAGATCTAATGAAATATAATTTTATTTGAAAAATAAACCTTTAATAAAGTTCTACAGCACAGTGCATCTGCATTAGTCAATATATACATGATGAAAAGAATGTATGATATACATCTCTGATTGGCAGCGTTACTGCATGTGAATGTGCTACTGCTTATTTGTAACCAAGATGCTACTGTGCTAACATAAAGGAAAATATGTGTGACAGGAGGGGATTTATCTTAATTTATCTTCAGAGACCCTCTCCAATTTTAATTTCTAAATCCATATAGATGTAGCACTTGTCTTCAAATTTGTGTGTATACTTAAAAGTGTATTTGCTTCCCCCCTTTGTTTCCATTCTCTCTCTCTCCTACAAACCATGGACAATATAAAGGACATTGGAATCAAGGCTTGAAAAATGCTCACGTTAAGAAAAAGGCATCTCCCCCTTAGCAAATGCCGTCACCTCTGCAAAGGTCAGGCTTTGATTTCAAAATGTATTTTTTGCCCCTTCTAGTTGCAGGGATAATTGTCTAAATGTGAATTAAGTGGGAAGAAAACTAAGAGCTGAGACAAACACCTCCCCAGCCTCTGTGGTTACTTGGATGTGTCAGCTTTTGCTGCTGTTCCTGCAGACCCTCAGGCCAGTCCTGAAGCTGACCTGGATCAGGTTATTTCCCCTCCGCTGCCTGCCTGGGAGGCCCTGCGCGTGGTGCATGCAGGCAGAGGAAGCGTTCCCTCCTGGGAGAAGCACACAAACATCCCTGACTGCTAGGCAAGCACACGCTAGCCAAGAGCCTGTGCCGCTATGCTGGCAGCAGCCAGGATGAGAGGGAAGAACAGAGAGGGATTTCTTAAATTTTTTATTGGTTAGAGGAAAGGTTGGTGGTCCTCACTTGCCAGGAAAGCATTGTAGGATCATAGGAACTCCAGAAGTCAGATTTTTTACATCCTTTGCAGTGTGGATGTTTCACCTGTACTAATTTTCTCACTATCAAGAGAAAAACTGGGAAAAGGCTGCTGGTACAAGGCTCTTCCAGCAGGTTTGGTGAAAATCTTTCCACTTCCAAGAAAGCCTCTTTGAGATCAATAACAAAAGAAAAGGTTTCCACCATTTTTTGTTACATAGCAAATATGAAAGAAGGAAAAAATGAAACTCTGGAAAACATAAATTTTTTGTGTGATGGTCTGTCATTTTGTGGAAGAAAATGACAAGACCTACTAAGTTAAAAACCCTTTAATAACCAGTGATAAATAGTTTATATATTATTTACATGTTCTTGCTGTTTGCCTTTGAAAACTCCCCAAAATATAAACTTTCTGTGTAGTGGCAGGAAGTGCAATACCAGCTGTATCCATACCAATATTTTAACGCTTTGTAGAAGGAAGGCATGTAAAATATGTATTTTCTTTTGGGCTATATCTTATCTCATGCATTTTGGTTCTGTTCACTCAGGGGTAGTAATCTTTTGGGCTGCAATTTCTACAAAAAGAAAAAAACTTATATATTTTCACCTTGTACTGGAATTCAGTCATGCCCAAAAATGCAATGCAAATCTCATACCATGGTATTTACCTGTATAGGTAATCATGGTCAAAATACAGGCTTGTTACCTGTATCACAAAGGTTTCTTTTATAAACTAATCCACAGGATGGATTTAAATTTCCATTTGCATCCACAAATCTGCCATGTGACATAAGCCATGGCTTGTTTCTCTGGACAATTCTGCAATTTCCATACCTGCTTCTCCAGGGCTGCAGAAAGTGCCAATGAGTGAAATGGGTTACAACCCAAGCTATTGCTTCCCCTTGTCCCATCCTGTCCACACCTGGCTTATGCGTCACCACCCTCGGTTCATGAAATGACCAAAGGCACAGAGCAGAGACCCTGCTTTGCAGGGGATGCTTAGAGACAGCTTCACCCAGGAAGCCTCTGATCTGAGTCTGGGAATAACACCTCAGACTACTGCACACTGAGTCAGAAGGAAACAATATGATCGCGTGGCATTTTTTTGTTTGAGGCTTTAATCTATAAATAGATCTGATTTTCAGTTAAAAGTATTCTGCTAAGGTTCAAATTCCTACTCAGTGGAACTATCAGACCACAATTAACCCACAACACAATTCCACAGCAGGGCTCAGATTTAAAGTTTCCTTTGATACTACAAACTGTAAAGACTACAGCTTGCTGACCAAGCTTACTGCTTTAAGAAATCTGATATTTATGAAATAAAATTTGATTTTTGGTCCAGCACTGAAGATTTTGTTCATAGTGGTGTTTTTTGGTTCAAATTATATAATTTAAATGAGCAAATACATGTCATTGTACGTATTACAGTGCCCAGTTCAGGTATGAAGTTGAGTGCAATGAATTGTTTTCCTTATAGCCTATTTTCAGTGCAGAGGTGGAGATTGACATTTGCTGCGGAGCTGACTGAGATGTTCTGTAGACAGCTTCACAAATTTAGCCACAGTGTTGGCAGGGTCAGTGGTTAGTGCTAATGCTGATCAACTTCCTCAAAGTTCCTAATTTCTAGATGATTGAAATGCTAACTAGCTCTTCTGAAAAGAAAAAAAAAGAAAAAGGCCTGGAACATGATCTGCTGCATCTGTCAAGCTAGCATCTTGGTCACTCTGAGTTTGGCACCTACATGGAAGTGTTTATTATTTCATCAAAGATTCCATCAATCATTTTAATAGAAGCATTCAAACAGAAATTAATTAAGTTTTTGAGAGGCTTGCTTAAATGTTCTGTTAGTTGCTAATGTTGACATATAGACCTTCCTATATTAAGTATTGGTCTTGGTCATGAAAGTGAAGGAGATGTGTTAGGGAATATTTTCACATAAGAAAGGAGAGATTGATCTCCTTAACAGAATTAATAGAAGATAATTTTTTTTTGTAAAACGTTTGTTAACAATGAAGTAAGAATGAATGAGAATCAAGTATCAAGAGGGGCCTTTCAAGATACTTGAATCATTATGGTTGGGATGAATATAATTAAACATAAAGCTGGAGAGCACAGATGTCCTGTACATTCCTAAGCTCCCTCTACTGAAAGGAAATAAGCACTTTAAGCATTACATAAATGTCATAGTTAAATATTTGCATGCTATTTTGAGGGCAAAAATATTTGAACATTATTTGATAAATAGCAGGTGTTTATTTTATTGGATTATTTTATTGGATAGGTAATTTATTACCTTTTTACTTTGAATGACAAACTTGTTACTGGACTGTAAGTACCCCTCAAAATTGTTGGAAATGGTTCATATATGTAGAGCTGGGGCTTGGGGGAGTGATACATCTTATCAAATATTGACATTTACGGTGAGACCATCTATATCTGAGCCAGTCATCTTTTGCATGCTTAAACCCAAACAGACAAATGAGTACTTTTTGGATTTAATACATCTCATACTAAAGCAGTCATTGAAAACAGATCAAGATAACTGTCACCCTAAAAGTGCTGACTTCTCTCCACTGCTATAATAAGAGTCAAGGGTGAATGGCTCACACACACACACATATATAAAGCTTGACAAATAGATCCATCCAGAGAGAGTGGTATTCTAACATGAGTAATGTAGGTGCGATGCTAACTAATAGAGTATGTTATATTAAATAAGATATGAAGCGCACAGTGACAGAAATAATTCAAAAATAACCACATAAATTAGATGACTTGGAAATTTAAAATAAGAAGTTCACACGTGTATTTATGAAAGATTTCCAAAATCTATTAATTGTCTTCATTTAGTAATATAAATGGCTGTGACTAAAAGTCTCTTAGGATTTGGTTTTGATATAATATTAATTGTAAAGAGTATTAACTATTATTACTGTGCAAGAATACAATATTTTCCACAATAACCTTCCCATCTTATATTCAGCTATATAGAGAAGAACGAACTGAGCTTGAAAATGTACTTGATTAGCCTGTCTTTAACCACATATGGTACTTCAAGAGTCCATAGTCCCAAAGGTTATAGTTATCCAACAGGTTGTTTAAAATAATGCATATATCCATATAATTTAGAAATTAACAAGAAAGTGATGTTTTCATCTTCCTTGTTTAAGGCTGTGTATTACATGGTAATCTAAAAATGTATTTTCCTTATCACAGCTTTTTTTCATGCCAGTCAGGTCAAACATAATCTACCCTATAGACAGCCACCATTCCCTAGTTCTGAGAGCGGACATGTAGAGAAACAAAACTGCATCTTTGCTAAACAAGCTTGACAGTCTTATCTTGTCACAAATATAAAACTATTAATTTTGATTACATCCCCCCCCCCCCCCCAAATATCGCTATATTATTTTGAATGCAGAATATACTGGATTAGTTGTATATGAATAAAATATTAAAATGTCTCCAGAGAACTTTCTTCTTTCTTGTCAGGGTGAAAAGGGGTTTCTCAGTTGAAAACTTTACAAAGGATGCAGCATTCCTTACAGAAAGAGTGAAATATTTGCTTTTTGTCCCTCTGTTACAGAGGAGGCAAACTGTTGCATTCTGGAAAAGATCATCTTGCTTTTCAGAGCTGATGCTTTCAAGCCCAAATGCATCACATTGCAAGGACCACTACTGAAAGCATATAGGCTTTCAACTCCAAGATATATTGCTAAGCTGTGTATTCTAGCTACCTGAAGAGAAAAGATGCATTCTTTGCAAACACTGCAGCAACATATATGAAGTTGTGACGTAAGGATGAAAGCCAAGATTTTTAAAAATTGCATCTGTAGTGCAGCCAGTTTTTAAGGGTTTGTGGTGTGCCCACACTGCGCACTGGTAATTCCTCAGGTAGTCTCTGCATTGAAGAGACAGACTGACTTAAGACACAGAATTATCCCATTCTAAATCCCTTGAATTACAATTTTAATTTTTAAACAATCTGCATGTAGGCGTCTCTGCAACAAGACCAAAATGCTGGGAATGCAGAATCAATTGAGTAATTTGCGCCAATGCAAAGTGCAAACAGGCTTGATACTCAAAAGGTCAGTTAAGGCTGGGAGGGACCTCAGGAGGCCTCCAGTGCAATCCCTCTTCAAAGCAGGGTCTACGATAGGGTCAAGTTGGGTCTTGGAAATCTCTAAGGATGAAGACTGCTCAAATGGTTCTCTGAGCAAACTGCTGAACCTCTGGGCTACTCCCGTGGAAGTTTTTCCTTCTACGTGTAATAATGTACCTCTTCAGTCAGAGGAGGCAGTATCACCCCACCAGGTTTTGAGATGAGCTTTATCAGAGCACCTGTTTTACAACAGTTATCTCCAGATGCTTCTTGCTGGTCAGTCATTTTGTATCTCAAACATACATTGGGATAAGAAGAATATCTAGGACTCTCAAATACAGTCCTAGACAGACTAGGCTAAATTTAGAAGCCACACTGTCATGGAGGGATCCTTTTCAAGTTTCAGCTGCAATTAACAAGTTTCATGTCATTACTAAAGTCTTCTCAGCAGCCTATCAGTCTGGAGCAGATTTCTTTAAAATTTTTGGAAAGCAAAAAAATACAATTTGACATCTGCTAAGCATGGGAACTAAGTGGTCAAAATTCTCCTTGGGAAGGTAGCATTTTGAAAGCTTCATACATGTTGCTTTTCTATTTTAATTTAAGAATAAACAAATCTTCTCTTCAGAAACAAAGATATGATTTCTTTATTTTTCTTGAAAAGCTGAAGAGTTAAACATATGTAGTCTTGTAACAGATGAAGCCAGGCAAATTTTTTATTTTTGAATACTTGTGCCAGGTTTCTCCATTTGTCTGAAGAGATGTATGTTTCCAGTTCTTTCTTTTCCTCTTACTGATTTTAGGAGAAGAAAGAACAGTCAGAAATTCTTCTCCGAGATAGAAACAAAGCAGCAAAAAGAAGAGAGAGTATTTCTATTGGACTCTAGATGTTCCCCCTCTTGAAACCTGGAAAGCTCAATTTCACATTACACAAAATGTCAGAGAATACAGAACACCCAGATTTAATAATAAATTAAATGCGTTCTCATAGCCATTGTTTTTTTGAGACTAAGTGAACTTTTCTGGAAATTATGGGCCTGTAAATATGAGCTTTCAGAAGATAATATTTCTACTTTATTGAAATAAAAAGTTATTAAAATCTCTCACCACTCTGATTAAAACTACAAAAGGAACAACAACAAAAAAGGAAACCCCAAACTAGCTTGCTATTTTTCACTAAAAAGTTGGAAAAAATTCTAATTCTAAATGATTAAGACCAGTAATAGTGGGTGTGATATTTTCTAGTTCAAGACTGTTTGCTGCTAGATTCTTTTAAACCTATTTATTACTGTAATCTGATCCAAAAAAAATAGTGGATATCTTATATAGAATGGAACAAGTCATGAGAAGAGACTGAGAGAAAATCCTCCTATGACATTCAATAGTGCTGTAATCAGACAATCAGTGTAGAACATACTGCACTGACCATACTAGGGGATTTGAAACTCCATCTCTGCTTTCAAGAATTTATTTTAAATCTTGAGGCATTTATCTCTTTCATATCACCAAAAGTTCACCCTTACCCATAAGAACCCCTTCAAAGAAAGATACTGCCTCATCAATGATAAGACCCTGCCCAAATTATTATCTAGTTGAGGTAATTTGTTAAAAATACATTCACCATACCAACTCTTAGTATATCCAGGAAATTTCACTTAACTGCTCACAAAAAAGGCAAACTACTTTCCACCAAACACCAAGATTATTTCTCTTACTTTTAAACTACATTTCTAGAACAATTTCTAACTTAATGATCAGTGAATTTTATAGTGTTTATATGCATCTATTATAACCAAATCTATTACATATTTTTCATGCTTTAATCTTACTAAATATATATTCTTTTCTCTTTTTTTTTCTACTTTATATTGGGAACATAATCAGAAGACTTTTCTATTGCACTAGACATACAGTATGCTATTGTACTGGGTATGGGTGTCCAGGTTTTGGCACTGGGTTCATTACAGAGGTGTCTTCTGGGGGAATCTTCCAGAAGGTTCCCCCATGTCCAACAGAGCCAATGCCAGATGGTTCCAAGATTGACCTGCCTCTGGCTAAAGCTGAGCCCATCACTGATGGTGGCAGCACCTCTGGAATAACACAGTTAAGCAAGGAAAAAAGTTACAAAAATGCAGAAGCAATTGCAGCCAAAGAAGAGAGGAGTGAGAATATGTGGGAGGAATGACTCTGCAGGAACCAGGGTGACTGAAGAAGCAGGGAGAGGATGTGCTCCAGATCCCAAAGCAGAGATTCCCTTGATGCCCATGGTGAAGACAGGTTGTCCTCCTGTAGGACAAGGTCCATGATGGAGCAGGTGAATGCCAAATGAGGCTGTGACCCTGCGGAGGACCCACACTGGAAGAGCCTGTTCCTGAAGGACTGCAGCCCATGGAAAGGACAACACTGGAGCCATTCATGAAGAACTGCAGCTGGTGTGAAGGATTTATTTCGGAGAAGTTCATGGAGGACTGTCTCTCATGGAAGGGATCCCATGCTGGAACAGGGGAAGGAGTGAGAGGTGTTCTTCCCCTGAGGAGGAAGGAGCGGCAGAGACAGCCTGCAATGAAATGACCTCAACCTCCATTACTTGGCCTTCTGTGCTCCTGCACCAGGAGGTGGTAGAGAACTACAGAGTGAACTTAAGTCTGAGAACAGGGGACAGGAGGGGAAGATGTTTTTAAGATCTGAGATTTTTCTCAATACCCTTCTCTTATTTGATTGTTCATAAATTAAACTAATTTCCCCAAGTCAACTCTGTTTTTCTTGTGACAGTAACTGGTGAGTGATCTCTGCCTGCCCTTAACTCAACCCATGAGCCTTTTGTTGTATTTCTTCTCCAGTGTCCAGCGGAGGAAGATAGAGCAGCTTTGGTGGGCACCTGGTGCCCAGCCCGGGTCAACCCACCACAGCTACCTTTTTCTCCCCAAATGCCACAAATTATCTACTTTGAAAATAAAACATGTTTTCTTTTCTACTGTTCAGTTGTTCATTGTTTAGTAGCATATGGACTATCATTCAGAAAATTGATGGTTTCAGATTATATGATATAAAAACCACTCTGAAAAATAAATTGCACTGGATTGCATTAATGCGTGTGAAGATCCTCACTGTCCTGCTGCATAAACAACAAAGCAATCTGAATCAGAGATATAAACAACAAAATAAATACATTTTCAAGAGATATTAAAATTAATATTTAATGTAAAAAATTAAATAAATGTCCTTATTTTTCTTCTACAGCCTATGCTGTTTTGAGGGGAGGCTGCTAAAAATTAAAATATTCACCAACAAGACTTTGAAAAACACCTGGCTATTAAATTCGTGCTAAGTTTCTATGAGCTTTTGTAAATCCTACTACAGTTTTTTTCTGCATCTTGAGGTGTCTGAATAAATTTGTAAACCTTGACTGAACTACTACTTGCATTTATCACAGAATAGAAAAGATAAAAGCATTAAGTATAAGTTTCTAATTAAAGTGTCAAAATGAGATATAACTAAGATACCATAAGCTCTAGTAACAAGGAATGCTCCTCTGCCCAAAGACTCTTGTGTCAAGTCTGGGTTTTTTTCATCTAAGACACAAATACTGTCTCTTTGTGTGAATTAGCATGGTCAAGTTAAAGTACCTGCTGCCATCTTATTGCTGGTATATGTAGTTTTCTGAGAGACTGGCAGGATGCTGAGGTTTTCCTGTGATTCTGAGAGTCTGTGATTGCTTGCTTCTCTCTAAACAAAAGTTTGAGGGCATTACAACAGATTACTTTGGTGCAATGTACAGAACAATATATGTTACATGATAAAAGCTAAGGGATCTGTAAAAATATGACCTCCCTGTAGAGTGAGGGCGCGATATAGAAATGTTTTATGTTATCATTATTGGCTCTTTGCTACTGCTTTATCAATTTTCTGAGCAGCCAACAGCTAGCTTTATGGAATAGTAGAGGGATGATAAAATGAATAAATGGTATAAATCTGAATTAAGAGGAAGAATAATTCACTATTTGAAGTTGGCTATATTATAATTAAATATTGTATTGTCCCTTTTTAAGGTAATTAAGATGTCATGTAAATTTGCCAAATATTTTAATGTATATCCATTCTCTTCTAACTGTTTCTGCAGTTTCAATGCCAATCTGAAAGGGATTATCTTTGTTTTCTAGAAAATTTTCAGAGTATATTAACCAGAATTATCTTCAGTCTTAATATTATGAGAAATGATATATTGTTACAATAAAATTAGAGCAAGTCATTCTACAGTATTTTGCAAGTATTGTTGCAAATCTTAGCAAATCTAAAGGTCTATGGCTTTATTAGAGTTCACGTCTATCTCATTTGTTTAATAATGTATGTACAGATGGCTTAGCTTAAATGTTTTTCATCTTTGTGCACTGATGAGGATGGTTGGGCACTGGAACAGGCTCCCCAGGGAAGTGCTCACAGCACAAAACCTGGCAGAGTTCAAGAAGTGTTTGGATGATACCCTCGGGCACCTGGTGTGACTCTTGGGCACGATCCTGTGCAGGGCTGAGGGTTGAACTTGATGATTCTCGTGGGTCCCTTCCAACTCAGTGTATGCAGTTATGCTGTGATTCTGTGACAATATCTTTCCTCAGGATGAAGTTCGATCATACAGTCTCTCCTTACACAAAAATTTCAGTAAGCACAGGAGTAATTACTAAATTTTAAGTTTAATCTGCAGCTTTATCATACCTGTTATATTTTTAGTAATTTGCTTAATTTGAAGCTCACTGAACAATTATTCCAGTGAAAGTTATGTTTATCTGAAGAAGGTAGTGGAAAGATCACAAAATGTTTTAAATCAAACTACATTCTGTCTACTACCAATCTGTTTCTCTTCTCTTGGAAATGCCTAGAGGACTGATAGGTTCTTTATCATCAAAGCCTTTAGAAATGGCATCTCTGAAAAATACAGGGGAGGCTCTGCTGAAGCTGTGAGCCTGATACCGGAATCATTTGATGTGATCTGTGAACTGGGCAGTATTAGATCAGTTGCACGCAGTTCTGCCTGCTGGCTGCACTATCCACAAACAGCCAAGAACACCAAAACAATCTAATTGACTACAGCTGGTAAACAGTTCTGGGATTTCATGTGTTTCTCAATTCCATTCTAGTTAGCTTATCTGAAGATATCATCTACAGAAATGTCTGATTTATTTTGAATCATAAGATTGAAAAGATCCCATGCCAGAAAGTTCCATTTGTCAAATTTATGTTTATTGGACTGTGAAATTTGCCTAACATCTTGAGCTTTTTGCAGAGACTATCTTTTCATGTTGAAATCAATCAGATTATTACTGACCAGACAAGCCACCTCTACTAAAAAACTGACAGCCTTTAAGTAGCTTGTTTGAATTAAAAGAATGTCCACTTCTGAGGTAAATATCACTACTGGAAAAATCTTATATACAATATGTGAAATATATAATTATTCTTATCTTCTTTATGTATTTGTTCTTCCAAATTCCTTTTGCTGAAGGTTACTCATGTGCAGAGAGTACACACTTCTGAGACTGGCTGGATAAGAACGTAATGTCAAGCAGTTAATAAAGAAAAAACCCATAGTTTTCCCTGCTGTATTGCAGTATAAGCTACAATAATTTTGCAAAAGTCAGGCAAAAATACAGAAAGTTACTCTTGGGATACATATACCTTTCCCTTGTGACATCACAGAGATATGATTTGAAAATGTTATTACATTTTAATAGGATTATTAAAGATCAAATTATATAATGGTTTTTTTTTTTCTAAAATTGCAACCCATATGAAATAAGATAATATGCTTCACTCTCGGTAACAGTACCAAAAAAAAAAAAAAAAAAAAAAAAAAAACAAAAAAAAAAAAAAAAAAAAAAAAAAAAGAGGAAATGAGACACCATATGCTGATATCATTCTAAAGGAATTCTAAAAATTTAAATAAAGGCAAAAATTTCAAATTCAGAACCTTATTTAAATGTCCTCTGGAGCTTTTTCTCATTCATCTTACATTAACTGAGAGGAAGAGTACAATGTGATCCTTCTCAATATGTAAATTACCCATATTAATAAGCTTCAGCAGCTATATATTCTAGATTTAACTGTTAGAACTCAGCTCAGGCAATAAGACCAAATCAGATCTTAGTAATTTACATTTTTATAGTTCTTGCTAAAGCAATCTAGAATTGTCTTTTACTGCCAAGAGAGGGCATAAGATAGTATATAAAAATGTACTTATTACGCTCGATGTAGACCTTGTTTTCAAACATGAGTCTTTCTTAAAAATAATTAAAGAAACATAAAATATAAAATAACCACAAGGGAAAAACAAACAAATAAAAAAATCCCCTCTGCTCTTCTGAGAAGAAAATTCAGAGAGAGTTGTAAGACTGCTGAGATGAAATCCACTCATGAATAAAAGGGGAAAATGAGCAACAGATAACTGACAGAAGGAAAAAAACAATGGCTAAAGGAACAAAATCTGCAGAAAAGTTCTAATTAAAAAAATCAGTGTAGGATAATTGCTGTTGAGGAAAAAACAGCATTTCACCTCTTTGTGTCAGATTTTCTAGCATAGAGTAGAAGAGGGAAAAATATTTATGTTCCTAGTAGGTGACATATTTTTTACATTTCCTTACGTTGCAAAGGCTTTTAAAACCTTCTTTTAGGAAGCAAGGTCAGAAGATATGTTTTAGTTCCACAGGTTTTGTTACTGGGACAATTACATTTCCACCTACTGCAATGATTTCTGAGATAAACCCTTTAGATTAGTGTTGTAAACTGTGCGAAAGTGTTCATGGCTGGGTGGAGCTTTGGGCGATCTGGTTTAGTGGAAGGTGTCCCTACTCACGGCAAGGCTGTTGGAACCAGATGATCTTCAAGGTCATTTCCAACCAAAACAGTTCTATGATTCTATAATTAAAAATAAATAAATTCTCAGTGATTCTTATAGTTTTGGTAGAAGTAGAGTACAGATCAGTCCAGTGCTGCATTCGTATGCACCCAACAAAGAGCTGTAAGTAGTTTTTTATAACAGACCTAATGGTTACAGGCCAAGGTTTAGCCTTTCCCATCTAATGTGCTTATCCAATATGAGGATAGACTATAAACCCATTTTTTAAAATTACAATCTCTTGAAAAGTAATATTAGGTCTATGCAAGACTATAATCTGTCAACACAATCTATCCTATTGCAATCTTTTGGATAGGACAAATTACTAAAAAGAGAAAGTTTTAGTGGCTTGTGTGATTTAGTGGCACACAAAAAAACCTTTTTAAATTTTCTGAAAGGAAATGGATGTACAGAAGGTGATGTACAGGAAGACAATATTCTCAAATTGTCTTCTTTTACAAAAAACTCAGCCATTTCCTACAGAAGAAAGAATGGCTGTCTCCGAAACTAAATTATATCATAGCTTAAAGATTATAAATCAAATTTTACCCTGACATGTGTGCATGGAAGACTCACTGAAGTCTGCAGACTATAAACATTGAATTTTAAGAAGACAGACATAAAAATACTTGTTCATCATGAACAACAATATTTTTTATGCTGGAAAAGTGTTTCTTACCTTACAGATAGCTTGCAAATCCAGGATCATACACCCCACTGATAAAGGTCCCTTAGTCCAGACACTTAATGTATGTTTCTAATTGCTAGAAAAATTGCAAATACCAATGCTTATTTAGCTTGTGGTGATTTAAATAAAAAAAAAAAAAATCACACTCAATGTACATGTTCATGGGTGCATGCACAGAACAAAGCAGAGGTTTATAAATACAGTATCATACCAAGCAAGAAGAGAGTAGGTTATTTATTGTCAAGATAATATTAACAAGATGAGAATACTTGGGGTTTTTTATACATGAGAAAAAAAAGAAATAAATAGCTATAAACTTACAAAGGCCTTGTTAGTATCTCCTATGTGGCCTTCTTTCTCCTGAGCTTCTTTTGACACAGACTACCCTTCCAAGCAAGAGAACAGTAAACAATATTCACACTGAGCACTACTGTGCAACTGCGCAAGAGTTCTGTAACTCATTTACTGAAAATTATTTTCTTCACAACAGGTCTATTTTCAACTTCTATTTTTCAACATCTATTTCAATTTCAGAGTAGAAAGGAAAATTCAAGCACATGGTTATAGTGGTGTCAGTCAGACCACAAGGGAAGTTTCAAAACAGCCGGGATTTCAGGATCTTCCAGCATCCTCCTAACTTTCCTGGTTTCGTCCTCTGGCCAAGCTGTCACACACATCTGTGTGTTTGTGTGAAGAATAGACTTTAGTCTATAATCTCAATGCCTGCTTTGAATCCTGTGAGCCCTCTCTGACGGCTGCTTCCCCAGCTGCAGGATGCTTTCTGCAGCAGTGGCAGGCATGGTGCTTACAAGTGCCCTGCTGTGCTGGTTTGAAGGTAAACCAGCAGAAGAAATGGACCCACTACCAGAGAGGTTATGAGTCAGAGTTACAATTTT